>CM052666.1:41524044-41575357 GCA_028533165.1 Leontopithecus rosalia | reverse complement strand
TGTGATCCACCTGCCTCGGCCTCCCAAAGTGCTGGGATTACAGGCTTGAGCCACCGCGCCCGGCCCCTTGTGCTATTCTTTAAGGCTGGAACCAGGTTTCATTAAGTGTCTCCACCACCTTAGCACGCGGCAGAATGTCAAAAATGTGAGTTGAATTAAATTTGAATCGAATGATTAGCATAATCCTAGAGAAGCAATAAAAAATGTGGCTCTGAACGCTACCTACGGATTTGGATGTCTAGGGTTCCAGTCTGGAATCCCCTCATCTCCCATTGTACTGCGCTGCAAACAGCCAGAGCAATGTCTAATTAAGTGCTCTGGGAAGACTTTTCAGTGCAAGCAAGACAGGCTCCCTATCTGCTACAGCAATAATAAACCTCTACCTACCATCTCAGATTTAGAAGGAAGCGACCAAGCAGCCACATTCGCTAAAAACAACTCACCACTCATCACACAGTCTCTTTCTCAGAGATAGAAGGTTTGGGTGCACGTCCCTTAATAATCCAAGAATTTCTGAGAAGTTCATTTTAACTGCATTCATGAGAAACTGCCCCCTTGAAGGTAAACAATGGTTACATTATTTTGTGATGAGAAGTAACGCTCCATATTTAATCTGTTGCATAAATTCAGAGTTTAAAATTTTGACTCTCATTTTTACACAGGACAGAAGTGTGCATTTGATGCTCAATCCTTTCCCCTGAGGTTTTAAAATCAAAAAGCAGGTGAAAGCACATTAACAGTGAACCTGCTTCCCAGAGATGGCAAGACACACTTGTGTAGCTGTGCACACAGACGACAGTGCACATGTGTACACACAGATGCCAAGGCCGTCTGGCCTGAAGTCCAGCCAGGACCCACTGTCCCTTCTCACGTGGTTTGCTCTAGGGCTGAGCTATTTCCTGCAGTATGCGCAAGGTTTGACACCTGGCCTGGAGCTCACTGAGGAATTATTAAAGTTCACCTTGACACGCTGCCATTCAATTTGTCTTTGTGATTAGTGCTGCAAAAGGGATCTCCTAAAGGGTCATTCCATCCAGTGACTGCTACCTTGTGTCACTGGTCTTGGATTTTAGCAAAAATAAGCCCAGCGTCTCACCTCCGCCCGCTTCCCCAGAGCTATATCTGCTCCTTGGGAGACTTGGAGGAAAACCACAGGCATATTTAAGAGGGTTCACACACCCACCCCCAAAAAAGCCCCCATACTTCTTGCAGGAGGTTAGGGGTCAAGATGTAGAAAAAATCCAATGAAGGCAAGAATGCAGTCAAAACCAGAGACGGCTTCATCAAGTAACTACAATGACAGGGCCGACAAAAACAGTCGATCACTCTGTCTGCCCTCCTCACAACCTGCTTGGCAGACTGCCCTGGTGCTACCATGACTTAACCGTGCCATGCCACCAGGACTTTCTCTGATGGTTAATTTGCTTTGTCACCCCACCCCACGTGGGTGACGAGGTCGAGCTTTCATCTGAGGAGTGCCAGTCCTCGGCGTCCATCTCACACCTGCAGGTCGCTTCTGTGACAGTTCTCCCACCCTCAGAAGACGCATTAGAGATGTTGGCAGGATCTCCAACTCCAGCCTGCTCGTGTGCCAAATTCTTACGTCAGTCTTTGCAATCTTGATTCCACCCAGCATGTGATGGCCACCACATATGTTTTGTCAGAAAATAAAGGACAGAAAAGAAAATCCACAATGGTCATTCTAAATCTATTTTCCGGAAACCTGAATGAGTCTGGAATTTTTTTTTTTCTTGTTTTGAGACGGAGTCTCTCCCTCTTAACCAGACTGGAGTGCAATGGTGTGATCTCAGCTCAGTGCAACCTTCACCTCTGGGGTTCAAACTATTCTCTTGCCTCAGCCTCCTGAGTATCTGTGATTACAGGCGCCCACCACCAAGCTCAGCTAATTTTTTTATTTTTAGTAGAGATGGGGTTTCACCATGTTGGCCAGGCTGGTCTCAAACTCTCACCTCGTGATCCACCCGCTTCAGCCTCCCAAAGTGCTGGGATTACAGGCATGAGCCACACACTGGGCCAAGTCTGGAAAATTTCTTTATGTAAGAAAAACGAATGATCTTAATGCAAAATGGATCACAGATCTAAATGTTGGAAGTAGAACCACAAAACTCTTAAGACAAAATCTAGAAGTAAATCTTCATGATCTTGGATTAGATGATCTCTTAGATATGACACCAAAAACAATAAAATAATAAAAGCAATAAAAGATAAATTGGTCAACTGGATTTCATCAAACAGAAAACTTTTGTGCTTCAAATAGCACCATCAAGAAAGTGAAAAGATAACTCAGACCAGGAGGAAATACTGGCCAGTCATATATCTGATAAGGGACTTCTATCCCGAATATACTGAAGACTTACAACCCAATAACAACACAAATAGCCCAATTTTAAAAAGACCAGCCAGGCACGGTGGCTCACGCCTGTAATCCCAGCACTTTGGGAGGCAAAGGTGGGTGGACCACGAGGTCAGGAGTTCGAGATCAGCCTGGCCAAGATGTTGAAACCCTGTCTCTACTAAAAATACAAAAATTAGCTGGGCGCAGTGGCACACGCCTGTAATCCCAGCTACTCAGGAAGGCTGAGGCAAAAGAATCGCTTGAACCTGGGAGGCAGAGGTTGCAGTAAGCCGAGAACGCACCATTGCACTCCAGCCTGGGTGACAGAGTGAGACTCTGCCTCAAAAAAAAAAAAAAAAAAAAAAAAAAATTTGAATAAATATTTTTCCAAAGAAAATACATGAATGGCCAAGAAGCACATGAAAAGATGCTCAGCCTCACTGGTCATTAGTGAAATGCAACAAAGCTACAGTGTGATCCTAGAATCAAAAGCCTCATCTATTGCTGGGAGGAATAGAAAATGGGGCTGCCATTTGGGAAAAGAGTTTGGAAGTTTCTCAGAACGTTAAACATAGAACTGCCAAATTAACTAGCAATTCCACCTAGGCATCTATCCATAAGAAATGAAACCACTTGTCCATACCAAGATTTACACACAAGTGCTCATGGCACCGTTGTTCATAATGGCCGTAGATTGGTGAATGGATGCACAGCATGTGGTGTGTTTACTCAGTGGAGCAGTACCCAGCAATAAAAGCAAGGAAGTACTGATACATGCTGCAACACAGCCAGCCGGGAAACACCGTACTCAGTCAAGGAAGCCCTCTACAAAAGCCCTCAGATTGTATGATTTTGTTTACGTAAAATGGTAACAAGAGGAAAATCAAGACCACCCTGGCCGGCATGGTGAAACTCTGTCTCTACTAAAAACACAAAAGATAGCTGGGCACGGCGGCGCGCGCCTGTTGTACCAGCTACTTGGGAGGCTGAGGCAGGAGAATCGCTTGAACCTGGGAGGCAGAGGGTGCAGTGAGCCGAGATTGCGCCACTGCACTCCAGCCTGGTGACAGAGCAAGACTCTGTTTCAAAAAAAAAAGTATACAGAGAGACAGACAGCAGATGGGTCCTTTCCTGCGCCTGGGAGTGGAGTGGAGCGAAGACTGACTGATGATGGGCCATTTCCTTGAGGAGTGATAGAAACGTTCTAGAATGAAATAGTGGTGATGGCTGCAACGTGGCAATAGACAGAAATGCACTGAGCTGTACATTTAAAACAAGTGAACTTTACAGCACATCAATTGTCTCAATAAGGCCATTTTTTATAAAAGAATGATCTCAGATTCCTACTTGACCAACACGTAGGCCTGCACACATTTAAAACAGATGAATTTTATGGCACATAAATCATATCTCAATAAAGCCACTTTTTAGAAAAGAATGATCTCGGATTCCTAATTGACCAACAGTTAGGCATGAACACATTTCAAACAGGTGGATTCTATGGCATATATAAAGCCACTTTTTAGGAAAGAATGATCTCAGATCCCTAACTGATCCACAAGCCTGCACACATTTAACACAGGTGAATTTTATGGCACATAAATTGTATCTCAATAAAGCCATTTTTTAGAAGGAAATGATCTCACATTCCTAACTGGACAACAGAGAGGCCTGCACACAAACCATCTGGTCCCCAAAATTAGCGTTAGCCAGCCCACCGTGGCCAGCATCTCCTCCTCTGCCATCTCACCATCTCTGCCTCCTTCTGTCTCACAAAGCTGAGACAAGAAGGCTCTTGCCATTAAAAAAATAGACCCAACAGTCTGACAGTTTCCCTAAAAATCACAATTTCCCAAGAATATCAGTCCACAAAGAAACCAAAGGAAACAAGAAGAAGTGCTTTGAAATTTGTGGCTGGGTTTTCCCAAGCCTCACAAGCAACCCAGCTACACACCACCCGCCCCACCAACACACACACCCGCAGGCCCTTTCCAAACGTGGTCAGGTGCAGCCACCAACACACACACCCCACAGGCCCTTTCCAAACGTGGTCAGGAGTCCCCACCAACACCCACACCCACAGGCCCTTTCCAAACGTGGTCAGGAGTCCCCACCAACACACACACCCCGCAGGCCCTTTCCAAATGTGGTCAGGTGCAGCCACCAACACACACACCCCGCAGGCCCTTTCCAAACGTGGTCAGGTGTCCCCACCAACACACACACCCCGCAGGCCCTTTCCAAACGTGGTCAGGTGTCCCCACCAACACACACACCCCGCAGGCCCTTTCCAAACGTGGTCTGGGGCAGCCATGCTTATTTCTGCCCGGGCTATAATATAATGGAAGAAATATTCATTTTCTTTTGGCCTTTTTTTTTTAACTTTACTAGTTTTCCTCTCCTGAATTCTCCCGAGCTAATGTGATACAATCCTGAAAATTTACACCATAATGAGATGAAGAGGCACTGGCAGCAGCCTCTGCAGAAAATTGGCATCTGTGCTAATCGATAACCTACTCTGAAATGAAAAGAGGCAGACCCCATCCATCCTCCGCAGCAAGGCTGCCAGGCAACAGAACACGCCGCCTCCTCAGGATGAGAGCTAATTGCTGCTCTCACAACGACAGGGGCAATCTTATCCAGGTGATCCATTAGCTGGAAACTACTAGAAAAGGAGCAAGAAAGAAGGGGGGCAATCAGGGTAAAGAGGTTAAACAGCACAAAAGTGATTTCAAGGGAAAAGGGGGCGGGGCTTGAACGTGTATGTGAAAGAGATAAAGAGGAGAAACTCATGCAGAAAGATTGCTGAGAGCTTAGGCGGATTCCTCTCCGGCACAGTCACTGTTCCCAGGCCTCTGAATGTCTCACAGGGTCCTTCACGGAGTAGGAAGGGGGACGAAGGGGATACGCAGTGTCCCGCACCCCATCTTGCCCACAGCAGAGCACAGGAATCCTGCAGCTGGTGTTCAAGGTTACAGTGAACTATGACCGCCCCACTGCACTCCAGCCAGGGACACAGAGCAAGACCCAAGCCTTAAAAAAAATCCTGCAGGAGTGACTAGAAGGACCCCAAATCCTGCTCTGGTGACGAAGAAGTGTATGAATGTTTCTGTAGCTTGGCTTCTTTCTGTCCCCCCTGCCTCCACCCCCAGCCCCACCATTTCCATGGGGACCGCTGGCCCTTGAGCTACTCATCTGCCCTAGGCAGGAAAACTAACACAGTACTCCAGACTGCTTGAGCACGGCTAAAGATTTTTTAAAGTGACTACAAATCCCCTGTCTTAAAGTACTGGGCCACGTTTAGTCAAGGTCACAATTTGGGAAATAGAAACTGCCAATGATAACTAGCAGGGACTGAGCCTGTACTTGGGCCAAGTGTTTTAAAAGAGAGTACTACTTCCTTTGCCTATAACCCTGAAAGGAAGGCATTCTCCCATTTTACAGATGTGGAAGTTGAGGCAAGGAGAGTTGAGAAAGTCGCCCCAAACTGCAGCACTATTTCAGAGGAGAGCCAGAACGAGAACACAGACTCACTGGAATCCAGTGGCCACATTCTTACCCACTCCTCTCTCTGCTGCCTGCAGGGTCTCAAGTGGAATGTTTACCCTAAAGAGAGAGAGACCTGAGTCTCTCCCACACTTAGAAATGGGGGAGGTTCTGACATCCTCCAGTATTTCATTGGAAGACACAAGTTCCAGTGAAGCCAAATGCTTAAGCAGCAAAATATCTCTGCTATTTCTTTAAAAGCGTGGCAACAGCCTCTCGTCTGTCTCCGGCTGCGATGTGCTTCCAGATCTCCTTGCTGCTGCCAGCGATTATCCAAGCAAACAGATCTGGTCCCCGTCTTCATCAGGATGCAGGAGAGTGAGGTCCCTGGTCAGGCCCCCCAAGCACTGCCTCGTCTCCTCACTGTCTTTGCCCTCACCCCCCGGGCCCGCACACCCATGTACCAGGTGCTTCGTGTCCCACTGCCTGTGGCCCCCAGCTGCAGCTCTCCAGAATGCCCTGTCCACCCTCTGTCTCCAAAGCAAACACCTGCTTGTCCTCGTGGCTCAGATGAAAGGTCCACCCTTGATCTTTCTGGCAACTTCTGGGTTACCCACCCACACGTGCGCTTCAGCCTTTAGGACGCTTTCAGACTTGTTCGCTTGTTTACACGCTGATCTCCCCTCCTGGTTGGTAAACCTCTCAAGACTAATGTTGGGGTCTCCTTTGTTTTTTGATTTGTTGTGTTTTTGAGATGAAGTCTCACTCTGTCACTAGGCTGGGGTGCAGGGGCCCCACCTCTGCTCCCTGCAACCTCCACCTCCTGGGTTCAAGTGATTCTCCTGCCTCAGCCTCCCAAGTAGCTGGGATTACAGGCGCACTCCACCACACCCAACTAATCTTTGTATTTTTAGTAGAGACAGGGTTTCGCCATGTTGGCCAGGCTGGTCTCGAACTGCTGACCTCACGTGATCCACCTGCCTCAGCTTCCCAAAGAGCTAGGATTACAGGTAATAGCCACAGCACCCAGCCTCCTTTGTTTTTGAATCCGTAGTAGTATATAACACAGAGAAAGTGGCACATATTGGGAGCTTAATAAACGTGTGATAAATGAATATGTGAATGAATGACTTAATGAGGTCCCTTGGATCTTTCTCTTTCAAGCATTCTCTGGAGAATTTCAAACCCTAGTTTATTTAAAAATACCTTGGAGTGGGGAGGGGGAAATGGAAGCCAACAGAACTAATTCCTGCTTTCACAAAGACAGGGCAGTCTCTTGAAATTTCAATTTTGCTATTTACAAGTTTTCATTAAATGTCTCTAATGGTTAGAATATCTGTGCCAAATATTAACATCTGTACACAGCTTAAAATACAAATATCAGTAATTATTTTAAAAAAAACACATGGTTAAGAATTATTCCAAGTAAATACTTAATATGAATTATTTACCCGGAGGCAGGTTGAATGTCAGGTGGCTGAGGAGTAAGGGACAGAGCCCGCGTTTGCCCAGAGGGTTGGACAGCCAACCCCACACGCTTTCCACTCCGACACTGCATGTGGCAGCTCATGTCACAAGTCGCACCCACCGCCTTTCTCCCCAAAATCCAAGGCAATACCAGGCTTGACATGGGGAGTCTTACTCAGGTGATCGATTCCTAGAAACTACTAGAAAAGCAGCAAAAGACTGGGTGCGGTGGCTCTTGCCTGTAATCTTGGCACTCTGGGAGGCCAAGGTGGGCAGATCACCTGAGGTCAGGAGTTCGAGACCGGCCTGAACAACATGGAGAAACCCCTCTACTAAAAAGAATACAACAAATTAGCCGGGCATGGTAATGCATGCCTGTAATCCCAGCTACTCAAGAGACCGAGGCAGAAATATCGCTTGAACCTGGGAGGCGGAGGTTGAGGTTAGCTGAGATCTGCACCATTACACTCCAGCCTGGATGACCAGAGCAAAGATCCATCTCAAAAGAAAAAAAAAGAAAAGAGGAGCAAGAAAGGGGAAGGGAATCAGGGTAAAGGGGCTGAACAGCACAAACGTGATTATTAAGCACTTTGCTTTAACGCATGTAGAGCTGGAGTCCGCGATGATGGAGGAGGGTGGCTGATGGTATACGATGGTTGCAGCCACTGCACCAACACGTAGAAAGGAATCACAGTAGATTTTATGTTACATATATTTTACTGTGATTAAAAAGGAAAGCCGTGTAGAGTAAGGCTACCAAGAGGCTGATGCCTGAACAGTCCAAGAACTGGATCACCGAAAGGACGAAGAAAAAAGCATTTGACAAAACAAGAAACCAAAACCTGAAAGACACCAGTCCTCCTACTTTAAAACCAGCGCCAAACCCACGATGGCGGCTCCAGCGTCAGACTCGATGACTCGGTTGTGCTTGACAACTCTGAACTCCCAGCCTGGCACAAACACATAGTAAGTGATCTGTTTTCCGAATGTGTCTGCAATCACTCAGAGCCTAGGAATCATTCTGATGCACAGGTCTTTTTCCTGTCACAAAGCAGTGGCAGTGAGAGGTGACCTCTGTGATTTGATACTCTCCTAAGGGACAAAGTCTCTCTGCCCAGGAACATCACAATCTCACCGGCAAAGAGAGCTCTGCTCGCCTGCACAGCCCGGCCTCATTCTGTCTTCAGCTCTCTTCCCTAACCCCAGCCCAAATCCACACCAAACCTTCATGTAGCCTCTGCCTTCTCTATAAACAAAAAACTGTAATTGCCGCTGACCGGCTTTCATTTTCCCAGCTAAAAACATAGGACCTGAAACCATTAAACTTGGAATAGGGAAAACCGGGGTTCCAGGGGTTCCAGAGAGCATTATTCTCCAGTCTTACTTGAAGGGTCATTTTACTAATCAGAAACAGGCCCAAACTTCCATCATCATTAGAATGTGTGTGTATGTGTGTATAAGTCTGTGTGTGTGTGTGTTTCCCCCAGCAACACATACACACACACACACACACACACACTCCTAGAAACAAGTAAAATCAAAACCAAACAGCAATGAATCCTACCCCTTCATCTCATATACGGCGACGTAAATCGACAGCGTGACAGCAACTTCCTTCGCAGAGACCCAGGATGCCAGGAAGTCACCTCTCCTGCCATTTGCTTCACTGGCTTGCTCGGCCGAGCCATTCCTCAGTGTAAGCCGAGTGCACTGTCATCATAAAATGCCCCCAACATAGTCCAGGTTCTTCAGAAGTTTGATACTCTGAAGCCATTCCCACAAAAAAAAAGTCTCTAAATAGGATTTCCTCTTTAAAATAAAATCTAGAATTAAAATAACAAATAGGGTTTCTTGGCAACACTCTTTTAAGAAATAGTGTTATCCTGGGGGAAGTAGGAATCAATAAAGGCAGGGCTGCCTTTTTTTTTTTTGAGGGAGGAACGTGTCAGGTGTAGTGCCTCATACCTATAATCCCAGCACTTTGAGAGACTGACGCAGGAGGCTTGAAGTCAGGCATTTGAGGTCAGCCTGAGCAACATAGCAAGACCCCATCTTTACAAACAATTTAAAAAATAGCTAGGCATGGTGGCACACACCTGTGGTCCCAGCTACTCAGGAGGCTGAGGCAAGGTCCCAGGGAGTTTGAGGCTGCAGTAAGCCAGGATCCTGCTGCTACACTCCAGCCCAGGCAACACGGCAAAACCCTGTCTGTCTCTAGAAATTACTTAATTAATTAAAAACAATGGAATGGCCATACGCCTGTGTGTCTATGCTTAAAGACTTTATGGGCACGGTGGTTCACGCCTGTAATCCTAGAACTTTGGGAGGCTGAGGCAGGTGGATCACCTGAGGTCGGGAGTTCAAGACCAGCCTGACTAACATGGAGAAATCCCGTCTCTACTAAAACTACAAAATTAGCCAGGTATGGTGGCACATGCCTGTAATCCCAAGTACTTGGAAGGCTGCGGCAGGAGCATCACTTGAAACTGGGAGGCAGTTCAAAAAACAGTGAGCCGAGATCGCACCATTGCACTCCAGCCTGGGCAGCAAGAGCGTAACTCCGTCTCAAAAAAGAAAACAAAGGACTTTATGGCAAATAGCTGGCCAAGAGAGCTCTCTGTAAACTACCAATTCACAAAAGTGCCGGAGGCTGCTAAATGCTTCCTCCCAGGTTATATTCAGAAGTAAACCCGGCCTTTAAAAGTCACAGAAGACTCATCGGAAAGTCAGAGGCCCCCTCGCCTGGTAGCACATCCTGTGAGCCATACTCCTTCCACTACAGATGGAGGCGTGGTTCACAGGAGTCGTCACCAGCAGGCCCACCGGTGTCCCGGAAGCCTTTAGACCAGGCATGACAGAGCTGAACTAGGTTCCATGCCCAGCTGGCATGTTGTGAGGAGTGGCTGACATGGCATTTTATATAACATCCATCAGGCCCTTCTGAAGCCTTCACCCCCCAACTCCAGGCTTGCCAGCAAGGATGCACCTCCAGGAGCATCTGGGATGCAGATAAATCCATGAGAGACTCAGCGGGAGCACCCTTCCTCAACTCTGAGCTCCTTCCATGAAATATGACATTCCATTTACCAGTAAGTTCCAGTAAGACCTTCATAGATCTGACTTTTCCCTACACAAATATTTTTTGAAAAGAAAATGCCAGTGTCTCCCAGGAAGTAAACATTGAGGCGCAATTTCTGAGAATCAAATTTCTCCACTCTTCAAAAAGCCTGTGGCTCTTTTAACTCTACACAGGAAGAGAAAACAATTCGAAATGGAACAAACGAAAGAGACTTTTGAGTAAATACGATTACAATAAAAGAGATCAGATTATTTGAATTATGCTTTCTTCACTATCTTTAATCATAGATGAATATAGTGACTTTCTACCCTTTGCCACAAAACTGCATCTTCTAATTTTTTGTACTTGCTTTTTATTTTTAATTTTTTAAATTATTATCTTTTTAGATGGAGTTTCACTCTTGTTGCCCAGGCTGGAGTGCAATGGCGTGGTCTCAGCTCACCGTTTTTTGAACTGCCTCCCAGTTTCAAGTGATGCTCCTGCCTCAGCCTCCCGAGTAGCTGGGGTTACAGGCATGCGCCACCACACCCAGCTAATTTTATATTTTTAGTAGAGATGGGGTTTCTCCATGTTGGTCAGGCTGGTCTTGAACTCCTGACCTCAGGTGATCTGCCCACCTCGGCCTCTGAAAGTCCTGGGATTATAGGCGTGAGCCATGGCGCCCAGCCTGTACTTGCTTTTAAAAAAATCTTGCATTGACAGACTCTCAAAGGATCTCAGCCAAAAGAAATCTGCCCTTGGCTGGCACTTGTAGGGCTAATAGCCACCCAAACCCTCAAAATCAACAGGTACCCATGCCTACTTCCTTTCCCTACTCCAAGTTCCCTGTTCTGATTCTGTGTTCTCATCTCCACCTTACCTGAATAATCCATCATAATCATGTTCACAGCCCCGGTGATCAATCTCACCGGCCTCCCAAAGTGAACAAAGCTGAACACTGGACCTGAGAAGTGCAAAAGAAGTGAGTTTTGGCCGAGTGTGGTGGCTCACACCTGTAATCTCAGCAGGGAGGCCGAGGTGGGTGGATCACTTGAGGACAGGAATTAGACACCAGCCTGGCCAACATGGTGAAACCCCGTCTTAACTAAAAAAACAAAAAATTAGCCAGGTGTGGTGGTGCGTGCCTGTAGGCTCAGCTACTCAGGAGGCTGAGGCACAAGAATTGCTTGAACCCAGAAGATGGAGGCGGTAATGAGCTGAGATGGTGCCACTGCACTCCAGCCTGGGAGACACAGCAAGATTCGACCTCAAAAAAAGACAGAAGAAAATGAGTGTTAACCTTCTAAGATTCTTATTTCAGGCCTGTACTTGTTTTTGATGGAGTTAAACTATATAGCAAAGATTTCATCCATTCTCAAAATTATAGCAGGGAAAGAAAAAAAACCTAGATCTGAACCTAGCGCTTTATAATTCATATATGTATTTACTATATATGTTCATACAACATATGCACATAGATTTAGTTCTATGCTGCCTATATTCCAGGAATACATGATTACATCCTTGGTATTTCTGTATTAACGTAGGTAATACACTTTACAAAGCATCACTAGAAACTGAAGCTCTGTTCTTAGACTTTCCCATACTTATAGCTGCTGTCTAGCGTGTATGTCACCCTATCCTTCCTTTCTCTGCTGAAATGCACCGGTGTCTGGAGGTGGATTGGCTCGGGCTTGTAATAGAATATGCAGCCTTTCACCTCTGGTTCACGATGAGGAATCTGGGCCACATCAGCAGCATCTGAAAGCAGTTACTGTACCATCTAATGGCCTTGCTTAAGAAAAAAGCCACTGTAGTAGCTTTTCACCCTTGTGGGAAGTCTCCACTGGGAGGGACAGCAAGGAATGAGCCATGGGCCCCATGAGAAACTCCGTTAGCCACAGTCCATAAGAATGGTTTGAAGCAGTCCTTCGCAAGAGAGGCTTGGACGCTTTGTAATCGGATGACGGTGGTACTTCATCTGTGGGCAGAGACCATGGTAACATGGTAATTCCCCTTCCTTAACCCAGGAAGCATCAGACACCTGCAAAAAGGCAGATATTTCAATAAACCCCGAAATCCCACAAGCTCCAAAGGGCCCTTCTCCAGAAAAACCCTAGGAGGAGCAAAGCCAAAAGAACAGGCAGGAGATGTCAGCTCTGTTCTAAGCTCACTGGTGACACCGGGCAAGGGTCCGGAGCCTAGAACAGCGCCTGACAGAGTTGATACTGTAAAAATGGCCGCTGAGGGGCCAGGCATGGTGGCACATTCCTGCAGTCCCAGCTACTTGGGAGGCTGAGGCTAGAGGATCGTTTGAGCCAGGAGGTGGAGGTTACAGTAAGCTATGATCGCGCCACTGCACTCCAGCCTGGATGACAGAGCGAGACCCTGTCCCAATAAATAAATAAACATATATATATATATATACACACACACACACACACACACAGTTCCTGAATAGGAGTAAAAAGAGTTTCTTGGCCTCTGTTCTTCTCTTTTTTCTTACACCACTCTTAGAGATGCCCTTCTCTTTTGTCTATTAAATGAACTGAGAAGAGACCACCATGGAAGGTATCTGTCATGACGCTCCTTCAAAGCGGTATCAAGGGAAGGACAGCAGCACCATGACCTGAAGCAAGTGACCACATAAACGTAAGGTGGTATTCACTTCGCAGACCTTTAAAATGGTCCATTTGGTCTAATTCCAAAAAACCCATACACACAAAATGTGTGGGCCAATTTGGAAAATTTATGCTGCCATTGAGCGTATTGCTGTCAAGCACCCAAGAGCTAATAAATCATGTTTTTGGATTCACTGCAAACTGTGCAGTGTAATTACAGTAATGTATCAGTAACCATCATGCAGGGAACCATTTAATGCACTGCTCTCACAGAGACTGATCTGCCGGCTTAATGTGTTTACTTAGTGATGATGACTGCCCGTGCAAAACTTTTCAAACGATCACAGGCACACATGACATACTCGTCTTGCACTGCGTCCTGCATAACAGAGCAGCATAGGTCTGGCCCATGTCACACGTCATACCACGGCACACGCAAAGGGAGGGGCTGGGGCTCTTGGCTGCCAAGGCCAGCCCTCTTCTCAGAAGGTCCGCAGAAGCAAGAGAAAGGAGAGAAAGGGGGGCGCGGCGGCGCATGCCTGTAATCCCGGCACTTTGGGAGGCCAAGGTGGGTGGATCATAAGGTCAGGAGTTCAAGATCAGCCTCACCAACATGATGAAACCCTGACTCTACTAAAAATACAAAAATTAGCTGGGCTTGGTGGCATGTGCCTATAGTCCCAGCTTTTCAGGAGGCTGAGGCAGGAGAATTGCTTGAACCCGGGAGGCGGAGGTTGCTGTGAGCCAGGATCTCACCACTGCACTCCAGCCTGGCTACTAATTGACACTCCATCTCAGAAAACAAAGAAGGGTGGGGAGGGTCTCCTCTGCAGCCATTCACCTGGCCACATTTCTCAATAGCATCCTTTTCCCTCCCAGAGACTGCAGTGAGGCTCGCAGGGAGGCGGGAAGGGATGTGCAGCAGTGAGTACGGGGAACACAGCCTCCCTGGCCCACGTCTCCGGGCGTCTAACCTCACTGGATATCTTTACCTGTAAAGTGGCCTATCTCATAGAGTGGATCAAACGTGATATTGCTCATAACGTGGCTGGACGTCTCTGGTAGTCAGATCAGTAAGTATTACCATGGGAATTGTAACGCAATGCTGGACGCCCCGTAGGTTCCTTCCATGCCATCATTCTGTGAATACAAAATGCTCATAACTTAATAGAACATGCTGAAGTTCCCAGGAGTAAAGGCGATTTATACAACGTTAAAAATTAATGGCCTTCATTTCAATTGACATAAGATAGTGATTTTTGTCCCCTGTAAGAACTATTAAAGAGGGCGTGGCAAGTCCGTGATCCTACTAAAAAGATACCAAAAGGTGCTCTTAAAAAGTGTGATGAACGGCCAGGTGCGGTGGCTCATACCTTTAATCCCAGTACTTTGGGAGGCCGAGGCAAGCAGATCACCTGAGGTCAGGAGTTCGAGACCAGCCTGACCAACATGGAGAAACGCCATCTCTACTAAAAATACAAAATTAGCTGGGCGTGGTGGTGCATACCTGTAATCCCAGCTACGCAAGAGGCTGAGGTGGGAGAATTGCTTGAACCCAGGAGGCTGAGGTTGCAGTGAGCTGAGATCACACCATGGCACTGCAGCCTGGGCAACAAGAGCAAAACTACTCCATCTCAAAAAAAAAAAAAACTGTGATGAACTCTAACTCCATTTTATTTCTCTTCAGAAGACCCAGCACAACCCTATCAATGTCTGTGGGAAAACCATCCTGCCTTCTTATCACTTTCCACGAAAAGATCAAAACGAGCTCACTGCATTTCTCCTTTCTCTTCAAACTCTAAGATAGTCCAAAGCTTTTAAAGGGAGATTTATTTGTTATTCCACCCCCAACTCCATCGGGATGTGATCACGTGTTACCATCTCACCAAATAACGGAGACAGTGCAGAATCAATTACCAAATAAAGGGAAAAGTTAAAGCAAACACGAACACTGAGGGGCCAGTGTCTGGAGAAGTGACCTCGTGCTTGCTGCACCAAACTGGACGCTTACATTTCCCCCAAAATCATGTTGAAACCTAACCCCTAAAGTGACGGTAGTACGAGGTGGACCTTTGCGAGTGAATTAGGTCATGAGGGCAGAGCTGTCATAATCAGGATTCCCACCCTTACAAAAGAGACCCTGAGGGGCTAGTCAGTGCCTTCCACTATGCAAGGACACAGCAAGAAAGTGCCATCAAGAACTAAAAAGCAGACCTTGGCCGGGCGCGGTGGCTCACGCCTGTCGCCCCAGCACTTTGGGAGGCCGAGGCGGGTGGATCACGAGGTCTAGAGATCGAGACCATCCTGGTCAACATGGTGAAACCCCGTCTCTACGAAAAATACAAAAAATTAGCTGGGCATGGTGGCGCGTGCCTGTAATCCCAGCTACTCGGGAGGCTGAGGCAGGAGAATTGCCTGAACCCAGGAGGCGGAGGTTGTGGTGAGCCGAGATCGCGCCATTGCACTCCAGCCTGGGTAACAAGAGCGAAACTCCATCCCAAAAAAAAAAAAAGAAAAAAAATACAAAAGTTAGCAGCTGGGCATGGTGGCAGGTGCCTATAATCTCAGCTACTCGGGAGGCTGACGCAGGAGAATCACTTGAACCTGGGAGGTGGAGGTTGCAGTGAGCCGAGATCGAGCCACTGCATGCCAGCCTGGGTGACAGAGCAAGACTCCATGTAAAAAAAAAAGAAAAGCAGACATCACAAGACAATCTTCTGGGGCCATCATCCCAGAATTCCCAGCCTCCAGAACTCTGATAAATCACAATTTCTGCTGTTTATGACCTATGCAGTTCACGGTATTTTGTTATGGCTGCATGAACTGGCGTAGACACTCACCCTCCCTGTTTGGTTCTGATAAGTTTCCTCCCTGGAACATCTGGAACCAATTGTAAGCAGCCAGTGAGCATTGCCACATTTCCTTATTCTGCAAGGTTAGAAGTGGATATGAGGGCAGGAGACTTAGCCAAGACAAGGGCACATCAACTAACAGGGATGCAAGGACCCTCAAAGCAGCCAACCCATAAATGCCTAGACTAAGATCCATCGAGGTGAAGGGGCTGCTCTGACTCTTTGCTCCCTGTGAATTTCACTCTTTGTGGGAATACCGGAGGCCATGTCAGTGGGATGGCATCATGCAGTTCCCAGGACTAACCCAGGCACCACCCCCCATCCCGCCATTTGTCACCAACGCCCCATCCTCTATCATCCTCTTCCTTCATGCCAGTGACATTTTTGTTATGCAGCAGTGGACAGGTGATTTTTTTTTCAGAAGGTCAGAAATCTACTTGTTGCACAGGCACCAAACAAAAAACAAAGTGAACAGGACAGGACCGTGAACTACGCTCACGGAGTTCAGCGCCAAGGAGATCCGCGCAGGCAAGACAGCAGCGGAAATAAGTCCTCTCCAGCCTTTGATGGAGATTCAGAAGCCAGAGGTTTTCTGGGTGACCCCGGCAAGCCTCCCGAACCTCTTCATTGTTCTGTGATCTCCTTCCTGACCACCAAAAAGGAGCATTATGGAGGATCCCTAATAATTATGAGCCCTCTATAAAAAAAAGTAAATTAGCGGAAACCACCGTAACAAAAAGCTGCAGCCCGGGCACCCCCTTCCCCCAGTGGACGCCTCACACAGGAAGAAGAGCGCCTGACTGGGCATATGAAAACTAGGCCTTTGTATCGCATTTACCACCCCAGCTGCAAAAAATGCTCGTAAAGCCATCACAGGAGGACTAGTAGCGCCAACTGCTTCCTCTGCTGCTCTCAGTCTGACGAGGGTCTGCGTCTCAGCCATCCTCCTCTGCTGATGCTCTCCTAACTGCACATCCCACTTTATTAGCTGCCTTGACCTCCAATAAAAGCTTCAGCCTAACAATGTCTGCAACCTGGGGCAGGATGTCTGCTGTTAACACCTTACCAGCCACCTCCAGGGCCTCCACAACGTGCTTCTGCAATCACACACACACACACACACACACACACACACACACACCGTGGTCCGTTAGAAAGTCCCCTTGGAAATTTCAGATCTGAGTTCATAGACAAACTCAGAGGCAAAGAACAAGAGGAGAAACAGAGGAGTGTCTGAGGACGAAAGGGGAGCTCGTATGGAGGGTCTGCTGTGAGCTGGGTCTGTCTGGCCACAGAACGCCCCATTCACGCCCTAGTAAGATGCATGCAGGGAGCTCAATGGAGGGGAGGGAGGGATGCCAAGTGGCTTTCCTGTGGCTCCTGCTCCTCTGTGCCTGTTCTCAACCCTGCTCCAAAGCCATAGTGTGCTTTGGGCTAGTTAAACAAAAGGAAGTTCTGCTTTATGTCTGTATTCCCTGAATTGTGTTTAGGCTCAAATACAAAGTATTCGATTTGAAACAAGCTTTAGGGAAACGTTCCCCAGGAAGCAGATATTTTAAAGAGGCAACCCTGGCAACGTAATGAAAAAAATGAAATTGATGAGCATCACCTGGGCCTCGTTGACTGGGGCAGGGGAGTGGGGGGCAGCTACCTGCTCCATGCCTTCCCAGACCCCAGCACCACACACCACAGGGGAAATAAACCCACGTCAGGGCATGTGATATGGAACTGGCCTAACCAATTACGGCCCTGTCTAGGCATTTGAAAGAACAGAAAAAAAGATTTGGGGAACAAATCAGATGAAGAGTACTGAGTAACACGTTACCGTGTTCCTACACTGCTGCTCCGGAAGAACGCTGCACACACCGCTTCTAAATCGCACAGCAATGGGAGACTCACTGTAACTTCACACACTGGTATAGGTCAGTCTCGATACGGCAGAATTTTTCATGTAAAACTAACTAAAAGACATCCTTACTTCTAAGACAATACGTTTCTTCAAATTCTCCTTTCCAAATTGCTCTTCTAGAACCAATTGTCCTTTTGTTTGCCTAAGTTTATTTCTGCTTACAAACACAGAAGATGGTAAAGCAATAGCTTTATTCAGAAACAGGAAGAGCCTTATCAGTTAGTTTATGATCGGAATTCCAAAGGCAGAAGCATCAGCAGCAACAGGGCTACCTGGCTGGGCAAACGAGGCTACCTGGGCCGGCTGAAGACGGGGTGTCCCACGGAACAGCTTCAGGCTCTTGCTCCAGCCAGAAACCCATCTTGGATTCTGTCAAGTACATACCTGTGGCATCTGGATTCAAGCAGTGGACTCCGCAAAGCCTCAGGTCTTCTCTTCAGCTTCACAGAGACTCACAGGCTTGGGAGAAGTTTCGAGGCCACTGATTACCAGGCTCTCAGATTACCAAAGAAAAATAAAGCACAGGCCAGCTAGGTGGCTCCCAAGATCACAGTGCTTATCAGTGCTAGAAGCAGGACTGTACCTCTGTCCCCAGATCTAAGGACAGTCCTTTGTCACCTAAATATCTGGGATTGTAGGCAACCTTGGATTCCTACAGCACCCATTTCTTTGTTGTCCGGCCCTCTCTCTCACCCACCCTCCTTCTCCCCCAGTCTCATTCCCCTCCCTTCTGTCCTCCTCCCATCTATCCCTTGGCCCCCATTGCCACGCCGCCTGTCTTGGTAAAGGACACTGATGCTCTACTTCCCAGCCGTGGTATCAGGGGAAGACACTGCTGCCCGCTCAGGACTGAGACTTCCGCTGTGCAAAGTCACACAGCTGAACTGGGCAGCTGATTATTTTTTTAAACAACGGTGGCTGCTTCTGGTTGTTTGCCTGCATTCAGCTGTTTATTTTCTGCACACCGTTTGGTTGGCTAGCTTGACAGCTTTTGGTGCTGGTTGTTATTGCTAGCTGCTCATCAGTTAATAGGTGAGCATCCCATTGCTGTGCGAGGCCACCAGTTAGGCGGAGGAAGGGTTGGGAAGTAGTGATTATAGCCCCTAAGAAAGCAGCCAGTCTAAAGACGGTGATGGTGTTTCGTGGGGAAGAGCAGCTGCCCATCACTGCCAGCTCAGAGGTGAAAGCACACCGCAGAAGAATCCAGTTCCATCAGCTCCTAGGTTGGCTCAGAGGAAAATCCTGAATCAGTGATTACAAATCTCAGGCACCATTCAGAGAAGGAGGTATCAACATAAAAGTTTCCATTTGTCACCCCTGTGACGGAAAAGCGGATTTTAATTTATTATTGGCGGTTCATGCTTTCAAACAAAAAAAAAGTTCAATATAAGAAAGTTTACATGTAAGAACCATCCAAGATTTTAGAACTGTGCTGTGTGGAGACAGAAAATTTTTCCCAGTAACTTTTCGTGGTTGGCAACAGTATTGAACTTAAACTCCAACACATAGAAAAGGTAAATAAAAATAGTCCCTCGGCTGTAACCTGGTGTATGACACAGGATATATTTATAGTTCTGCTTATTTAAAAAAACAGCTTATTCTCCCCTTAGAGCCTTCTGCTATGCTGACCTCCTGAGCAGCGTTGGGAATATCTCCGTTTTTTGCATTAGAGCTCACAGGATCTCTGTCCTCCATGGTCAACCCCAGCCCTGAGAGCTGATGCATGTGCAGGAAATCCTGCCTGGTGGGGGATGGTGACTCTTTATTTCCAGACTTCTCCACGGGGCCTGGCTGGAATCGCTGTGACAGGATCAGCAAAGAAACCCGTCTGAGAAAGATAAAGCGGATTGGAAGGCAGATACCCCAAATTCCTGCTGCGGCTCCGACCTGCACATCTCAGGCACACGCAGTCGCTGGAGGAAATCTGCTTTCCCTCATTCCCAGGGCCAAAATGTCAAAGGCCACATCTGCAAGGCTCCCTGGAGGGGCTCTGAGAGGAGCCGAGCCGAAAGACAGGATTTCCATCTGTGACCAAAAAGCCTCGGTCCATATTCATGGCACCTCAGCCCAAAGGAGTCTGTTTACATCAACTGAGCTCCCTTCAACTTTCCGTGGAAACAACTCCACGAATGAAGAAGCACGTGAGTGCTTTATCCACCTGCAGGTGAAGAGAGAGGAAGAGGCGGCGAATGCTTTAATTTTCCTGACTGCTGCTTCTCCATTTTGGTGTCAGGTGGAAGGAGGGGAAAAAAGGAAGCAAAGAGGGAAAGAGGGAAGGAAGGAAGGAAGAAGGGTAGGAAGCTTTTCTAAAATTAACTTCCTGGGGAAAGTCTCTGGAATCATAACAGAAAGCGAGGCTGAATGTCATCTCACAGTTTCACCCAATCTTCACAATCCCGGGTGGGGCCGTGTCATACTCCCACTGCGGAGGTGAAGATAACCAGGTTTAGAAAGACCAAGGCTGGCCAAGCTCACACACTAAGTGAGGGAGCCTGGCTTTGCACACAAGTCTGCTGATTCCAGCTCTTCATTTTAAGATAATAAGAGACTCAAAAAGTGGATCTCTTGTAACTCGGTGTCCTCAGCAACTCAAATGCTGCCTCGGATGTCCTCACCTCACAGCCTATTCCCAGGCACAGTGGCATTGTCTGTCTCTCCCAGGGAACCAGAAATTCTTCCAAAAAAGACACCCAATGACCTCCTCCTTGCCAGTTCAACAGAAGCCTCAGTCCTTACTTCCTTGACCTCTCCAGGGTATCAGACCTTTTGCCACCCCTATCCCCTGAAGCTCACACCATCCTCAGCTCCCATGGCACTGCCTTCTCCTAGGTTTTCCTTCCTCTTTTCTGGTCCCTCCTTCCTGGTCTGTCTTGTTGGCTCCTCAGGCCACTGGTCTCTTCAGTGTCAATGTGTGCTAGCAGTTCATGCTCAGCTGTCTGTCGTCTCACCCACACACCTGTGGAGAGCTCATGCCATCCGTGCATTCCACCACCTTCTTCACACTGACATCTCCCAGCTCCATGTCTCCTCCTCTGAATCCACTCTAGAGCCCCAACAGGAGCCCATGGGCCATTCTGCCTCAGGCTCTGGAGACCCCAGTCAAGTCAACATCTACAGCCCCCTCGAACACTGGGGCTCACAACAAAACCCCTTCTCTGCCTGGATTCTTCACCTGGGTAACTGGCAGCTCCACCCACACCTTACCTGGCCGGAAATCTGGGAGAATGCCTCATCTGGTCTCCCTCCAGCCCCACATCTCAGCAGCTGCCCATCACCAGCTTTCCACATATGACATCCATCAGTTCCCAGCTGCTCCCTTCCCTCTCTGCTGCCCTCCTTCAGTCTACGTGATTTTTCACTCAAGCCACTGCAGGGGCCTCCCGGCTGGTCTCGGCAACACCACGCTTCCAACCCATCTTCTTACTTGTTCTCACAGCAATCTCTCTTACATACATATCTGATCGTTTCACTCCCTTGCTGCATGCCCCCCAGTGGCTGCCCACAGCCTTACAGGATCAAGTCCAGACTCTACCCTGCAAGGCCCTTCATCCTCAACTGGCATCCTTCCTTTCCAGCCGGTCACGCGCTCACGCGCACACTGCGTGTGATGACAGCGTACGACTGTCCGGGCATCACCACGCCTGTGTGCCCTGCGCCTGCCGCTGCCTGTGGCCGGAACGCCTGTACTTCACCGCCTTCCTTGCCTGAGGCTAACATTTCACTGGGAGCTGCTCCAGAGCAGGAATTTTAGTCCTTGTCCTATTTTGATTATTACACGGCATAGTACTCCAGCTGGCACATAAACCGTAACCAAAAATGTTTATTGGCACATGAATATCAAGGCAAAAACAATACATGAAATATGGGCAAATTGGATCCAGAAGCATATTTTAAAAAATGCACTGTGGACAAGTACGGTTTATTATTGGAATACAAGGATGGTTCCCTATTGGAAATCAATAATAATAACTCACAATATTAACAAATCTAAGGAAAAAAACTGGCCAGGCACGGTGGTTCACACCTGTAATCCCAGCACTTTGGGAGGGTGGATCACGAGGTCAAGAGATCAAGATCATCCTGGCCAAGATGGTAAAACCCCACCTCTACTAAAAAAAAAATGCAAAACTTAGCTGGGCGTGATGGTCACCAAAGGTCAGGACGGGGCCCTGGACAGGGTCCTCGGGCAGGGCTTTCCGTTCAGGAAGGGATGACAACAGTGTCTCCGCTGAGTGTATGTAAATATAAGGAGGTTCCTTCCCTGACCCCTTGCGTTCCAGAAAATTACTCAACTCAGAACCCGACAGGCTCACATACTTTCCCCCAGCCTCCCCGCTCACCAGAAGTAAAATCCCCTTCTGCGAGCCTGGGAAATATAATAACCATCTCCAGCCGGTGCCTCTCACTCAGACAGTTCTACTCACAGCAATCCTCAACAGCTTTCGGGGCAAGTGTGATTGGATTCCTCTGTCTCTTACGTATTTTTTCTTCATACTTCCTTCTGTGATCTTAACCACATCAAGCACTTGGAATTCCAAGGTTAAAAAAAAATCACATTCATCTTCATTTGATTATGAGATAGCGTGTGTGTTTCAGCACAGTTCCTGGTATGCAGGACAACAGTGGTTAGCCATTCACTGTCCCCATTATTATTACCGCTGTGAGCACTAGTGTTAGCCCAGGAATGGTACAATCTGCGGTCCAATGCCAAAGCGCAACTCATGTTGCCTAAATTTTAAGTGACTTAATCCTTCCAAATGCTGATGAACTACAAGCCTCAGCCATTTAAAAATCACATTTCTAATGTAATAATCCTATCTGCAGTGGGTGTGGAAGGAATTATTGCAGGCCAGGGATTTTTGCAAAGTGAATTAAGTCACCATAAAAACTGACCACGTTGCTTCACAATTAATAGTCTGGTGGAACCAAGTGCCATTATTCCACAGCTTGCTAAGCCTTAAAAAGAGATTCCTGCTCACATGTCTCTACTGGGAATGTTTTTATAAACTCCCAAAATGTTTTAGAAATGTTTTAATGATAAATGCTGCAGGCCTTTTTCATGAGTGCTATTATCTATTAACTGCTCCTTTATCTAAAATAATTCTTATATGAGAAAGACTCAAATGAAGCTTTTTGAAAACAGCCACATGTTTGTAGAAGAAAGGAGATTTCAGCTAGAAGTCCCTTATAATTAATAAGTACTTGACATGCAATGTCTGTTTTATCCTCTCTATAAAATGTTTTATGATGGCTTTTGGGGGACGTTTTGAGTCTAGTTATTTTTTCATACCCTTCTTTTGGAGCTGGCAGAATACAGAAATGCGCGTGGGATATCTATATCTCCACAAGTCTAGACTCACTCGGTCTCCGGCTATTTCAAGTCCACGTTTGGCGTTTTTAACCCCTGTGACGCTTCCTTTCTTTCATGTCTGTGATTCCTGGCCACGTTTCTCAGTATGTCTGGCTAATCTTCCTGATATTTCTGGGGCATAAATGGATTCAGAATATCTGACTGAGAAACAATCAGATAGGAATATAGTTCTGTACTTTTTCTTTTACATAAAAGAACATTTTCTTTTATTGATATGGAAATGAACAGATGTCTGATAACCTTTCGCCAACCTGGAGCTTTACCGCTTACTCCAGGGAATTCCGGTGGGCTGATGTTTCGTGGGGCCTGCCCAATCCATTCAAAAGTTCTGTCATGGATATCAGAATGATCTAGGCTAGCCCCAAATCCAGCGATTCGTTCCTTGGCCCCTATTTCTGGCCCAGTGCCTTGACTGTCTATAAAACAGGAAAGACACTCTTGCCATGGGACATGAAATGGTTTTGTATTTACACACTGGAAAACTACAGTGGGTAAAAGGGCCATTCTCACATAAAATCACAACACTTTACACATCCACATTCTTTTATCTAACCACTTCCACTCACCAGTACCAAAAGAGAGATGACACAAACCCAGTAAGTACTTTTCCTATCAGTCGAGGTAATAAAAGTCAACCTGAGTATTTTACAATCTGCCACCAAGCACAAACCTCTACTCACCAGGTAAGCTGCTATTGGAAAGGATGAAACCCAGCATATCAGCAACAGAGCTATGGGAGCTCACGGCTGTCACTTCCACACGCCGGTCTTGAAAACAGCCAACAACAAACTGTTTTATTATTAAATCTGCCTCCACGCTGCATCTCTTTCCAGAAAGCTCAGACTCGACGCATGGAAAACCAAACTCATTATCATCCTTCTCTCTGAGCTCCTTCCAATTCCATGTCTCCTCCTACTTCTTACCTCAGCCAACACCATCACCACCTACTCAGTGATATCCAAATCATGTCATCTTCCACCATGAAGCCCTACCCTCTGGGGGAGTGCTCAGAATAGGCCGATTCTTCTCAGGCCCTCAGAGCCAGTCGCCAGCTCCTGGGACCAATCAGACACACCCGCATGGGCTCGCTAGTCCTCACCTCCCTCCTTAACCCACTGTTCCAAAGACAAAACTGGGGGCATTCAACAGGGCTGCTTACCCACCTACAGGCAGTGTGAGAACTCACATGGCAGCACATTTAGAAAACATACAGATGAAATTACAAACTGACAGGGGTAATACCTTGAAAGAAAAACGGGCTGGGCGCGGTGGCTCACGGCTGTGATCCCAGCACCTTGGGAGGCCAAGGCGGGGTGATCACCTGAGGTCGGGAGTTTGAGACCACCCTGACCAACATGGAGAAACTCTGTCTCTACGAAAAATAGTTAGCCGGGCGTGGTGGCGCATGCCTGTAATCCCAGCTACTCGGGAGGCTGAGGCAGGAGAATCACTTGAACCCGGGAGGAGGCGGTTTCGGTGAGCTAAGATCACACCACTGCACTCCAGCCTGGACAACAGGAGTGAAATCCCATCAGAAAAGAAGGAAGCAAAGAAAAGGGAGGGAAAAGTAAAGATAGATAGATCTTAAACTCTGTAAAACATAAATCTAACAGAATCTTAGGTAATTAATAACCATCAACCTTCACATCTCTCTCTAAAGAAAGAAAGCACTTTTCAAACCTTACCTTAGATCATTTTAATGACATTTGTACAGTCTGAATCATTTTGTCCTTGGCATATTCATAGGAAACTTAAAAAGTAGGAACGTCACAAAATAAATCAGTGGTAAAGGAAGAACTAAAACCAAATCCATTCTAAAACAATAAGGTTCCTGGATGCTATTCTGCTTCTGACTTTTAAATACCTGCCTAAGAGACATTTAATACCACCTAGCAGAATTTAACACTCTGTTGAAGAAAATAGTTCCCAAATACAGGTAAGCATCTTAAGCAAATTACAAAGATGATTTTTGTTAATTACCTTTCAAAAACATGTCTTGATCTTCCAGACTCTCTTCAGAGCGAACTGCATGTTGGAGTCTCTTGTTCTAATGAAACTTAACTCCTTCTGTGCCGGAGGGCTATAGTGGCCCACGGTTTTGTTCATTAATTTTACTCCAGAAGAAGAAAAGCCTTGTCCAAGTTATATGGCCTCCAGCCACGGTGCACCAGTGAACATGGCAACTGTGTGGCTACAATGTTGCAAACGCTAAAAGTATAATGGAAATTGTACCTGATTGCAAGGTACAAATGCCCTAAACACACACACGCACACACACACACACAGTTATTCACAAAGACTTGCAGAAATTTTGTAATTAAAATTGAGGCCCCAAACCTCATTACTAACAAGGAGCTGAGGCAAAGCATCCTTCTTCCTGGCTGAGCCCTGTATATGCTCTTGTACCAAATGCCACGCTTTACTGTGCTGCTTCACACATAAAACTTAGGCAACTGTGGTACTGTGTGGCATTCACGTATGACTCCCAGCACTTCTCTAGATGTCTAAATCACTGTAGAGATGGGAGTTCAGCAAATCCAATGTTTCTTCCAGAGCTGTCACCTCGCTGACAATACAAGCAGTTTACCAACAAGAGTTTTACCTCATCACATACATAAAACAGGCAAATATACTGAGCTGCCTCCCATAACACTGAGTGAATGTTCCAGGCTGTTTCTACAAAAACACAATCCCAGCTGACCGCAAGACTCCATAAAACACAATGGATGCACAAGAGTTTCAACATTTGTGTCTTTTTCCTATAGTTTTTTTCCTTCCCCTCCTCTTTTTCTTACTGAGAACAGTGTATTTTGATTTACCTTTGCATCTAGGAACACTCAATGCCACAAAAAGCCTATTATAATAAGAATGAGTCCTTCAGAAAGCTCTAAAATAATGTGGAAGGCTGCAACGTATTAGGACTGCCAAGTATCAGCTGTTAGCTCTTTAAGAACCAAGGTCCTGGCCAGGCGCGGTGGCTCAAGCCTGTAATCCCAGCACTTTGGGAGGCCGAGGCGGGTGGATCACAAGATCAAGAGATCGAGACCATCCTGGTCAACATGGTGAAACCCCATCTCTACTAAAAATACAAAAAAAAATTAGCTGGGCATGGTGGCGCGTGCCTGTAATCCCAGCTACTCAGGAGGCTGAGGCAGGAGAATTGTCTGAACCCAGGAGGCGGAGGTTGCGGTGAGCCGAGATCGCGCCATTGCACTCCAGCCTGGGTAACAAGAGCGAAACTCCATCTCAAAAAAAAAAAAAAAAAAAAAAAAGAACCAAGGTCCTTCCACCTTTATCAGATGCTCCCATCCAGTCCAACAGCCTCACAGCACCCTACGTCCCCTCCACAAATGTGAATACATTGTGAACTATGCATGCTGTGGTCCATCTCTGCCTCCTCCGCTAGAACATCAGCTCCACGTGGACAAGGACTGTAGGCAAGGACCTGGCATTTTTATTGCTGTGCCTCACACAGTGCCTCGAATCGGGGAGAAAAATCAATGAATATTGATGAAGGATCACGAGAGCAAATAAATCTGTGAGTGAAGAAATGGTGTCAAATCGGAAGGTCTAGCACGCAAGAGCGAAATAAGCTTTTTGATTCCCTGAGATTTATCCTTGGGATGTCATGGCAGATTTATCAAGCTACAAAAACGGTACACTGGCCACCATCCACGAGCTCATTCTTCTCCAGGTAAGTTGTGCATTCACAAAACCAATTCTCCTAGTGGTAGTTTTCCCCGTTTTAAATTTCACAACGTCTGTGGGCATTTGTTTGATTTAATCCTTGCCTATGAAAGCATCAACGTGTGTATGTGCATACGCATTGGAGGCCAGCAGACGCAGTTATGCCTGAACACCACTACTCAAAATCACAAGATTTTATTTCTAAAGTCAGGGAAATAGAAACCAGAAATGGCCACTGAGCCAACAGTGTCAGAAACCTCTAGAGCAATCCACTCTGTTTCCTTGATATTGCTCTCTAACCACTGATAAAAACTCTTTGAAGTGGAAGAGTAAATATTACCATTTGATAGTACGGACCGACAGTGCACATACAATTGCATTGTGTTACCCTCTGGGGGCTCGGGCCAGTCACACACCGCGCAGGGTTGCTATGGAGGAGCGACGGTGCTTGGCGAGGAGCAGGCCAGGAGGGAGCACTGCTCCGAGGAGCGACCCACCTCTGGATCGTCCCCCGGCGCGCACACGCACTGCAGGGGAGAATGCTGGCTTTCCAGTATGTTTCCGTTTCTGCAATCCTGGAAGGGAGGGACCACAACACGCAGTGGGACACGCCAGCTCCAAGCATCAGCTTGCTTTTCCAGCTCCCACTCACGTTTTTGTCAAGGATCACAGGTGGGGGTGGGGAGGAAAATCGAAAGCGCAGTCTGCAGTCGCGAGGGAGAGCTGGGAGGGGCAGCAGGAGCGACCACCCGGGGGCCTCCCCTCGTGGGCCGTGATGCCTGTGGCCACGGGCGCTCCTACGCGCTCTCGGGACTCGGCCCTCCGGCCCCAGGGCGGCCCGGCTGAGGAAGGAAGGTGCGGGGGTCGCCCCGCGCGCCGGAACCCCCTGGGGTGTGCAGCAGCCCCCACGACGCCGGGGGCCCTCGCGCGGAGCCGAGGCGCAGGGTCGCGTTGGGCCGAGCAGCTGCTGTCGGCCGCGGCCCGGCCCTCCCGGCGCCTCCCCAGCCCCGGGGCCGCCCTCCCGGCCCGCGCCGCGCTCACCTTGCCGGGGAAGGGCCCCGGGAGGAGCAGCTTCAGGGCCTGCCTCTTGAGCTCCACCAGGCGGGCGTTGCAGTTCTCGCACCAGACGCCGCGGTCCGAGCCGGGGGAGGAGCCGCCGCCGCTGCCGGAGCCCGGAGAGCCCGTGCCGAAGCCTGGCGAGCCGCCCAGGGAGCCCGGAGAACTCGTGCCGATGCCCGGGGAGGCGGGGCCCGGGGAACCGGTGAAGGAGCTCGGGGACGAGGTGCCCGAGCCCGGGGACGGGGTCCCCGACGAGCCCAGCGCGGAGCCCGCACCCTCGGGAGTGGGCCGGCTCCCGGCGCGCGACTCCTCGTAGGCTTTCCGGTACCAGCTCTCGGGAGAGAAGGGCGCTGCGGGCTTGGTGGGCGAGCCGACTTCATTCACCTGCGGGGAGGACGCGCCGGGGTGAGGCGCCGCGAGGCGGCGGGTTCCCGCGCCCAGGGGCCGGGCCCCGCGGGTTGGGGCGCCCTCCCGCCAGCTGGGTAGCGCCACCGAGTCCCCGCTGCAACCGCCCACGGGAGCCGCTTGGGGACCTCGCCAAGCCCTGCGGCCAGATCGTCCTCCCTCAGTCTCGTTAATTGTCCCCAAGTGAGTCCCTACCGCCCGGGCGGCCCCTGCGCCGGTTCCCGGGCGCCGGTGGCCTCCTCCTGGGGTCAGGAAGAGGACTCGCTCGGGGGGTTTCCACGGCTTCTGCCAGAGGGCCCCATAGGTTCAGCGCCCCACGCTTTTGAAGCCGTCACCCATCCCAGCAACATCCCAGGTACGAAATCCTGGAAGACCCTAAGGGGGGGCGTGGGCCGCGATTTCAGGATTTTTATTCATACGGGGTACCACCCTGCGGATCCTGCAGGTAAATGAGGGGCTCCCCCCGCTCCAGCTAAACGTTCCGAGGTCCCGCCGAGCGTTCGCGGGGAACCCTCCCCTTCGGCTTAACTCTGCCTAGAAGTGCAGGAATGTTGCAGAAGTTGCGGGTGCGGGGCAAGGACGGAACGAGAGGGCTGGAAACATTCCCAGGGCGAGGCGAGTGTGCGGGCGCCCCCGCGGCAGACCCGCCTCCGTGCACGCACAGCCCCGCCGGCCGCTGGGGCGCCTCTGCAGCGGGAGAAAGCTCCGGGCCGCGCCGCCCGGCCGGGGTGCACGATCCCGGGAAAAGGGGGACCCCCACGGAGATGGGTCTGGTCACGCGCCTCCGCGTCGTACCGTCACGACTTACCCCGTATTTCTTGCCCCTGGTGGAGACGGCAAGCCTCTCTTTATTCCCAGCGACCGAATTCATGGTGGCTTTTGCAGAGGAGAGTAGCTAAAGGTTCCACCAATGCTACATCCAGAAGGTCTTCCAGCCCAGAAGCGTCCCCCGGCTGCACGGGGCTGGCTCTTAGCCCTCAAGTCAGGGTTTCTTAAGGGGTGGGGTGGGAGGGAATGAAAGCAAATGGACCCCACAAGAAATAGCACCAATTTGCAGAAAGGGTCGGGGTAGCTGGTTTATTCTTCTCTTCGAATAATGCTTTTCCTCGTCCCCTTCTGCCTCTTGCAGTCGCACGTTCCCTTTTCACGGTCACATCCATATAATTGGCATTTTCTGCAGCCAAGTCGGTCCGTTCCCCCCACGAGGGAGGAGAGGGACACAATCAGGGCACGCGGCAGCTGCAGGAGGGTGGGCGAGCCCTCCGAGCCGAGCCGAGCCGGCTGCGGGAACTTGCCTCCTTCCCCGAGCTTGCTAACTGAGTTCAAAGAAATTCTCCCAAAATATAAAGATCCAGACTCGGGGAGGAGCCTCAGCGTGTCGCCGAGCCAATATCCGCCGGCCCGTTTCGCCTGACAGTTGCGCGAGGGCAGGGAGAGGGGCGGCTCCGCGTGGCCCGGGAGCGGCCGGCGGTCAGGGTGCGCGTGTGCGCCCGGGCGCAGAGCGGAGCCTCGGGGACCCGGAGCCCGCCGCCTGCCTGCCGCCCTCGCCGTGCCGGCCGGGATCCATTTTAGGCTGCGGCGCTCCTGCCTGACACTGCGAGGCCCGGAGCCGGGCCGGGGCGGGGCGCGGGGAAGCGTCAGTCCCGCTCCCGGCGGGGAAGTTCCAGGCGCGCGGCCCGGGCCCGGGTCCCTAATGAAACGCCGCTGCGCGAGCCTGGAGCTCAGGGGCAGCGCGAGCGAGCGCGGCGGGACGGAAACGCGGCGCGCGAGCCGCCCCCGCCCCCAGGTTCTTTCTCTTCCTGGCAAGGCTTGCAGGTCTGCCTTTGAAACGCCGTGTGAAAGGGATTGAGTCACAAGTCCACAAACACGCCGGGTCCTCCCCCCGCCCTTTGTTCTCGGAGACCTGCCCTGCAAACCTTTTCTGGAATTGCCCTGCCAACCCCAGGGGGCCGGGGGCCACCCTCCCCGACGCAGCCGGAGCGCCAGGGGCCTCCGCCCCCCGCCCGCCCGAGCCCGGGTCTGTGTGGACTAAGCCGCCCAGGGTCGGGACAGGTGAGCCTGGGGACCCAGCGGGCCGCTGCTGGGCAAGGGAAACGGGGGTTCGCCGCGCGGCAAGCGGACGACTCCGGCCTGGAGAGGGGGTGTGGCGCGGGCTGGCCTTGGCCTCTCCTGGCGGAGATCGGTCCCCTCGACCCCGCCGCCCGTTTCTTCCTGCGCCTGGGCCTCGCGGGGTCTCCGGAGCACCCCGTCCTCGCTCCCTCTCCGATTGCCCCCTACAATCCCCCCAGCGCAGCGCCGGGGAGCGCAGGAAGCCGGCGTTTGCCAGGCTCCACACGTGGCTGCTCTGGGTGTCATTTTTCATTTCCCGGGAGGACATTTCTTCTGGCGAGCCAGCAGGTCTGTTTTGTTGTGACCTTTAATTAACACCCCGCGAGACGCCTCTGGAAGGACCGGCCCGGCGCGGGGATCACGTGGGGTGTAATGGCATCTGCGCGCCCGCGGGGAGACCCAGCCGGGGGCTGGGCGAGGGCTCAAGGGACGCTTAGGGATTTCTGGTCGCGGGCTTCCTCCGGAGCTGGGACGAGGCCGGAGGGGGCAGGAAGACAAAGGTTCGGGGTTCTGGGAGCCTGGGGCAACGCCCCCTCTCTGCCTTCCTCCGGGAAAATTTCTTCGGTGCCTCCCGGGCTCTGCCCCCTCCTCCCCCGCGCCAGCTCTTGCGTGGAAATAGTCCTGAGCCACCAAAGCGAGGTAAAAAGGTCAAAATGAAGACGTCGAGAACGGAGTGGAAGTTTCCATGACGTTTCCACTTCCCGTGTAAAAGCGATCGTACCGTAGGGGACCTTAGGGGGCAGGTACGCCTCCAGGCAGCGCGCGCCCGCTCCCACCCGCATCTGCATTCCGCCGAGGGGCCGCGGACCCATCTTCGCCATTGGCCACGCGTGGCGTGTGGCCAGGTGATACGGGCCAGCCGGCGAGGCCGCGGGTGGGGAAGGTGGGGTGTCGAGGGGGAGTATAGGGGAGCCGCGCGATCCACCTTGGAGACCAGGAGCCGCGAGCTGGTCTGATTTGCATCTCTAAGTAGCTGGGGGCCCAAAGCGCGTTTGATGGGCTCCGAGCGCCCTCTGTTGATCAAAGTTTATAACCGGAGGCTCTTCAAGAGTTTTTAATCAGCTTTCAAACATTGATGCTTGTGTGAAATGTATATACAGAAAATGACATGCACACATTTTAATTGTACAGTTCTATGAGTTTTGATAAATGGGCACTCTGCGTTGGCCATCACCTCAATAAATATATATACATTCCTGTCCCTCCTGAAAGTTGTATGCCTTTTCCCAGGCAATCCCCACCTCTTGTAAGAAACTACTGTTCTGATTTCTATCACCATGGATTAGTGTTGACTGTTCTGAGGTTTTTTAATTCATAGAATCCGTACAGCATGTACTCTTTTGCGTTTGGCTTTTTTCGCTTAACACGGTTTTTTGAGTTTCATGTTCTTGCTAGTATGGGTCTGTTTTCTATCTGTATTCCATATCATTCTTCTGTCTCTCATGCCTTTTTTTGTTAATATAATAACTTCAGTATTTCCATTTCATTGCTTTGTTGACTTTTTATCTCTGGTGATTATAATGCGGGTTTTTGTTTTTCTGTTTTGAGGCAGGGGCTCCCTCTGTTGCCTGGGCTACAGTGAAGTGGCGCTATTATAGCTCAGGGTAGCCTCCATCTCCTGGGCTCAAATGATCCTCTCTCCTCAGCCTCCCGAGTAGCAGGGACTACAGGTGCATACCACCACACCTCGCTAATTTTTCTTTTTTTGTTGTTGTTTGTTTGCTTTTTGTTTTGAGACAGAGTCTTGCTCTGTCAAACAGGCTGGAGTACACTGGCGTGATCTCAGCTTACTGCAACCTCTGCCTCCTGGGTTCAAGCAATTCTGCCTCAGCCTCCCGAGTAGCTGGGATTACAGGTGCATTCCACCATGCCCGGCTAATTTCTGTATTTTTAGTAGAGATGAGGTTTCGCCATGTTGGCCAGGATGGTCTCAATCTCTTGACCTCGTGATCCACCGCCTCGGCCTCCCAAAGATTACAGGCATGAGCCACCATGCCAAGCCCCACCCCAGCCCCCACCCCCACTTTTTAAAGTAGAAACGAGATCTCCCTGTGTTGCCCAGGCTGGTCTCAAACTCCTGAGCTCAATCCATCTTCCCTTTTCCACCTTCCAAAGTGCTGGGATTATGGCATGAAACTCATACCAGGCCTATAATATGAATCTTTAACGTTTCATAGGCTACTTGGACTCACCATTGTGCCACTTCACCTAAAATGTACACTTGGAGCCACTCCATCTTCCCTTCCTCTTCTGTGCCACTCATTTGATACATGTTACACCTACGTGCATTATAAAACCCACCACACAATCTTATCAATTTTACTTTAAACAATCTGCTTTCAGTGAAACTAGAAAATTGTAGGTTTTTGATCTCTACCCAGTTGTATCATTTCTGGGACTCTTTAATTTTTTCCCTTTAGGGCCAAGTTTATAATAATTTGACTATAATATTCCTCGATGTGTTACTTTTTATATTTATCCTGCTTAGGGTTTGGTGAATTTCTAGGACCTATAAATTGATCTGTAATTTTTTAAACCAAATTTGGAGGGTTTTCAGCCACGACTCATTCAAATCTATTTTTTCTGCTCTGTTCTTTTTCCTCTCCTTCTGGGACACCAATTACAGGTTTGTAATTACAGTGCTTGATATTGTCTTCGGGTTACTGAGACTGTTCGTTACTTCCATTTTTCCCTCTTTATAAACTGAATAATTTTTACTGCTCTTTATTAAACTCACTAACCTTTGCTTCAGCTGCCTCCAACCTGCTGTTAAGCTGATGCAGTTGGTCCAGATATTGTGTGTGTACCTGTGTGCACATTTCCGTTTCTCTTTTTTCCCCCTTTAAATCCTTGAACATAGTTACAGTACCTTATTTAAAGTTCTTGTCTGAATTTCAACTTCTGATTTGAGGGCCACTTTCTATTAACTGATTTTTCTACTGACTCTGAATTATATTTTCCTGTTTCTTTTTATATTTAATAAATTTTAACTGTATATTAAATATTGTAGATGCTACATCATAGAGATGCTAGATTCTGTTCTCTTCCTTGAGGAGTATCGACTTTTGTTCTAGCAGGCAGTTAAGGTACTGATGGGTCACTTTGAATTTGAGGAGGCTTGGTGTTATGCTCGCTTTGAGTGGTTCTAACCCGTTTTCACCCTCAGATCTAAGAAGAATCCCTTTGTCCTGGGATTTTCTTCATCCGTGAGGCATGGGCCTTTAGCATGTCAGTGGAAAGCCTAACCACTTTGCCAGTCCCTCAGACACCACGTTCTGCTCCCGAGCGCTTGACCACAGTTGAAATCTCTGCTCCACTCTTTCACCAAGCAGCTGCTGCTTTCTCTGTTCCAAGTTCAAATCTATCAGCTGGATTTGAGGGGAATTTAATGACTTTCAGGGCTGCCTCACTGTGGCCCTCTCCTTCCCTGGATTCTTCTTCCCCATCTCTAGCTACTCTGACAGGCCTGAACTGCACCATGGAATGCCTCAAACCCGTGCCACTGGGCTTCTTCTCGTGATCTAGCCCCGGCGCTCAGCAGACTGGAAGAAGGGCTGTACAACCCTGATTTTAAGAATTAGATCTTCGGGCCCCTTCCAGTCTCCACCTGCTTCTGGTCATTCTTCAGGGCCCTTGAATAGGTCTGTCGTTGCCCAGTTTGTGAGTTTTCTCTGTGAAATTCAATGTTGTACATAAGCTACTCCCTCATTCTGGTTTTAATGATGGCTTTTTCAAATCTACCTTGGGCTTTGGGAATTTTCTTTCTGGGAGTTAGCAGCCTGTAGCTATCATTTTATTTTCTATTAGACTGAGGAATTTCAATGTTTGCAACTGAAACCTTTACTCATAGATAAATGATATAGATTATAAATATACATGTATTTCTTCTTCACATTTGAGGATGTTAACAGTATTACTTCAAAAAAAGACAGTCCTTTTAAGAATGAAAGAATTATATACTGGTTTATAAAAGCCAAGAGCTTTCCTTTCTTTTTTTTTTTTTTTTTTTTTTTTTTTTTGAGATGAAGTCTCACTCTGCTGCCAGGCTGGAGTGCAGTGGCAAGATCTCAGCTTACTGCAACCTCCACCTCCCAAGTTCAAGAATTCTTGTGCCTCAGTCTCCTCAGTAGCTGGGACTACAGGCACGCACCACCACGCCTGGCTAATTTTTTTTATTTTTAGTAGAGACGGGGTTTCACCATGTTGGTGAACTCCTGGTTCAAGACCATTGCTGGTCTTGAACTCCTGACCTCAAGTGATCAGCCCTCCTTGGCATTCCAAAGTGCTGGGATTACAGGCGTGAGCCACCTTACCCAGCTGCCAAGAGCATCTATGAACATCAGTTTATTGATTCCATTGATGTCCCTAGGTGAAAAGCGTATCTTTCTGGTGTATCCATGAGTACAAAGTGCAAAGGAAGCTTAAGTCCATTATGTGGCTAAGAGTGAAATTCTTATTTCATATTCCTTATTGCTTAAATTATTAAATGGACATAACTCCTTTGGGAATGCCTCATGGGACTTTTATATTTCAGAGAATGCAGTTTAGCTTTCCCATTATTTATACCTCAGCAATGAATCACTCATAAATTTTATAGCTAAAATATATTATGTCATTGTATTTTTGAAAGCCTGAAAGTATAAATCAGAAATAAAAAACCAGCCAGGTGCGGTAGCTCATACCTGTAATCCCAGCATTTTGGGAGGCCAAGGCAGGTGGACTGCTTGAACCCAGGAGTTCAAGACCAGCCTAGGCAATATAATGAGACCTCATCTTTACAAAAAAAAAAAAAAGCTGGGTGTGGTGGCACATGCCTCTAGTCCCAGGTACTTGGGAGGCTGAGGCGAGGATCACTTGTACCCAGGAGGCAGCGGTTACAGTGAGCCAAGATTGTGTCACTGAACTCCAGCCTGGGTGACACAGCGAGACTGTTTCAAAAAAAAAAAAGGCTGCAACTTCTAATTTCTAAGCTGAATGTACAATATAGCAGATTTCACTTCTCTTTAATATTTTGCTTTTGAAATAATTTCCATATCAGTTCCGGCACCAGCATGCCGATGGAGCCAGCAAAGTGCATGTGCTAGAGGAGGCTGCGTTTCTCCTTGAAGGATAATTAAAGCAGGTTACACTGGCCATGTGGTATCTTGATGAATATGCAGACAATATTTGCATATGATCTTCTGGTGTTCTGAGGACTATATGATCATGTGGGGGCCACCAGAGGGTCAACAGCAAGCTGACAGCGTGAGTCTGTGTGCTCGGTCATTATTCTGGTATAAGAAGTGGGTTGTTATCCTGCAAACTGACAAAGGGTGTCTACTCTTGAAATATTTCAATCATTAATATCTTATCCTTATAAATTCCTTTCATGCTAAATTCCAAGCCTTGATTTCAGTCTGAAATTGACAGTTCAGATGATAAAGGTATAGAGAGAGAAAGGGTATGAACCAAATTTGTGTAGTCAGAGTGATAAATTATTTTTTGGTTGTTAATTTTATTTTGTTTTGCGGTTGGGGGAGAAAGACTTTTAAAAGACTTAAAAAGACTTTAAGAAGATTAAAAAGAGTGAGGAGGATCAGGTGTGCTCAGCTGGCTGACCTTGGGCTCCAGAGGCTCACACCCTGGGGCTGTGCTACCGCTTACACAGAAGTAACCTGCTTTGAAAAGGAATCACGGCATCCAGTGCAGCACTGTTTATAACAGCGAAGAGGGGAAAACAGCCGACACACATCACGGTGGGGGATGGGTTTAATAACTCACAGTCTAAGCCAGGCACAGGGGCACACATTGTGGTCACAGCTACTCAGGAGGCTGAGGCTGGAGGAGGCTTTGAACCCAGGAGTTTGAGGCTGCAGTGAGCTGTGATTGCGCCACTGCACTCCAGTCTGGCCAACACAGTGAGACCCCATTTGTTAAATAAATAAACAACGTATAGTCAGACAGTGGAATACCCTGCAGCCCTTACAAATGCTCATAAAAGAACAATGGAATGCAGAGAAATTGATTATATATTGATGTTAAGCAAAGAGGTAAAGTATATGCAATATAATAATTCAGTAAAACCAAAACAAAATTATACATGTATCAGGAAAAAAAGATTAGACTTTAACACCAAAATATTAAAAGCATAACAATTCTCTGGGAGAGTTGCTAGTTCTGTTTTCTTTTTACTTTTTTTTTTTTTTTGAGACAGGATTTCACTCTGTTGCCCAGGCTGGAGTGCAGTGGCACAATCATAGCTCACTATATCCTTGAACTCCTGGGCTCAAGTGATCCTCCTGCTTCAGCCTCCCAAGCAGCTGGCAACCTGTAATTGCCGGAATACAGGCACCACCACCATGCCTGGCTAATGTTTTATGTTCAATACAGACAGCGTCTTGCTGTGTTGTCCAGGAGAGTCTGAAAAACTTAGTCTCCAGCGATCCTCCTCCCGCCTCAGCCTACCAAGGTGCTGGGATTACGGGCATCAGCCACCATGACCAGCCTCTAATTCCTAAGACAAAGTTAGTGTTACTGTAATCTTTAAAAGGAAATTAAAGCAAGTTTCAATTTGTCAGAAAGGAATCATAAGAAGCCAGAGGTAAAGGGTGTGTGTACCCACAAAGCATCCAGACACACACACACACACACACACACACACACACAGTTGCATGCGTAGCCAAAGCCAGGATACAGAAAAGCAGGCTGGGCATGGTGTTTCACACCTGTCATCCCAGCACTGTGGGAGGCCAAGGCAGGATTACTTGAGGTCAGGAGTTGGACCTAGCCAACATGGTGAAACTCTGTCTCCATTAGAAATACAAAAACTAGCCAGGTGTGGTGTCATGCATCTGTAGTCCCAGCTACTTGGGAGACTGAGGCAGAAGAATCACTTGACCCCCAGAGGCAGAGGTTGCAGTGAGCCGAGATCATGCCACTGCACTCCAGCCTGGGCAACACAGCGAGAGGAAGCCAGGAGTTCAAGGCTACGGTGAGCTACGTTTGCACCACTGTGCTCCCTGGGCAACAGATAGAGACCTTGTCTCTCCCTGTGTCTCTCTCTCTCTCTCTCTCTCTCTCTCTCTCTCTCTCTCTCTCTCTCTCTCTCTCTCTCCTCTCTCTCTCTCTCCTCTCTCCTCTCTCCTCTCTCCTCTCTCTCTGTCTCTCTCTCTCTCTCTCTCTCTCTCTCTCCTCTCTCTCCTCTCTCTCTCTCTCTCTCTCCCTCTCTCTCTCTCTCTTTCTCTCTCTCTTTCAAGGCAAAGCCATGGAGAGTGCTGGGGAAAAACACAAACCCTCCCTTGCTCCCAAGCAGGAACCACAAGCCACTTACGACTCAGGTGGAAGATGTGGGTGGCAGGTGGCGCTTGAAAAAGTAAAAGGCTGGGAGAGTCCATGACTTTGGATAAAACAAAACTGGGCCTACAGGAGGGTGGAGGAATGGAGGAGGGAGAATGACTACTGGGTGCTAGGCTGAGTACCTGGGTGACAAAATAATCTGCACAACAAACCCTAGTGACACAAGTTCACCTGTATAACCTGCGCATGTACCCCAAACCGAAAATAAGCGTTAAAAGAACTACCTATATGACTGATGACTGTTCCAATGAATTTATGAGAAAACTAGGCTAGCATATCATTTTCTTGTGAGGAAGCTGGAAACATTTTTGTTTAAAATTTTTAAAACAGCACTCAGATTACAGGCAGGAGAATTGCTTGAGCCCAGGAGGTCGAGACCAGCCTGGACAACACAGTGAGAACCCTGTCTCAACAAAACTAAAAACTTAGCCAGGTGTGGTAGTGTGCACCACTGTACTCCAGCCTGGACAAGAGTGAGACCCTGTCAAAAAAAAAAAAAGGATGGGGCGAGAGGGCCTTACAATTCTATAATTAGAAAATAACCTAATCAAAAATAGGTGAGACATGGACAGATATGTCATCAAAGAAGCTGTGTGTGTGGCAAAGAGGCACACGAAACACGGCTCCCCATCATTAGTCATTAGAGAAATGAAATTTTAAAAAACCAGGCCAAGTGCGATGACTCAACACCTGTAATCCCAGCCCTTTGGGAGGCTAAGGCTGGCAGATCACGAGGTCAGGAGCTCGAGACCATCCTGGCCAACATGGTGAAACCCTGTCTCTACTAAAAATACAAAAAAATTAGCCGGACGTGGTAGTGCATGCTTGTAATCCCAGCTACTCAGGAGGCTGAGGCAGGAGAATCACTTGAATTTGGGAGGCAGAGGTTGCAGTGAGCCGAGATCGTGCCATTGCACTCCAGTCTGGGCAACAAGAGTGAGACTCCCTATCAAAATGCCCATCCATGATAGACTGGACTGGGAAAATGTGGCACATATACACCATGGAATATTACACAGCAATCAAAAACGATGAGTTCCTGTCCTTTGTAGGGACATGGATGAATCTGGAGAACATCATTCTCAGCAAACTGACACAAGAACAGAAAATGAAATACCGCATATTCTCGCTCATAGGCAGGTGATGAAAAATGAGAACACATGGACACAGGGAAGGGAGCACCACACACTGGGGTCTCTCAGGGGAATAGGGGAGGGACAGCGGCGGGGTAGCTGGGGAGGGATAGCCTGGGGAGAAATGCCAAATGAAGGGAAGGAAGGCAGCAGAACACACTGCCACGTGTGTACCCATGCAACTATCTTGCAAGTTCTGCACATGTACCCCAAAACCTAAAACGCAATTAAAAAAAAAACCACTTCATACCCACTAGAATGACTACAGTGGAGAAGACAGGCAGCGCAACGCTGCTGGGGAGGTGGAGAAATGGCGGCCCTCGTGCGTTGCTGGTGGAACGTAGCAATGTGCCGCTGTGTGGGAAAACAGTCTGGCAGTTTCTCTAAAAGTTATAAAGTCACCGTACTGCCCATCAACTTCATTCCTAAGTATCTATCCCAAGAGAAATGAAAACATACATTCACATTCACGCAAAGATTTGCACACAAAAGTTCATCAGGGCATCATTTATAAATAGCCAAACGTGGAGAAACGTCCCTCAGCTGATGCGTGAATAGACAGAATGTGGTATATCCACACAATGGAGAATTGCTGGGCAATAGAAAGGAATGAAACGCTGACACATGCCACAACTCAAATGAATCCCAAGAGCCTTATGCCAAGTGAAAGAAACCGGGCATGAGAGATCATACGTTGTATGATTTCGTCTACGTGAGATGTTCAGAAGGCAAATCTGCAGAGACACAGTAGGTTAGTGGTTGCCTAGAACTGGGGACAGGAACAGGGATTGACTGTACATGAGGTTTCTTCACTGGGATGATGAAAATGTTCTGAAGCTGATTTATGGCAATGGCTGCACCACTCAGTAAATTTATCAAAAATATTGAACTGTGCACTTGAATAGGGTGGGTTTTATCATATGTAACGTATGTTGATAATGCTGTTTTTAGGAAGTGATGGGAGAGGTAAAGGAGGGCATGGGAATCAGGGATCAATTTCAGAGCTGTTGGCACTCAGTCGCCTGGGCTGGGAGACTAAACTCATGCGCAGAGAGTGTCAGGGTGATTTTCAGGCATATGAGCTGAGCAACAGAGATGAAATAGCATTTCCAAAAACAAGAAAAGTGGGACGAAGATGATATATTTTATTTAGAAAAGAGATGGACACAAGGCCGGGCATGGTGGCTCACACCTGTAATCCCAGCACTTTGGGAGGCCAAGGTAGGCAGATCACGAGGTCAGGAGTTCAAGACCGTCCTGGCCAACAAGGTTAAACCCTATCTCTACAAAAATATAAAAATTAGCTGGGCATAGTGATGGGAACCTGTAGTCCCAGCTACTCAGGAGGCTGAGGCAGGAGAATCACTTGAACCTGGGAGGTGGAGGTTGCAGTAACCAGAGATCGTGCCACTGCACTTCAGCCTAGTGACAGGGTGAGACTCCCTCTCAAAAAAAAAAAAAAAAAAAAAAGCAGCCAGTGCCGGTGGCTCACACCTGTAATCCCAGCACTTTGGGAGGCCAAGGGAGGTGGATCACCAGGTCAGGAGTTTAAGACCAGCCTGGTCAACATGGTGAAACCCTGTCTCTACTAAAAATACAAAAATTAGCTAGTCGTGGTGGTGGGTGCCTGTAATCCCAGCTACTCAGGAGGCTGAAGCAGAGAATTGCTTGAACCTGGGAGATGGAGGTTGCAGTGAACTGAGATCATGCCACTGCACTCCAGCCTGGGCAACAGAGCCAGACTCCATCACAAAAGAGAGAGAGAGAGAGAGAGAGAGAGAGATGGACACAATACACTATGGAATACTATGCAGCCATGAAAAAGAATGAGTTCATGTCCTCTGCAGGGACATGGATGAAGCTGGATCATTCTCAGCAAACTGACACAGGAACAGAAAACCAAACACCATGTGTCCTCACTTATAAGTGGCAGTTGAACAATGAGAACACGTGGAGACGGAGGGTAACGTCACACACCAGGGCCCGTTGGCGGGTGGGGGGCAAGAGGATGGAGAGCATTAAGACAAACACCTAATATATGTGGGGCTTAAAACCCAGATGACAGGTTGACAGGTGCAGCAAACCACCACGGCACACATATACCTATGTAACAAAGCTGCATGTTCTGCACATGTACCCGGAACGTAAATTTTTTTTAATACATAAAAAAAAAGATATGACCACAGTAACCCAATTGTATTTTCCCTCTGAAGCAAAAGTCCCAGCGAGAGAGGTGACCTGTGTGCCCCCTTCAGAAATCCCAGCATGTCCAGCCGGAGTCCCCACGGGGTGTCACTTCATGTCGTCTTGGGAGAGGGAACCCCAGCACTGGGAAGATCATCAGAAGACACTGGCTGATGGCTGCTGGCAATACAAGAGCCATTAAAGAAAATGAACTGAGAGTGTGAGCTTCATTTAAACACAAAACGTTGTGATATTAAGAACTCTGTGAGGAGCTGCCAGAGCAAGGTCACTGTGGCTAGGAGTGGGCATGGGCTGTCTCCGCCTAAGCCATATGAGCCGCAGCAGGTGCAGGAGGACTGGGAGCAGCTGTGGGAGTGATGGCCGCCAGAGTCAGCCATGAGGGTGGTGGGCAGAGAAGTGCACACAGCCCAGAGAAGAGCTTCAAAGACCGAGCTAGAGACTACGGAAGCCACCTGAGGACCTGCTCAGAGGAGGGAGGGACTTGCTGGAGTGTGGGATTCTAGGTTTCCTCCAATGAGGGCTTGGAATCAAGACCCATTTTTCTAAGCAGTGCTGTTGTTGCCCCCTACCTTTGACTGTCATCTCACAGCTGTGTGCTGCCTGAGGCTGGGGACCAGAGGGAACTGCTAAAGCCTCCACCATCACTGCTGCAAATGCTCCCTTTGCCACCTCCCCCTTAATTTCACCAGGAACTGCTATCATGTCTCCATCACACAAGGAAGTTCTCTCAATTCTAAATGCTCACTAGAAAATCAGCAGTTCTGATCTCCTCACATAGGGTCCATTCAGCTCATGAGTTGGAAATGCAGTGTATCTGGATGGATGGATGGGTGGATGGACGGATGGATGGATGGATGAGATGGATGGGATGGATGGGTGGATGGGTGGATGGATGGATGGGATGGATGGGTGGAGGGATGGATGGGATAGATGGATGGATGGATGGATGGGTGGATGGGTGGATGGATGGATGGGATGAATGGGTGGATGGATAGATGGATGGATGGATGGGTGGATGGATGGGTAGATGGATGGATGGGATGGATAGATGGGATAGAAGGATGGATGGGTGGATGGATAGGATAGATGCTTGGAATGGGATAGATGGGATGGATGGGATGGATGGGATGGATGGTTGGAATGGGATGGATGGACAGACGGGTGGACAGATGGATGAGTGGGTGCACGGGTGGATGGGTAGATGGACAGATGGGTGGACAGATGGATGAGTGGGTGGACGGGTGGATGGGTGGGTGGACAGATGGAAGACATATAACCTTGGGGGTAAGAAAGAGGGGTCAGGTGAGAGTAACTGGAGTAGATCCTCCTGGGTGGGGCAGTAGCAGCTCACAGTTTCCTATAAAAAGGCTAAGATGGGCCTGGCACAGTGTCTAATGCCTGTAATCCCAGCACTTTGGGAGGCTAAGGCGGGCAGATCACCTGAGGTTGGGAGTTCAAGACCAACCTGACCAACATGGAGAAACCCCATCTCCACTAAAAATACAAAATTAGCTGGGCATGGTAGTACATACCTGTAATCCCAGCTACTCGGGAGGCTGAGGCAGGAGAATCGCTTGAACCCAGGATGCAGAGGTTGCAGTGAGCCAAGATTGCGCCATTGCACTCCAGCCTGGGCGACAAGAGCGAAATCCTATCTCAAAAAAAAAAAAAAGACTAAGATGGAGCTCAAGCTGTGATCCTTCCTACTACCTTTCTAATATTAAAAAAAAAAAACAAAATTTAAATGTAAAGCCTCATTTAAAAACAGCAAAGATAAGTGTCAAGGAATTAAAGAGTTATGGTTTCCACAGCAACGTTCATGTGGCCACCCAACTACTGCTAAATAAATGAAATTAAGCATTTCTGTCACCCTTGACATTCAGCCATATGCTAAGCAGTCACTTTATGGTTTATAATTCCACACAGCCACCTGTGAGGGAGGCAGCCTCCTCACTCCCACAGGAAGGACGAGGACACAGTCCCAGGAGAATGACTTGCCCAGAGAATCCCCAGTGGTGGCACTAGCCGGCTCATCTCACTGCATCACGGCAGGCTGCAGGGTGCAATGCCACGCACAGGGCTGCAGAGAGCCGAAGATCAATCATTGTTAGATGCCTACGGTGCACCAGGTCCTGCTCCTGAGTTCTTTTCAAGCCCCTCCCAATGAAGACTGCGTCTCAGGCAACTAAAGAAGCAGGGATAAAAACCAGGGGCCTCAATGCTCTGAGAGGGCAAGAACAGGTGGGGAAGGGGTAAAGGAAGCGCCCACAGCCTCGGCTCAGCTGTGCTCTCGTAGGACGGACTGTGAACGTGTCCTAAGAGAAAGAAGAAAAAAATCCCACTGACGGTTCAGGAGAATGAGGAGCAAGGAATAGCCAGGTCCTAGACAGAAGCAGCAGCTGCGCCTCGCATACTTGATTACCTCTGGACAGTTTCACTTACTCGACAGATGAAAAGGCCCCCAAAGAGGTGAGAGATGTTTACTTGGATAAAACTTTCACTGTAGCGGATCTTAGCAAATCTCAGCTCCCAGAAGAACACAGGTGCACAGACTGAAAACGCAGCCAAAGGCTCTAGGCCACACATTGTGACAAGTGGCCCACAGCCCCCAGGAAGGGAGGCCTGAGGCCAGCACTGGCTCTGGCCCTAGCTCTCATCTTAATGTTCTTTAAGGAGGAATAAAAAGCATCGGATAAAATGCAGGGATGAGCTAAATTGAGAGGTGCTGCCAACACCCCAGCAGAAAGTGAAATAGTCTCAAAAGTATGAGAGGCTCGAAAGCACGAAGGCAGGCCAAAGACATCAAACTTCCTACTCAAGGAGATAATGCCCCCGGCTCTGCAAGGTAGACATTTAGAAAGCAGTTCTTGGCTGGGTCCAGGGGATCACACCTGTAATCCTAGCACTTTGGGAGGCCAAAGCAGGAGGATTGCTTGTTGAGACCAGCCTGGGCAACAGAGTGAGGCCCCATCTCTACACATTTTTTCTTAATTAGCCATCTGTGGTGTGCCTCTGTCATCCCAGCTACACAGGAGGCTGAGGTGGGAGGATCTTTTGAGCTCAGGAATTCGAGGCTGCAGTGAGCTATGATCGTGCCACTGTACTTCATCCTGATCCACAGGCTGTTTCTTTTAAAAAAAAAAAAAAAGCAGCCGTCAAAAAGAATGAGATCGGCAGGGCACCGTGGCTCATGCCTGTACAGCACTTTGGGAGGCCGAGGCAGGTGGATCACCTGAGGTCGAGAGTTGAGGCCAGTCTGACCAACATGGAGAAACTCCACCTCTACTAAAAATACAAAAAAAATTAACTGGTCATGGTGGCGCATGCCTGTAGTCCCAGCTACTCTAGAGGCTGAGACAGGAGAATCACTTGAACCCGGAGGCGGAGGTTGCAGCAAGCCGAGATCACACCGCTGCACTCCAGCCTGGGCAACAGAGTGAGACTCCATCTCACAGAAAAGAAAAAAAGAAAGAATGAGATCATGTCCTTTTCGACATGGATGGAGCTGGAAGCCATTATCCTAAGGAACTAAGAGACAGAAAATCAAAACCACATGTTCTCACTTGTAAGTGGAGCCTAAGCAATGAGTAGACATGGACATAAAGATGGAAACAGCAGGCACTGGGGCCTCCAAAAGGGGTGGGCAGGTACTTGAAGGGAGCAAAGGTTGAAAAATTCCATCAGGTGCAATCAATGCTCGCTCTCTGGGTAATGGGACACTAGAAGGCCAGCATACAATATACCCATGGAACAAGCATGCCCATGTACCCCTCAATTAGAAATAAAATTAAATTTCAATCAATCAATCAATAAATGAAGCAGTTCTCCCCAAAGACAGGCAAGAGATAACAGGCTCAGAATTCATGGAAACTTTTGCTATGCTAAGGCAGCCCCACTTCCTACAGGAAGCGCTTCTCACTCAGTCCCACTCATCCGTGACAATCTTCTCAACCCTTCTGGGAGTACAGTCTGATTTTCCCGGTCTCCCTGGTCACTGAAAACATAGCTATGCACATGCCGTCCATGTGTGCTTCTATCTGCCCTCTTTTCTCTCTTAAATTGATTACTCCCGAAGAGTTCTAAAGCCACTGTGCAAAGCTAAGGTGCCTAACGATTGTTAATTACAGAGCTCTGATTCAACATTTGAGACATCCACTTAAGGGTTCAAAATACACGCATTACCACCATTCGACTCTAAGTTCCTTGAGGCTGGTAGCCAGGCCTTTCTCTTTGTGCACCTAACACTCAGCACAGCACTGGCGTGGCCGTGGTTACAGGTATATGAAGGAACTCAGAGTGTATCATGAGTCTAGTGCTTTGCTTTCATGTGAAGTAGCTCAGTCGATACGTTTTATTTTTTGAGATACAGTCTCACTGTGTGGCCTGGGCTGGAGGCAGTGGCACCATCTCAGCTCACGGTAACCTCCGTCACCCAGGTTCAAGCGATTCTCCTGCCTCAGCCTCCCAAGTAGCTGGAACTACAGGCACGCGCCACCACGCCTGGCTAATTTTGGTATTTTTAGTAGAGATGAGGTTTTGCCACGTTGGCCAGGATGGTCTCAAACTCCTGACCTCACATGGTCCATCCACCTTGGCCTCCCAAAGTGCTGGGATTACAGACGTGAGCCACGGCACCCAACATGAAACTTAATCTAAAACACTGCATTCTGTTCTCAACATCTTATTGCCTGACAGAGAAAGGTAGTGTATGATCATAGTAGTTAAAGAGCTTGGAAGGGAGGGCTTCAAAGTGAAGACTGAAGCAACTAGAATATGTATAAAATCGAAAAGTAACTGTGGTGAAACAAGACTGTTTTCCGTAAGTCCATGTCTGGGGGTGAGAACAAAGACAGGAGCATCCCTAGTTTCAAAGGTTTCAAAGGAGTGATGACTTTGAATTCAAGGCAAGAAGCACAGGCAATCTTTCAGGGGGAAACAATGACTGTAAACTCTAGCAGACTGTGAAGTCATCTTCCTCAGTTCCTGGAGGCAGGCCCGTCACTGCTGACTTTTAAATGGCACCCGGAAGATTCTCTAATGCATATTCACATGTCTGCCAGCACAGAGCATTACACTTTAGCAGTTAGGCTTCCAGAGGAATTTATACTAAGAGACTAGGATTTTCCCCGTATTCTTCTCCGGATACAGTTAACATCATTATTTCACTTAGAACTATGAGAAGCCCCAAAGTACAGAAAGGCTAAATAATGTGCCCAACACCGCAAAGGAATTGAATGTGGTGGCCAGGAGCTGGGGCTCACGCCTGCAATCCCAGCACTCTGGGAGGCCGAGGCGGACAAATCACGAGGTCAGGAGTTCGAGACCAGCCTGGCCAACATGGTGAAACCCCGTCTCTACTAAAAACACAAAAATTAGCTGAGTGTGGAGGCGCACACCTGTAATCCCAGCTACTAAGGAGCCTGAGGCAGGAGAATCGCTTGAACCTGGGAGATGGAGGCTGCAGTGAGTCAAGATCACGCCACTGCACCCAGCCTGGGTGACAGAGTGAGACTCTGTCTCAAAAATAAAAAGAAGTTAATGTGGCAAGGAAAGGGTTAGAACGCGAAGTTGCAAACTACACTTCTCTCTACTTACCCCTCTCTGCCACAGTGAGCAAGTGACTTTGCTGTGGAGGATTCCCTGACCCAGAGCGGCAAACTTCTTGAGACCTACTCATGGCTTGTGTTTTGACCTCCCAAGCATTACGTTCAGGTCATCTGTATTTTTACGTTATTGACAAATTTATGTAGATGTTTAAAACCTTTCCTTCATGTATGTTCATGTAGCTGAGATGCCTGGAACTGGTGTTTCTACTCCTCTGTGGGGAAGGGGGATGCAATGTAATGTTTAGAAGCTCAGGCTCCACAGTCAGAAAACCTGGGTTCAAACTGTGGCCCCTCAGGCTTCTAGGTATGCAAGATACTTAGCCTCCACTTTCTTTCCTCATGTATAAAATGAGGATAAAGGCTGGGTGCAGCAGCTCACACCTGTAATCCCAGCACTTTGGGAGTCCGAGGCAGGTGGATCACTTGAGGTCAGGAGTTCAAAAGCAACCTGGCCAACATGGCAAAACCCCATCTCTACTAAAAATACAAAAATTGTTCGGCGTGGTGGTACACGCCTGTAGTCCCAGCTACTTGGGAGGCTGGGGCAGGAGAATCACTTGAACCCGGGAGGTGGAGGCTGCAGTGAGCCGAGATCATGACACTGCACTCCAGCCTGAGTGACAGAGCGAGACTCTGTCTCAAAATAAGACGAATCCTACTACTTGCCTTGTGAAGAATAAATCCGGTAATTTATACAAAAGGCTTAGAGTACTGGACACACAGTATAGCTCAATACACTGAGGCTGTAATCATTACCTTTTGGTAAGTTGAGGTAGACATTCTCACCACATGTGAACCCTCAAATCTGACAGACGTCAATCCTTGAAATCTGTCCGCATTGATCTCTCTCTTGGAGAGTCTCTTTCTACCAAAAGGGGTAACTGGGGGGGACAGCAAGAAGAGAACACAGGGTGGGCATTTTCTGCCTCTGTTGGGTGGTCAGCTGGTTCTCCACCCTGGTGTGCCACCTCTGTATTGGGGAGAAGAAAGCCTAGGGATTGCATTTCCCACGATGCCAACTAGGAGCATTCCAGCTTAGACTGGGCCACTGGGAGGCACTCGGGTGATATTTGGAAGATGGAAGAGATGCAAGCCAGCTTGCTGCCCGCCCCTTCAACAGTGCAAAAACACAGCAAGCCTGAGTTTGCCTTGGCATCTGAGCATTTCCCACCCTGGTGCTGCAGGCAAATGTGACCCTGGCAATAGTTTCTGCAGGTTATTAAACTTCTTGTTTTTTCCTGTAGCTGGTGAGCAATGAATGGCTTTCCTGAACCTTTGCACCTCTACCCTTCCAGTGATTTTGCAAACCCTAATTCCTAGATCCCTAAATCTCTTCTTGCTTGGAAAAAGAACAAAACTGGAGGAGCCATATTATCTAACTTCAAATTATACTACAGAGCTATAGTAACCAAAACAGCATGGTACTGGGATAAAAAAACACATAGACCAATGGAACAAAATAGAGAACCCAGAAGCAAATCTACACACCTACAATGGACTCATTTTTGACAAAGGTGCCAAGAACATACACTTGGGAAAAGACAGTCTCTTCAATAGATGGTGCTGGGAAAACTGGATATTCATATGCAGAAGAATGAAACTAGACCCCTATCTCTCACCATATACAAAAATCAAGTTGAAATGGATTAAAGAGTTAAGACCTCAAACCGTTACAGGAAAGGAGCCTTGATCAAGACCCCAAGAGAGGGTTCTTGGATTTCATGCAAGAAAGAATTCAGGGTGAGTCCGTAAAGTGAAAGCAAGTTTATTAAGAAAGTGAAGAAATAAAAGAATGGCTACTCCACAGAGCAGCCCCGGGGGCTGCTGGCTGCCCATTTTTATGGTTATTCTTGATGATATGCTAAACAAGGGGTAGGTTATTCATGCCTCCTCTTTCTAGACTATATAGGGTAACTTCCTGACATTGCCATGGCATTTGTAAACTGTCATGGTGCTGGAGGGAGTGTAGCAGTGAGGATGACCAGAGGTCACTCTCGTGGCCGTCCTGGTTTTGGTGGGATTTGGCCGGCTTCTTTACTGCAACCTGTTTTATCAGCAAGGTCTTCATGACCTGTACCTTGTGCCGACCTCCCGTCTCGCCTGTGTCTTAGAATGCCTGACCATGTGGGAATGCAGCCCAGTAGGTCCCCACTTCATGTTACGCAGCTCCTTTTAGAATAGGGTTGCTCTGCTTCAAATGCCTCTGACAAAACTATGAAACTACTACAAGAACACATTGGGGAAGATCTCCAGGACATTGGTCTGAGCAAAAATTTCTTGAGCAATACCCCACAAGCACAGGCTAACAAAGCAAAAATGGACAAATGGGATCACATCACGCAAAAAAGCTTCTGCAAAGCAAAGGAAACAATCAACAAAGAGATGGGACAACCCACAGAATGGGAGACAATATTTACAAACTACCCATCTGGCAAGGGATTAATACCAGACTATACAAAGAGCTCAAACAGCTCTAAAGGAAAAAGTATAATAACCTGATCAAAAATGGGCAAAAGGTTTGAACAGACATTTCTCAAAAGAAGACATAAAAATGGCAAACAGGCACATGAAAAGATGCTGAATGTCATGATCATCAGAGAAATGCAAATCAAAACTGCAATGAGACATCATGTCACCCCAGTTAAAACGCCTCCATCCCAAACACAGGCAGTAACAAATGCTGGTGGGGAAGTGGAGAAAGGGAACCCCGCACACTGTTGACGGGACCGTAAACTCGTACCACCACTATGGAGAACAGTTTGGAGGTTCCTCAAAAGACTAAAAATTGAGCTACCATGTGACCCAGCAATCCCATGGCTGGGTAAATGCTCACAAGAAAGGAACTCAGCATGTCTAAGAGATGCCTGCACTGCTATGTTTGTTTCAGCCCTGTTCATATTAGCCAAAATTAAGGGTTCATGAACAGGCGAATGGATGAAGAAAACGTGGTAGACACGCCCAGTGGAGTACTATTCAGCCATGAAAAAGAATGAGATCCCGTCATTTGCAATAACATAGATGGAACTGGAGATCACTCTATTTAGTGAAATAAGCCAGGCTCAGAAACACAAGCATCCTGTATTCTCAAGCTAAAGTAATAGAACTCATGGACATGAGAGTAGAATGGCTGCCAAAGGCTGGGAAGGGGGCTGAGGGGGTAGAGATGGTCATGGGTTAAAAAAATAGTTAGAATAAAGAAGTCCTACTACTTTAGGGTAACTAAAGTCAATAATAACTGTACTTTTTTTTTTTGAGGAGTCTCGCTCTGTTGCCAGGCTGGAGTGCAGTGGCACGATCTTGGCTCACTGCAACCTTTGCCTCCTGGGTTCAAGCGATTCTTCTGCCTCAGCTTCCCAAGTAGTTGGGACTACAGGCACCCGCCACCACGCCTGACCAGTTTTTTATATTTTTTAGTAGAGAAGGAGTTTCGCCATGTTGGCCAGGATGGTCTCAATCTCCTGACTCTGATCCCCCCGCCTCAGCCTCTGAAAGTGCTGGGATTACAGGCGTGAGCCACCATGGCTGGCCTTAACTGTACATTTTTAAATAACTTACAAAGGGTAATTGGGTTGTTTGTAACTCAGAGGACAAATGCCTGAGGGATTCACCCCATTCTCCATGACGTGCTCATGTCACATCTTGTGCCTGTACCAAACATCTCAGGTACCCCGTCAATATAGATACATACTGTGTACCCACAAAAATTAAAAAGAAAAACAACGCAGAAAAATCTCTCTTGCTTGAAATACCTAGAGTGGCTTCTTTCTGATGAATTCACTGCCTGAAGAAACAGAAGTCTCATCACACCCATTCAACAACTATACACAGTGCCGAAGAGCAAGGCAGTGCTCTGGATATTAGAACACAGCAGCAAACCAAACAGAAGAGACCTGCCCTCCTGGAGCTTACATTCTGCTGGAAATAAATGAATAAACGAACAAACAGGAATAGATAAGGGCAGGGCAGGTAGGATAGATACTGTGGGGTGGGGCAAGGGGCATCCTTATTTCCTAGGGCATTTGGGGAAGGTTCATTGCTAAAATGAAATCTGAGCTGGGCCCTGAAGGAGGTGAGAGCCCGGGGCAGGAGGATGTGTGGACAGAGCAGAGGGGATGCCAGGAACAAAGGCCCCGAGGCAGGAGCGGCCTCAGAGTGCTGGCTACGTGAGGAACAGCATACTCAACCGGCCACAGTGGCTGCATAGTCAGAGGAGAGCAGCGGTGACGGCAGAGGGACGCTCAGAGCCAGCACGGACAGCCCGGGGGGCATCGTAAGGGTTTGGCTTTTACTCCAGGTAAGAGGCCACATGGAGGCTTCTGAGCAGAGCAGTGACACATCTGATGATTATTTTTTGTTCAGATCACCACGACTACATGCTGGAAACAGAGTTAAGGGGCCAGGGCAGAAGCAAATACCAGGAAGGACATCATTGCAATCATCTAGGTGACACTGACAGCCTGGATCAGGCCAGCAGTCATGGAGGAGGAGCACTGGAGACAGAAGACATAGGCAGAGATGATACAGATGGATGGATGGACATAGATGATAGACATGGATGGATGGATGGATGGATAGATAGATATAGATGATAGAGATGGATGGATGGATGGATGGATATAGATGATAGAGATGGATGGGTAGATGGATAGATATA
>CM052666.1:41451762-41523544 GCA_028533165.1 Leontopithecus rosalia | reverse complement strand
GATGGATAGATGGATATAGATGATAGAGGTGGATGGATGGATGGATAGATGGATATAGATGATAGAGATGGATGGATGGATGTAGATGATAGAGATGGATGGGTGGATGAATGGATGGATGGATGGATAGATATAGATGACAGAGATGGATGGATGGATGGATGGATAGATGGATAGACATAGATGATAGAGATGGATGGATGGATGGATGGATGTAGATGATAGAGATGGATGGGTGGATGGATAGATATAGATGATAGAGATGGATGGGTGGATGTAGATGATAGAGATGGATGGATAGATGGATATAGATGATAGAGATGGATGCATGGATGTAGATGATAGAGATGGATGGATAGATGGATAGACATAGATGATAGAGGTGGATGGGTGGATGAATGGATGGATGGATGGATAGATGGATATAGATGATAGAGATGGATGGATGGATAGACATAGATGATAGAGATGGATATAGATGATAGAGATGGATGGATGGATGGATAGATGGATATAGATGATAGAGATGGATGGATGGATGAATGGATGGATATAGATGAGAGAGCTAGATGGATGGATAGATATATAAATATAGATGATAAAGATAAATAAATCTTGTGTGGGTTTTTTTTTTTTTTTGAGAGTCTCTCTCTGTCACCCTGGAGTGCAGTGGTGCAATCTCGGCTCACTGCAACCTCCTCCTCCTGGGCTCAAGTGATTCTCCTGCCTCAGCCTCCCAAGTGGCTGGGACTACAGGTGCACACCACCACTGACTAGTGTGTGTGTGTAGTTTTAGTAGAGATGGGGTTTCAACATGTTAGCCAGGCTGGTCTTGAACTCCTGACCCACTAATCCGCCTGCCTCAGCCTCCCAAAGGGCTGGGATTACAGGCGTGAGCCACTGCACCAGGTCCATCAGTGTATTGTTTAAATTGTGATAAAGTACATATAACACACTTTCCTGGCAGTGGAGATACCGTGACCATGAAGATGGTTTTCCCGGCTGAGGCTGACCCACTGCAACTGCCCTGCGATTTCCCCAAATGCAGGAAACACAACTGCATAATTCGTGGTAGAGGGGACTTCGTTCATGCTTCCCCTGTGTCACTCTTTGTCCAATGAGAGGTCACAACTTGAAGTTGGTGGTCTTTATTGTGCAATGTATTTATTACCAAAAAAGCATATAACAGAAAACGTAGCTTCTTAAACACTTGAGTGTACGCTAGAGTGGCATTACGTGCCTTCATGTGTTCTGCACCCACTGCTCCATCCTCCTCCAGAACTCACTTCATCCTGCAGAACTGAAACCTTGTACCCCTGGAGCAGTAACCCCCCCATTTTCTCATCCCCAGAGCCCCTGGCACCCACATTCTAAATCCTATCTCTGTGAATCTGACTCCCCTAGGTACTTCAGATAAGTGGAATCATAGAGTCTTCATCCTTTGGGGACTGCCTTATTCCATTCACATCAAGTCCTCAAGGTTCATCCATGTTGGCGGGTCATATTTTGAAGGTAGGATTTGACGCATTGGATGAAGAGGGAGAAGGAGAAAGAAGGATCAAGGATGATTCGAATACTCGGGGCCTGAGCAGGGAATGCGCACTAGGAAGTGGCACTAATACATCAGTCCACAGGATGTCCAGCTTCCCATCTCTTCTCCTGTCCCCGTCACGCCCACACCACTGCCCTCGCTCTCAGTGGGCAGAAAAGTCTTCAGGCCTTGCTGCAGCTCACACGTCAACAAGGGATGCTAAAACAGGTACATCTTTCCGTCACCCAAATGAAGGCAACGAGGCGGCCGTGGATATCCATCCTCCCCTCTGCCGGTGTCCGTAACGCAAAAGACAACTGAGGGAGGAATGTCAGAGAACAGATGAGCGTCTCAAGCACGATGCGCGCACCTGGGATCAGCAGTGCACTAGGAACTCCTGTGAGATGAGGCTGAGAGGGTCGGCACATGATCTCCACCTAAACAAGGAGTGAACATCCAGCCAAAAAGCTTCTCTACAGCCAGCCCCACCAGCCCCAGACAGTGTAGTCCCCGCTTCTTCCTTCCTCTTCCCACAACCATCGCCTTGATCAGCCTCAGTTCTGCATAACTGGGGTGATGGCAGTAGTGCCCCATGGAACTTGTCCCATCCCTGTTAACTCTTTATTATTTATTTATTTATTGAAGTGGAGTCTCACTCTGTCACCCAGGCTGGAGTGCAGTGGCATGATCTCAGCTCACTTCAGCCTCTGCCTCCCAGGTTCATGAGATTCTCCTGCCTCAGCCTCCCAGGGAGCAAGGATTACAGGTGCGTACCATCGTGCCCGTCTAATTTTTTGTATTTTTAGTAGAGACAGGATTTCACCATGTTGGCCAGGCTGGTCTCGAACTCCTGACCTCAGATGATCTGCACGCCTCGGCCTCTCAAAGTGCTGGGATTACAGGCGAGAGCCACTGCACCCCAGCCTCTGTTAAGTCTCACAAGGAGCTGCAGATGAATCTTTCCTGGAGCACAGCTTGGCGGTGCCATTCCCCGCTCAGAGCTTTAACAGTTCTCATTGTCTAGGGCATCAGTTCCAGGGTAGGAGGGATGCCCAGGGGCACATGAGGCGTTTTGGAGGAGCTCTCTCCGACTACATCTAGCCCCTGGAGATTCTCGGTGAGCTGGAGCTTCTCTCCCAAACTCAGAACCATGGGTCTGCAGCGTTGACTCTGCACGGCCTTCAAGGCCCCCTGGAGCCAGCCCAACATACCCATTGTGCTTAACCTCCACAGCTCCTGTCTACAGACTAGAACTTCCAACCAAACTGAACTGCTAATTACTCCCTGATGAGCTTGCCCCCACCTGCCTCTGTGTCTGCCTTCACGTAGAATGGCCTCCCTTTTCTCACCACATACTCATTCAGATTCTTCCTCCTACAATGCCCAGCTCCAATGCGACCTCCTCCAGGAAGCCCTCTCTGATATCTCCAACAGGGTGCACTATCCTCTTCCCCAAATCCCTACAGCCAACTCGTGTGGGCTCCTTTCTTGATTTCCTATAAAATCCTTCTCTCCTATCAGACCACGAACTCTCCGAGGATGCCATTCTGCCGTGTCCCTCTTGGTTCCACTCACAGGGACTGAAATGTGTCTTTTAGGCTTCAGAGTTTGTTAAATCAACAAAAAAAGGGACAATTATTTATTTTAGTCAAATATTCAACTTAAAAATCATGCAGCGTGAGCACTCCTGAACATATCAGAATCATCTTGGCTTCCCCGCTGTCTGCCGTCTGCCCGCTGCATAGCACAGCTACCCACACACACACCGCGATCAGTCAGACGAGCACGGAAAAGCACATTCACTTTCAGGCTCTCGATTGCCCTTTCCTCAGTCGAACTCCACACTTTTCATATGTTCTCACTGACCCATTCATTTTTCTTTTTTTTGAAAAACAAAACAAAAAGCAAGAAAAGAACTTTACATTTTATCCAATAGTCCTAAGACATTTTCCCTGTAGAGAACGGTGTTTAAGGGCACCCAATCAGTTCATCACTTAGGGCTGCGGTAAGAAATGCCACAGGCCAGCACGGTGGCTCACGCCTGTAATCCCAACACTTTGGGAGGCCGAGGTGGGCGGATCACGAGGTCAGGAGTTCAAGACCAGCCTGGCCAACATGGTGAAACCCTGTCTCTACAAAAAATACAGAAATGAGCTGGCCATGGTGGCGCACACCTGTAGTCCCAGCTACTCAAGGGGCTGAGGCAGGAAAATCGTTTGAATCCAGGAAGAGGAGGTTGCAGTGAGCAGGGATCACGCCGCTGCTCTCCAGCCTGGGCAACAGAGCAAGACTCCACCTCAAAAAAAAAAAAAAAAAGAAACGCCACAGACTGGGAGGCTTCAACAACAAACATTCGTCCTGCCCAGTCAAGGCTGGACACCCACCATCAAGGAGCTAGCACGGTCAGTTCTAGCGAGAACCTGCTTCTGAGTTGAAGACCACAACCTTCTCTCCATATCCTCACGTGGTGGAAAGAGCTGGCTGGGTCTCCAGCCTCTTCGTATAAAGGCACTAATCCCGTTCATGAGGGCTCCACTCTCACAGCCTAACCACCTCCCAAAGGCCCCACCTCCAAATACTGTCACAGTGGAATTAGGGGTTCAGCGTAGGAATTCCAGGGGGGCACATTCAGTCCATGACCCCCTGTACCTGGGAACGTGATCTGACTTGGAAACCGGGTTTTGTAGATGAAATTAAGTTGAGGATCTCGAGCTAAGATCATCCTGGACTTCGGTGGGCCCCAACTCCAGTGACCAGTGTCCTTATTAAGAGAAAGAAGGGGGAGACTGGAGATGCACAGACACTGAGGAGACACGTGGAAGAAACGGTCTGCGAAGGCAGAGGCAGGGCTGCAGGGACACTGCTCCAAGCTGAGGAACGCTGGGGCCAGCAGTAGCTGGAGAGGCGATGGGGGCGGGACGGGGGGTCCTCTCCCGGGACCTAGGGGAGAGCATGGCCCTGCTGCCACCTGGATTTTGGATTTCTGTTTTGAGCCATCACATTTATGGCAATTCATCCTGGCAGCCTTAGGGAACGAATGCATTAACCCACTGCATGCGTGCCCAAAATAACACCCTGGCTCGTGTCCTGAGGCAGCCTCCCAGCCGGCCTCCTGCCTTAGACCCTACCTCTCATTCCTTTATTTTTTATTTTTATGTATTTATTTGTTTTTTAGGCAGGGTCTCACTCTGCGGCTCAGCCTAGAGTGCAGTGGCATGATCATGGCTCACTACAGCCTTGACCTCGGGGGCTCAAGCGATCCTCCCATCTCAGCCTCTCAAGTAGCTGGAACTACAGGTGTGTGCCACCCTGCTCAGCTACTTTTTGTCTTTTTTTTTTATGGGGTTTCACCATGTTGCCCATGCTGGTCTCAAACTCCTGGGATCAAGCAGTCCTCCTGCCTCAGCCTCCCAAAGCATCGGGATTACAGGTGTAAGCCCCTGTGCCGGCCTCTCCTTCCTTTTCATCCTCTCCTCTCCCCTCTCTTCCTGGGCTTTCCTCCCTCACGCCTCCTGCGTTTGGTCCCTTCCATTTTCTTTCTGCTTCTCTTTCCCAACTTCCCCCTCATCATGCAGGGGGGCTCCTGGGCTCCGTGCCACTCCCCTGGAAGTCCCCCATCATGAATGCAGGATTCATGCCTCATACTTCACCGTGGGAGAGCAGAAACCTCTCATTTGAAGCCAAAGGCACTGAAAATAAGCAAATAGCTATGTGCCTGTCACCACCGCGTCCTAGCGGGCTTCCAACCCAACCCCGGGCCCCACCATCTTCTTGCTCGTTCAGGTCACTGTGTCCTCTGATACCCAGTCATTGTCATCATTTTCTACATGCATTTCTGTTGGTCTTCTGAGAATTCTGATTTTCCAAAGTAGAAAGGGCACATCATCTTTCCAGAGCCTGGATGCTGCAGGCACTGACGCGCTGGGGGAGGCCACAGTGTGACACGGACGGGGGGGAACGGGAGAGTGTGTCACCCCACTTTCTACCGACCTTCAGCAGTGGGGAGTGAGCAGAGACAGAACCTGGGAGGAAGAAGAGATTTCCAGTTGCCTCCTTTCTGGTCCCTTCACTGGAGCCTGTTACTCCTCTGCTGCTGGGGCCTCTGCATTTCTCCCACTGAGCCAGGAAAGAGCTTAGTGAATAAAGAACGAGGTGTCCATGACAGTGCATGTGAAGAGGGGTCCTGGAGAATGTCCATGGCAGCCCCGCAGGAGAATGTCCACGGCAGCCCGGCGGGAGAATGTCCACAGCAGCCCTGCAGAAGAATGTCCGCATCGGCCCCACGGGAGACTGTCCACACAGTCTTGAGGGAGAATGTCCACGCCGGCCCTACAGCCTGGTGGGCTGCCCCCAAACCATTCATCAGTCACCTTCAGCAATTGCATGTGCAAAAGCCCTCTTTTTGTGTCCTTTGATTTTTTTTTTGAGGCCGGGCGCATGACTCAGGCCTGTATTCCCAGCACTTTGGGAGGCCGAGGAGGGGCCTCACTTGAGCCCAGGAGGTTGAGGCTGCAATGAGCTATGATCATACCACTGCACTCCAGCCTGGGTGACAAGAGTGAGGCCCATCTCTATAAAAATTTAAAAATTAAAAAAAATCTTTATTAAAGAAATACATGTGCAAATAATATCCAAAGGCTTATTTCCAAAAATCCCGTCCCAGCTGACCCCCCCACATCTGTCCTCCTCCCTTCTGAGCTTTTTGAGGTATTCACTCCGCTTTTCTAAATGCGCTTGCCCTGCCTTCTTGATGTATCCATCTGGGACATCAGCTCTTTGCCCTGTGCTGTGGTGCATCAGCTGAGCTCTTAGCCACCACACTCCCTGCTCCTCCTCCTCCCAACAAGACACTAACACAAATAGGAAGGGGCTCTCATCTCTGGGGCTCTCACCAGGTATCAGGCACTGTCACATTCCGACAGGGCTCTGCACTCCCTCCCTCTGGTTCCTCCCTCAAAGTCACCCGCCCTCTGAAGGACAAGGCACCCGGGCTCAGTCCTCCGACCTCTCTTCTCTCCCCGCCAGCCCTTGGTGGTCTCACCAGTCTCGTGGTTCTGAATATCCTGCCTGTGCTGATGGCTCCGAGTCCCACCTCCAGCCCTGACCTCCGGCCTCCAGAAGACAGAGCAGCATGGCGTCCTGCCGTCAGGACGGGGCTGGCAGATGGACGTCCTCGTCTAGAACTGGCCCTGCCACCTCCCAGGGGTGAGGCCTCTTCACTTCTCCAACTCTAAACGTTATGCCTTCTCTGCACAAACGCTCTTTCTACCCTGTGGATTTACTATGAGAATCAAGTCATGGCGAGGGTTTTGTAAGTGTAAAAGCCTTACTTTCGTGGAAATGGTTGTTGTTATTTCTTTTTTATTTTCAAGATGAGCTCTTGCTCTACAGACCAAAGCTGGCGTGCAGCTGTGCTCACGCAGCGGAACTCCTGGGCTCTAGGGATCCTCCCGCCTCATCCTTCCAAGTACAGAGTATGGGCGTGTGCCACTACCCCTGGCTAAGTTGGCTAAATTCTTTTTGGTAGAGACGAGGTCTTACCTTGTTACCCAGGCTGGTCTCAAACTCCTGGCCTCATGATCTTTTCACCTCAGCCTCCCAAAGTGCTGGGATTACAGGCAGGAGCCACTGTGCCCAGTCTGTTATACTTTCTTTCTGCACTCCTCCACACCTCCTTTTTTCTCTCTTCATCTTTCCCATTCTGTCCTTTGCGATCAGCATCTACTTCACAGCCGTTTATTGAGCAGCTACTATGTGACAGACACTGTGGGAGACGCACGCAGGGCTCTGGCTTGACAGCCTCACTTCCCAAAGGCCTGGGTGCACCTTGGTCTTTGTTTTCCTCTCCACTTCGTTTTTCACTTTTTTTTTGAGATGGAGTTTCACTCCTGTTGCTCAAGCTGGAGTGCGGTGTTGTGACCTCAGCGCACTGCAACTTCTGCGTCCCAGGTTCAAGGGATTCTCCTGCCTCAGCCTCCCAAGTAGCTGGGACTGCAGGTGCCCGTCACCATTCCTGGCTAATTTCAAGACTGTTGTTTCATGACTAGGGATGCAAGGTTCATTTCCTGGTGATAAATCTCTGCAAGGCAAAGTCCCTGGATATGAGGAAAGGGGCTGCCTGAAAATGAAGCCAACTCAAAGAAACAGACCCAAGAACTGGGTTCTGACGGCGGCCTCTGAGCCCTGGATCAAGCTGCATCTGAAGCTCTGCCTGCTTTGCGACGGTTCTGTTGCATATAAGTCAGTTAATTCCTTCCACGGGTTGTGCTTTCTGCTACCTGGAACAGCAGCGATCCCATCTACGGCCAGAGGAGAATCTTCTAAAGTACAAAGACTGTGCAAATATACCTCACTATTTCCCTATTATATCACGTGTTTGTTACAGGTTTACACAAAGGGGCATAAAACTTCCTGAAAATTCTGCCTACGTAACATTTGTATGGGTTTCATAATTAATACCAATATACAAAGGTTTCAAATCTAAAGAAATTAAGGAGAAATGCAGTTGACCAAATCAATGTTGAACTGTTTGCCCTAAATATTTTACAAATAGAAGTCTACGCTTGAGAAAGCCACATGAGCCTGGCTTAACCCATTCCTGCCAACACCTCTGCCGCCCGGGTTTTGGAAAAGGCCAGGGGTCGCACAGTTAGAGGCTTTAGTGGACTGCAAGTCAAGGCGGGCCACGCCCAACACCGCGGTTAACTGCTTATCTGCCCAATTGCATCATTCCACATTGTTCACGCAGCAGCCCCAGGTGCCTTCCCAGCCAAGAAATTAGCTTTCAAGCTCTTCATTTCACCTGCTGAGTGACAGGTGTCTCTGTACGTAAAGTGGAAACTATAGCACCTGCTGAAAATGTCGCAATCACTGCTTGGGTGTACAGGAGACGCACCCAAAAGAAAATGTTTGAAAAATGCTGGAAATAAAAGGACAAGCAAAAATTTACCAGGCCAAAGAAAAGAAGGAAAAGGCTGGAGCCTAGTTCTGTGGGAGCCAGAACAGCCACTGCAGTTTCAACCTGAGCTTCTGCTCTGAATAGCGTTTTTGGTCAGGAAAAAAAAATACAAATAAGAAATAAAGCAGTTTCTGAAAGATTGAAAACCACTTCCATATTCTTGAGAAGGGAACTGGTTAAATGAAGCGTGCTGCATTCATGCAATAGAATACTCGGCAGACACTGAAATAGATGAGGTGGGTATTTATACTTAGGAACGGAACCTACGGGACTTCCTTGGTGAGAGAAGAGTGATGCATAGAGATCCCTGAAGGGTACATAAAGGAAGCTACCTGTTCGCAACAGGACTCCCTGGAATCGGTGCACTCAGGGAGACGGCTCTGAGCGGTTGTGGAACACGTTTATAAAGAAAAATTAGGGCCAGGCACAGTGGCTCATGCCTGTAATCTCAGCACCTTGGGAAGCTGAGGCGGGCGGATCATCTGGCGTCAGGAGTTCGGGACCAGCCTGGCCAACATGGTGAAACTCCGTCTCTACTAAAATTGCAAAAATTAGTTGGGTGTGGTGGTGTGTGCTTGTAATCCCAGCTACTCAGGAGGCTGAAGAAGGAGAATTGCTTGAACCCAGGATATGGAGGTTGCAGTGAGCCAAGATCCCACCACTGCACCCCAGCCTGGGCAACAGAGCAAGACTCCATCTCAAAAAAAAAATTGTGAAGAAAAATTGGTTTTTACTCTATGAGCCTTTATATCTTTTGAGTTTTGTACCATGTACATTTTGTTCATTCAAAAAACAAATTAGGTAAGTTTCTTTTTTTTTACATGTTTCAGATTATGGTCATCTATCTTATTTTAACTGCATGGCCAACAGCCTCTACCTGATGCCCCAGCATATCCACTGGGTTCAGTTCCTTATTCTTTTTTTTAGGTAGGACCTTGCTCTGTTGCCCAGACTGGAGCACAGTGGCGTGATCATGGCTCACCGCAGCCGCCTGCCTTAGCCTCCCATGTAGCTGGGACTACAGGTGTGACACCCGATTTTTTTGCCAGCTAAAACCGACTCTTCTTTGCCCTGACTAAAAGCTGTTCAGGCTTTCTGTTAGCCTTTTTGAGCTGACCAGATGCCATCTTGGTTTCTGCATTCTAGTAACCTTCTCCCCACTAAGCACGTAACTACACAACTACAGTATAAAGCAAGGCCTGGGCACCCAGGAATGCCTTTGTTGATAAGAGGCGGAGTAAGGTGGTATCAGCAGAGCCTGGAAACGCAGCTGCAGTGAGCGCCCAGAGCCCCTTATCTCTAAGCTGTGTGTCTTCCATGACAGCTGCACTCCTCACACCTGGCACTGTTTTCTTTCTTATGTATCAGGTTTTTCTTTTGACTTTTTGCTTACTCTGCATTTGTAAAAACTTTGTTTCAGCTAGGTCCCCCTTCCTGTTAAAACTAGTGTATAAAATACCACCTAACTTCTTCTTAGGGGCTGAGAGAATTTGGGGCGTTAGCCACTCTCAGTCACAGGCTTAATAAAAGACTCATAATTCATCCTCAGAGTGTGGCGCATTCCTTGACTCGCTCGGGTACAACGCAGGTATGCATCACGCCCAGCTACTTTAAAATTTTTTGTAGAGACAGGGTCTTACTTTGTTGCCCAGACTGGTCTTGAACTCGTGGCCTCAAGTTAACCTCCTGCCTCAGCCTCCCAAAATGCTGGGATTACAGGCATGAGCCACTGTGCCAGGTTCAGTTCCTTACTCTTTTTTTTTTTTTTTTGAGACGGAGTTTCGCTCTTGTTTCCCAGGCTGGAGTGCAATGGCGCGATCTCGGCTCACCGCAACCTCCGCCTCCCAGGTTCAGGCAATTCTCCTGCCTCAGCCTCCTGAGTAGCTGGGATTACAGGCACGCGCCACCATGCCCAGCTAATTTTTTGTATCTTTAGTAGAGACGGGGTTTCACCATGTTGACCAGGATGGTCTCGATCTCTTGACCTCGTGATCCACCCGCCTCGGCCTCCCGAAGTGCTGGGATGACAGGCGTGAGCCGCCGCGCCCGGCCGTTCAGTTCCTTACTCTTAATGGTTACTTTCCTTATGAAAAAAAAAACAAAAAAAAACCCCAGCTCTCCAGTTTCTTGTATTTTGCTCTTCGATAAAGGAGTTCGGGGTTAACCAACCCTTAATGTTGCATTTCGTTTCATATTCGTGCTTCTTTATTACTACCATCATTAGAAGTGGGAAATTATCTTACTGATAATCAGGAATATGCCTTGGTCAGGAGTTCACGCCTTATTTTTCTGATTAATTAGAAGTACTTACTTTCATAAACTGTAAACCCACCCATGATTTCCACTCTCGTTATTAATGGTTCTAACAAACTGGAATTCTCCCGCCCTCAAATAATGGCCCAGGCATGGGCTGGGCTCTACCAGCACCTCACAACCACCAGCACCCAGACAATTCCCAAGTCCCTACAGCCTTGGCCCTGCCCCATCACCAAGAATGAGTGAGTCACTCCCCTCTCCCTCGCTGAGGAGCTTGCCAGCTGTCCCACGCAAGCAAAGCTCTCTCTCTACAGAATGTCTGCTAGAAATCAAAGCATGTCATTGACTGTTTCCATTATTACTTTACAGCATGCGGCATCTTCTCACTAGCTTTTAAAATGCTCTACGAGGTGATGCATGGGGTTCTCCCAGTTCTCCAAAGGAGGCTGCAGGGGCAAACTTCCACGGCATTCAGGAAGCCAAGCCTTCACCCGGTCCCCGCACCAGCCACGCCCAGCGCACCTGCCCTAATGATGTTCTTGGCTATCGCTCTTTCCTTCGAGATTCACTCACGGTGTCACGGAAGGGACTAGGCTGCCATTTCAATCTCAAAATGCACCCTAGGGCTAGGGTTTGTTCTAACTCTCCCTCATCTACTTCTCCCGGTAGATCTTAAAGATTTTTGACCCTAGGGTCTTTCAGTTCTCAGTATTATTTAAGTGTGCAGGAGGTCAGACGGGGGTGGCCCATCCCATAGCTTTGCAATCATTCAAAGTTGAGTAACGAAATTCCCAGGGAGCCTAACAGAGGGTTTTGCTTAAGGAAACAGCGCACAGCCTGACAGTCATCATTTCCCATTTTTAGCATATTTTTTAATTTATTGGAGACCGAGTCTCACCCTGTCACCCAGGCTGGAGTGCAGTGGCACAGTCTTGGCTCACTGCAACCTCTGCCTCCCGGGTCCAAGCGAGTCTCATGCCTCAGCCTCCCAAGCAGCTTGGACTACAGGCGTGCGCCACCACACCTGCTAATGTGTGTATTTTTAGGAGAGATGAGATTTTGCCATGTTGGCCTGGCTGGTCTTGAACTCCTGGCGTCAAGTGATCCACTTGCCTTGGCCTCCCAAAGTGCTGGAATAACAGGCATGAGCCACCATGCCCGCTCTGAAGCATATTTAAAACTAAGTGGATATGTGAGGTCAGGAGCCGGGCATGGAGGTAGGTGCCTGTAATTCCAGCTACTTGGGATACTGAGGCAAGAGAATCACTGGAACCCGGGAGGTGGAGGTTGCAGTGAGCAGAGATGGTGTCGCTGTACTCCAGCCTGGGCAACAGAGCAAGACTCTGTTTCAAAAAAAAAAAAGAGAGAGAGAAGGAAACCAGACTTAATAACAACAACCTGAATTCAAATTGCTTAACTCTGGATACCTTTGGGAGCTTCTCAGTACTGAAAGAATGAAGAAAAACAACAGTTTTCTTTGCAGGGCTTACAGGCTTTTACATGGATATTTCTGAATGTCAGATAAAATCATTGCTGGCTTTCTAAGTATTAAATAGAAGACAGACAAAAACAGAATATTTTGTACTACGCAGCACACAAGAAAGAGCTAAGGAGCCAGGATTTTGTTACACGGATCTTCCGTGTGTTTAGTTGATAAAATATTTCTACAAGACCAGTTTTTATTAATCTTGTGTCTATAGTTTAAGACAAACAAATAAGTTATAGCCAGATACTCAAGGTGGCTGAAAGCCTAACAAAAAAAAAGTAACAATTTAATATATATGGTATAAAATACAAACAAGAAATCTCGGCCTCTCCTCTTGCCCTGGAGAACTTGTTCTGACGGCTGCGTCTGTCTGGCGAGGCCTCGCCAGCTGGCTGCTGAGGCTCCTGCTCTCGCAGAGGCCACCTCCAGCCGAGGCTTCCTATTTGTCCTTCAAGACACAGCTCAGATGCCACCTCCTAATTTCTAGACTCCTCAAGCCAGAGTTTGTTTGTTTCTTTTTTCTTTTAGCGGCCAGGTCTCACTCCGTTGCCCAGGCTGGAGTGCAGTGACTCCGTCAGGCCCGCTGCAGCTTCTGACTCTTGGGCTCAGGCGATCCTCCCAAGCAGCCTTCACTTCAGCCTCCTAAGTAGTTAGGATACAGGTGTGAGCAGCCACACCTGGCTACTTTTATTTATTTGTTTTGTACAGATAGAGTCTTGAGGCCAGGCAAGCTCATGCCTGTATTCCTGGCACTTTGAGAGGCTGAGACAGGCGGCAGATCACTTGAGGTCAGGAGTTCGAGACCAGTCTGGCCAAGATGGTAAAACCCCATCTCTACTAAAAATACAAAAACACTGGCCAGGCATGGTGGCAGCACCTATAATCCCAGCTACTCAGGAGACTGAGGCAGGAGAATCACTTGAACCCAGGAGGCAGAGGCTGCAGTGACCCGAGATCATACCATTGCACTCCTGTCTGGGCAACAGGGTGAGACCCAGTCTCAAAAAAAAAAGAGAGATAGGATCTCGTTCTGTTGCCCAGGCTAGTCTCAAATTCCTGGCCTCAAGGAACCCTCCTGCCTCAGCCTCTCACCGTGCTGGGACGGCAAATGTGAGCCACGGCACCAGGCCAGGGTTGTGGTTTTGCTGTCTGTGCTGTTTGCCCATCGGCAGCGCTTGGTCCATCACTCTGCCCTGGCATTGGCCATCGGTGTGTGATGCCTGTTCACACATCCCCCTCCCTCACTAGACAGCCCACCCCATGAGGGCAGGCACTGGGCATGATGGCTCTTGAGCCCTGCTACATAGCTTGCTGTGCCATGTGCAAGGAAGGCAGTTACTGATGAAAACATACATGAATGACAGTGATTGAAAGAATGAGTGAGTCCTACACATCGGAGCTGGAAAACAGCTGCGGCGAGAAACTATGAGTCCATCGTCACTGGGTTCCCTGAACTGCACTTCTCAACGGAAAAGAGCAGCTCCCCAAGGGGCCAGCCACTCCTGAGGATGCAGGAAGTACATTCTTCCCTCCCCATTGCTAAAGGGTGGGATGGAGATATATAGATATATATATACACATTTTTAATAAATAAGGCTGGAGGGTGGCTCATGCCTATAATCCCAACACTTAGGGAGGCTGAGACAGGAAGATCACTTGAACTCAGGAGTTTGAGTCTAGGTCTGGGCGACATGGCGAACGTTGTCTCTACAAAAAATACGAAAATTAGCCGGGCATAGTGGCGTGCCTATATATAGTCCTCGCTACTTGGGAGCCTGAGGCAGGAGAATTGCTTGAACTGGGGAGGCTGAGGCTATGTGAGCCGAGATCATGGCACTGTACTCCAGCCTGGACAGAACGAGACCCTGTCTCAAAATAAATAAATGAATGAATAAATAATAAAATAATTTAAATCCTTTGATTAACAGCATCTCCATTTGGTACACTTTTAAGAAATAAGACTTCTGCCCTATTTCACCAAGTGAACAGGCAAGCTGTTCATGCATTGTTGAATTTCCACTTGAGCGGGTCCTCAGCCCGACACGAACACAGGCAGGAACCAGCTGCTGGCCAACGCCTGGCTTTGCATGGTGGCGTCCCCAGGGATGTCGTACATGAAGGAATCTGGGGACAACTTAGGAAGACGATTTTTTAAAAAAGAACCCCAACCACTGAGGCCTAAGCCACCAGTGAGGCGCTTGGTGGCAGACCCCAAGCAATGGCATGATGGAAACCGCATCTTCCTTTTGCATGCTTTTACAACGAATCGCTTCCTTTTCCCTTTCACTTCTGCGAAAAATAAAGTGTAACAGAACAAAGGCAACTCCTTTTATTTCCAGACTAGACGGCACAGTGTACCAGTGGTTGTCCCACCAGCGACAAATGCCAGCCTTGGACCGTGGAGTCGGGCAGGTCTGAGTTTGGAGCCCCACGTCATCACGTGTCAGTATCACACCCTTAATCTCTGTATGTGTCAGCTTTTCTAACTAAACTGGGGATATCAGCCGTAACTGTGAGCTTCTTGCTCTTGCGGGGATTAAATGAGATCATGGTGCAAAGTGCCAAGTGTGGTGTGTGGCACAGGAGAGATGCTTCATGACTGTTAGGAGTTAATGTTATGATTGTTATTACTCTAATACGCTTCCAGCATTCATTCCTGATCTCGTATTTGAACATGTTAGTGTTCATACTGTATGCTCACAGTGGCATATTAATTTTAGATTAGAAATTACCGTATTTTCTATAGTCAGCTCCTCCTTCTACTCCATTTTTCCCAGGAGCTGCTGTTCCAGGCAATAACCACGTCTTCAGCTTTTTTTGTCTTGAGATGGAGTCTCGTTCCGTCATCCAGGCTGGAGTGTGGTGTCATGATCTCAGCTTACTGCAATCTCTGCCTTCTGGGTTCAAGCAATTCTCCTGTCTCAGCCTCCAGAGTATCTGGGGGCTATAGGCACCTGCCACCACACCCCGCTAATTTTTTTATATTTTTAGTTGAGACAGGATTTCACCTTGTTGGTCAGGCTGGTCTTGAACCCCTGACCTCAGGTGATCCGCCCACCTCTGCCTCCCAAAGTGCTGGGATTACAGGCGTGAGCCAAAACACCCGGCCCATGTCTTCAACTCTTATGTTTCCCATAGTGCTTAGTACAGTGCAGAGCAAGCAGTGGGCCTTATCAAATGCTGCTGAGCTGAAGGATGAAAAGATAACAGAGTACCAAATACTGTGAGGATATGGCCTGTACTCTAGGCCTGCAGTAACTCAGTTACGATCACTGAAAGCAACTCTTAGATAAACTCAGAATCTTTATAAAGGGGTACCTGGAAGCCTCATCAAACTGGCATTTTAATAGTGTCTTATTTGGCTGACTCACTTATAAGACACTGTGATAAGCTCTTCAGGGGGAAAAACTTACTGCAAGTTTGGAAGCATAGCAGAATAAGCAAACATATTCTTTAAGGTCCAAGGTAAGGTGTATCCTGTTTTTAAAATACAAGATCTTATTATAAGAATCACACTCAAGGCTGGGCACGGTGTCTCATGCCTGTAATCCCAGCACTCTGGGAGGCCAAGGCGGGAGGATCACCTGAGGTCAGGAGTTTGAGACCAGCCTGCCCAACAGGGTGAAACACTGTCTCTGTTAAAAATTTAAAAATTAGCTGAGTGTGGTGGCAGAAGAATCATTTGAACCCAGGAGGCGGAGGTTGTAGTGAGCCAAGATTACGCCACTGCACTCCAGCCTGGGTGACAGAGTCAGACTCTGTCTCAAAAAAAAAAAAAAAATCACACTTAAAATAGTATGAGGGGCAGGTGCAGTGGCTCATGCCTGTGATCCCAAGGCACTTTGGGAGGCTAAGGCAGGTGGATCACTTCAAGTCAGGAGTTCAAGACCAACGTGGCCAACAAGGTGAAACCACTGTCCCTACTAAAAATACAAAAACTAGCTGGGCGTGGTGGTGTGTGCCTGTAGTCCCAGCCACTAGGGAGGCAGAGGAAGGAGAATTGATTGAACCCAGGAGGCAGAAGCTGCCGTGAGCAGAGATCGTGCCGGTGCACTCCAGCCTGGAAGACAGAGTTGGACTCTCTCTCAAAAAGAAAAAAAACAATAGTGTGAAGGAAGAATGGGAGTTACTGTTTCCGGGGTATGGAGTTTCCATTTGGAATGGGAAGGTTCTAGAGATGGGTCAGCGTGACCGCTGTGTAACGTGAATTTATTTAATGCTGCTGGACTACATGCATAGAAGTCGTTAGAATGGTAACGGTTCTGTTATGTATATTCTACCGCAGTCAAATAAAAGTATAAAGAAGTTCAACCGCCATCTGCTTTCACACAGCCCTCGAAGCATGTGAACATATAGAGAGGGCACATGTTCAAAAACCTTTTCTCGCTCAGCTGTATTATTTCTTTTTTAAGCTCCAACAATCTTAAGGGTAACCTTAAATGAAATAAGTAAAGGAACAAGGATCATCCGTAAACAGATAATAACGCCTTCCAGATTATCTTTATTCCTGAGACAGGGTCTTGTTCTGTCGCCCAGGCTGGAGCGCAGTGGAGCGGGCACTGCCCACTATAGCCTTGAGCTCCCAGGCTCAGGCAATCCTCTGGCCTCAGCCTGCAGAGGAGCTGGGACCACAAGTGTGTGCCACACCCAGCTGATTTTATTGATTTTATTTATTTATTTATTTTTTTTCTGAGACGGAGTCTCATCCCACCACCCAGGCTGGAGTGCAGTGATGCGATCTGGACTCCCTACGACCTCCGCCTCCTGGTTCAACAGTTCTCCTGCCTCGGCCTGCTGAGTAGCTGGGATTACAGGCGCACACCGCCACACCCGGATAATGTTTTGTATGTTTAGTAGAGACGGGGTTAGGTAGAAATACCATGCTGCCAGGCTGGTCTCGGACTCCTGACCTCATGATCCACCCTCAGCCTCCCAAAGTGCTGGGATTACAGGTGTGAGCCACCTTGCCTGGCCAATTTTTGTTTTAATTTTTATAGACATGGAGTTTCACTACATTTCCCAGGCTGGTCTTGAACTCCTGGGCTCAAGTCATCCTCCTGCCTCAGCCTCCCAAAGTGCTGGGATTACAGGCATGAGCTGCTGTGTCCCGCCCAGTTATCTGACGTTGACCACAGTACGGCGGGGCTTTCTAGAAGTCCCCTTACCCCTGCACCCCTTAAACTTCACATGGGTTCAGGTGCTGATGGGCGTTATGTTGTTTACACAGGAGATTTCAAGGTCAGAAGGAAGAGGCTGCCTTTTATGGAAGCGAAGAGAAGGCGGACGAAGAAAGCAGGCCCGGGGAAGATGTTCAAGAGGAAACAAAGAGCCAAAAGCCGTAAACACAAAAGCCAAACGCACGCACGTCACCTTCATTCACTGATTCAGTTTTGCACCCCTGGAAAAGTCCGTGTGTGCTGTAAAGAACGTTCTTTGCTCCATACCTTCCCTATTTTGCAAATGACTCGTGGAAGATTCGGCCAGGTTCGGGGGAGAAGGAGCCATACTTTTCTTTCACAAGCAAACACTTTACCCTGCAGTCAGCCAGTGGGCAGAGGCTGGGGTGCTGCTGTCCCTGCCGCTCACCGGGCATCCGACCCCTGCACGTGTGCACTCGGTGGTCTTGACTCAGTGCCCGTGAGTGCAGACCTGGGTGAGGAAAGAAGGAAGTCTGATTCCCTGCTGCCTTTTCAAAATGTCCTTGCTGCTCTTTCTCATTATCCCCTATTGCCAAAAAGTAAATTATAAAGTTAATTTTTAGCAGCAAAGCACGCACGCGTTCTGGCCTTTGCTTTTTTGGTGTAAATGTATTAGCAGGTTCAGCATTCTGATTGTGAAGCCAAGTGCACGTGTAGTTGTTTTTTATTAAAGGAGAAAAATATTCTTATTCTCGACACGCTGTGAGCTGCTGTACTACGGCTGCCACAGGTAGGAGTTTCTTCCTGAAAAGGAGGATTCTTTCCTCCCATTTTGCAGCACGGAAGTCCACACTACAGGCACACTAGAACCTAGCAAACGTCTTAGGCTGTTGGTGTCAATGCAGAACCCCTTTAAAGAACAAAGGGTGAGGCCACTAACGTTTCCTCTTACTGCCTTCTGTGGCCACAGAGCCACTGACCACTGTACTCAGGCACATCCTATAAACGTGCCCCAAAGTGCAGAGCCTGAAGAGCTTTCCAAGAATTGTATTTGACTGTTTTGCCTTCCATGCGCACACTGGAAGAAACAACAGGCTACTCCTTGATTTGGGCAAAGGCGCTGCTCCGGCCCTCGGAGGAGCACTGTGCAGCTGGCAGGCTGGCCGGCTGTGGGCATTCCAGTTCATGTTCTTGTTTCCTTCCTGCCCAGCAGAATATGCCCAGGAAAGTCAAAACTGGGTCCTGTCTTATTTAAGAAGTCTCTTTCCTCAGTATTTGTGGTCATGGTATTGAAACAAAGTTATTAATCCAACTTAATTCTTTGTCTTTTCTTTTCTTTTCTTTTCGAGACAGAACCTCACTCTGTTGCCCAGGCGGGAGTATAGTGGCAATACCTCAGTTCACTGCAGCCTCCACCTCCTGAGTTCAAGCGATTCTCCTGCCTCAGCCTGGGACTACAGGTGTGAGCCCCTCCTCCTGGCTAATTTTATGTGTGTTTAATAGAGACGATGTTTCTTCATGTTGGCCAGGCTGGTCTCAAACTCCCGACCTCAAGGGATCTGCCCACCTCAGTCTTCCAGAGTGCTGAGATTAATGGCATGAGCGACCACGCCGGGCGGAATTCAACTTAATTCTGTTTTAAAAGTTAATGAAGGCATTACTCGAGTTATGCAATGGGCTAAGCATTGAAGAATAAAATGGCAGGGACTTATGGTTTGAAAGAGAAGTCAGATGAATAAATACACTACAAGATAACACACACTTAATAAAGGCATCCACATAAAAATACCCTAGGCTATGGGAAGACAGGGCTGTATGAGGTAGTTCGCCCAGTGGTTACTGCCCGGGTCCCCCAGCATGGTCCTGCCACTTGCTAGCTTTGTGCCAGAGGCATTCAGTTACCCTCTCTGAGCCACAATTTCCTTACCCGTAGAATGCAGATGATCACGCTTTTTAGATAGTCAACTCATACACTATTATAGGGGTTACATTAAATCAACAACATATAGAAATGACTCTGCAGGTAGCAGGTGCTCAGTACACACACCCAGTACTGTCACTTAACCTGAACGAGAAGGGTGATGTGGAGGAAAGTGTAATGCACACCCAGGCGTGGAGGCACGAGCTGCCTGTCTTCCTCAGGAAAGACTCAGAACTCCTGTGCGAGTGGAGGGAAGGTGCTCCTGGAGGAGTGCAGGGGAGGAGGCCAGAATGGTGGCTGGCTGTGAGGATTATTAAGCAGGAGGGTGATGAGACAAACACTGTCCCCCTCCTTCCATCCGTGCCCCTCTCTAGTCCTTTTCGCCTTTCCATTGTAATAGCCGGCTTAACTTCTACTGCCTGAGGGTTTCGTCAGCCCCCTGCCTCCAATTACTGCAGGAGGGGAATGAACAGCTGCAGAACTGACACCTTTGGTTGCCTGATGAGAGTTGGAGTACACATAACCCAGCTCTCGCACCCCTCAGGCAGGACGCCTCAGTGGTCACTGGCTTGACAGCACACCTTTCCTGGCTGGCTCCTCTTCCTTACCCCAAATACATCATCTACACCAGAATCCTCCTTTCAGAGTCTGTTTTTGACAAAACCCATACTGAGATACAACCCATGATCGTATCATCTATTGAGAAAAATACTTCTAGAGGCAGGTGAATAATGGATTGGACTGGGTAGAGCCTTGAGGCAGAGCTAGGAGGCTATAGCGATCGTCAAGGAAGGAGGGGATGAGGGCTAGAATCATCCTGTATTGAAGGAGTAGAGAGGAAGGGATGGACCCCAGAGACACCGAGGCAAGTCCCAGTGACTGAGGTATGTGGTCTCGTTGAGGCGGAGGAGGAATCGATTTTGCTGCATGTTGGAGCCCAGCAGAACATGCAGCCGCAGAATCTCCGTGAAAGGCTGGATCAAATGTTTGGATCTGGGAATTCTTGCGAATGGTAGCTGAGGTCATGGGGATGAATGAAGCCCCTGGGAGAGACTAAAGAAGTGGAGCTAGGCCGGGCGCGGTGGCTCAAGCCTGTAATCCCAGCATTTTGGGAGGCCGAGGCGGGTGGATCACGAGGTCAAGAGATCGAGACCATCCTGGTCAACATGGTGAAACCCCGTCTCTACTAAATATATAAGAAAAATTAGCTGGGTCTGGTGGCATGTGCCTGTAATCCCAGCTACTTGGGAGGCTGAGGCAGGAGAATTGCCTGAACCCAGGAGGCGGAGGTTGCGGTGAGCCAAGATCGCGCCATTGCACTCCAGCCTGGGTAACAAGAGCGAAACTCGATCTCAAAAAAAAAAAAAAAAAAGAAGTGGAGCTAAGGCTCGAATCCTGGAGACACTGATAGTTGAGCGTGGAAACAGAAAGAGGCCTCAGTGAGACGTAGAAGCAATAGTCAAAGAGAAAGGCGATAACCTGGAAAGAACGTGCCTTTTCCTCCGAGGAAGACCGTCAGCAGGGAAGGGTCGCCAACAAGCGTTAACTGTTGCAGGGAATTCAGAAGACGCGCAGGGCGGGACACAGGCTGCTGGGATTGGCAGTGGGCATGTCACCGAGGACCTCAGCAATCTCAGTAAGTGATGGAGACAGAAGCGAGACTGTGGGAGGCCGAGAAATGGAAGGGAGGTGCGGACGAGCTCAGGGAGAGGGGAACATTTCTCAGAATGCTTGGTGGTGGAGGGAGGGGAAAGAGACCTGGATGAGGGGGAGAGAGGTCTAAAGGAAGGGAAGGTGTTTTCTGAAAAGATGGGGTAGACGTGATGAAGGCTGTAGTCTGAAGAGAAGTCACGGGAGAGCAGAAAGGGAATGGTTGGCGGAGGACAGTCGGTGAGGAGGCTGCCCGGAGTGGGAGGCAGCCGAGGAGGAGGTCGGCCTTCAGGAGGACCCGGGGGCTTCTGAGAGTGGAGATGAGGAGGTGCGGATGGATGAAATCACAGGTGAGTGTACAGACGATGACCGCTGTGCCCCGCGCCATTGCGGCTGGAGGGAATCTGGGCTGGGCCGGGGTTGGTGGTGGAGGGTGTCACGAACTACAGGGTAGCTCTAAAACCGGGGCTGCTTTCGGAGCCTGGTGCCTGGGGTGGTGCAGAGGGGGCCCTGAGCACCTGGAAACCGAGCGGCCTGAGAACCAGGAGAGCGCAGCGTGGAGGAGGAGGCCCTGGCAGGTCCAGGACCCCTGGGAGGGGTGACCTGCGGCGACAGTCCCTGCCCCGTCAGCGCCCGCAGCCGCACCTCTGCCCCCGGGGCTGTTAGATGCCACTGGTCTCTGAAAGGGAGACTTGACGGTGACAGAGCGCAAAGATTTCTGCGTTCTCTGCTAAGTAGGAGGCTAGATCCCCCCGATCCCCCCGGGTTCAAGCGGTTCCCCCGCCTCAGCCTCCTGCATGGGTAGAATTACAGGCGCCCGCCGCCACGCTCGGCTGATTTTTGTACTTTCAGTAGAGACGGGGTTTCACCACGTTGGTCAGGCTGGTCTCGAACTCCCGACCTCGGGTGATGCGCCCACCTCGGCCTCCCAGAGTGCGTGGATTACAGGCGTGAGCCACCGCTCCCGGGCCTGCGCGTCATTAAGGGTAGTCCGTGCTGGGGGGGGAGGGTGCAGGCTCACGGTGCCTCGGTCCGCGGCCCTCCCGTCCCCCGCTTGGCGCCGGAAAGCCCGTTACCTGAACGCACCGTCCGTCCTTCCCCGGCGTCGGGCGGCGGCTTCACTTCCGCTCTGCGCAGGCGCACGGGGCCGCTGGGGCCCCGCCTGCTGACCGTCCCGCGCAGGCGCGGCAGGTGCCCCGCCCTTCACCACCTTCCGCCCCGCGTGGCGCTCGGCCGGCGTCGATCGAGCCTCTTCCGGCCCTCGGTTCCCACGCCTGCCCGCGCGACCTCGCCCCTGCCCCGCCGCCCTCGGGACCCCACGCCGGATGTAGCCACCTGGGCGGGTGACAGCATCAGGAAACTGGAAGCGTGTCTCTGGAATGGGTTACGACTTTTTGAAAATCGTTCTGTCTCCCGTAGCTTGTGAATTCTCTTGTTTTTTGTTTTGAGACGCAGTCTTGCTCTGTCGCCCAGGCTGGAGGGCAGTGGTGCGACCTCGGCTCACCGCGACCTCCGCCTCTTGGGTTCAGCGATTCTCCTGCCTCAGCCGGCCGACTAGCTTGGATTACAGGCGCGCGCCACCACGCCTGGCTAATTTTTTGTATTTTTAGTAAAGACCTGTTTCGCCATGTTGGCCAGGCTGGGCTCGAACTCCTGATCTCAGGTGATCCGCCCGCCTCGGCCTCCCGAAGTGCTGAGATTACAGGCAGGAACTACCGTGCCAGGCCGCCCCAACATAGGAATTCTTAATTCCTAGATCAAGAAAATCTTTAAATTATCTGGTTAATCCTGGTTATTCCTGAAGAAATTATCTCAACTTTCTACCTGGCTTACAACTCCAAATTTATTGATAACCAATGCATATTGATGAATGACCAAATTTAAAATGGAAGAAACACAGATATAGCCAGGTGCGGGTCTGAGTCGTGTGAGCATTTTTCTTATTTTTAAAAATACATTACTTTATTTATTTATTTTGAGACGGAGTTTCGCTCTTGTTACCCAGGCTGGAGTGCAGTGGTGTGATCTTGGCTCACCACAACCTCCTCCTCCTGGGTTCAGGCAATTCTCCTGCCTCAGCCTCCTGAGTAGCTGGGATTACAGGCACGCACCACCGTGCCCAGCTAATTTTTTGTATTTTTCGTAGAGACAGGGTTTCACCATGTTGACCAGGATGGTCTCGATCTTTTGACCTCGTGATCCACCCACCTCGGCCTCCCAAAGTGCTAGGATTACAGGCGTGAGCCAGAGCGCCTGGCTTATATACATTATTTTAAATATATCAAATATTGAAATATAAATGGTTGTAAATATTATTTAACATGTTTAGTTAGGGAAGAGTTATATTAGAATTATGGAATTCATGGTGTACTGTTATCACTTATCTAAATGATTTTTCTAAATCATCTTCTTCCTTATGACCCTATGATATTTCAAACCTGTTTTATCTGTGATAGCTTCATTAAATCAAGTCCAAACACTTCACTTCCACCCACATTAAGAAAAACAGAGATTCACTGTGACAGAAATAGCAGTGTAACTGTTAACGCAAACACTGTAAATCGCCAGAAACGAATAAGAAATAAGTGTGGATTTGGCTGGCACACAAGCCGAAGTGGGGCTTAGACTTCTCTCAAGGGACACAGGCAATTTTAAGGCCCACCTGTGACACTCACACACACGTTTGAAAGTAAAATACATGTTTTTGTTTGTTTTCCAGAGACAGGGTCTTGCAAGTTGGCCAGGCTGGAATACAATACTGCGCCTCTAACTCCTGGGCTCAAGTGATCCTCCTGCCTCAGCCTCCTGAGTAGCTGGGACTACAGGCATGTGCCACTATGCTGGCTAATTATTTTTAATTTTTGTAGAGATGGGGTCTCAACTCTGTTGCCCAGGTGTCTCTCAAACTCCTGGCTTCAAGTGATCTTCCTGCCTTGACCTCCCAAAGTGTTGGTATTACAGGTGTGAGCCACAGCATCCAGCCAAAAATGCACGTTATCAGGAGAAATCAAGAAATAGTTCATTTGAAAAATTAAAAGAAGCAAACTGCTGTGCCTTTGCTGGGCAAACAGTATTTCAAAGAAGCCAAATCGTTGATGGCAGAATATTATCTTGTTTTTTTGAGACAGAATCTTGCTCTGTGGTCCAGGCTGGAGTGCAGTGGTGTGATCACGGCTCACTGCAACCTCCATGTTCCAGGCTCAGGTTATATATACTCCCACCACAGCCCCCTGAGTAGCTGGGACTACAGCGTGCACCACCACGCCTGGCTAATTTTTCTGTTTTAGTAGATACGGGGTTTCTCCACGTTGCCCAGGCAGGTTGTGAGAAAATTATCTTTAATAGAGGAATTCCACTGTATAAATGAAGAAGGAATGATAGAATCTTTTTTTTAAAAAAATCACCATTTTGCAACCCTTACTAAAATAATGTTAATGGCAAGCAGTAAGTGACAGGTTGACGGAGAGCTTCATACAGTGGGGATCAGGCTGCCAGCACTTGAGTCTTGGTGACAAAAAGAGACAATGCAGACATTATGTTATCTCCCGAAGGAAGGCGATAAAAATCCACCCCTTCCAATGAAGTTGATTTGCAAAAAAAAAGAAAAGACAAAAACAAAACTGATCCTGACGGGGATCAAGCCACTAGACATAAAAATTGGTCTACAGGAAATACAGGGAATAGAGGACTAAGCACCGCACAGAAATGCAATCAGACAAGTCGAAAATGTGGAAAATTCTCCAGGACCGAAGACCAGACGCTTCAACAAATGAAAGACAAGAACAGAACAGGAGGGGAGAGTTAAAGATGGAAAGACGCGGCGGCCAGTCGCCGCACGAGGGCCTTGTTTGGATCCTGACTGGAATAAACCAATGGTAAAAGCATGTTTATGAGACAGTAGTGGAAATTTGAAAATATCGCGTATCAGATATTACAAAATTACTGTTAACTTTTTAAGATATGATCATGGTTTCATGGTTGTGTGGGGAAAGGGGGAAGGAGGTCCTTATCTTTACCTTATCTGCTAAAGATGACATCCAATCATTTACAGATGAAATGATGTGATGTCTAGAGTCGGTTTTGAAATAACCAGCAGGGGTGAGGGTGGAGGTGAGGGAACTGTAGAGGGAGAACAGGTGAAGCAAGATTGGCCATATGTTAATGTTAATGCATAATAAATACATGAGGGTCCATTTATTCTGTTGTTTGTTTTGTTTTTGAGACAGAGTCTCGCTCTTTTGCCCAGGCTGCAGTGCAGTGGCATGATCTCGGCTCACTGCAACCTTTGCCTCCTGGGTGCAAGCAATTCTCCTGCCTTAGCCTCCTGAGTAGCTGGGACCTCAGGCATGTGCCACCACGCCCTGCTAATTTTTGTATTTTTAGTAGAGTCAGAGTTTAGCCATGTTGGCCTGGCTGGTCTTGAACTCCTGACCTCAGATGATCTGCCCTCCGGGGCCTCCCAAAGTGCTGGGATTACAGGCATGAGCCACCACACCCAGCCCATTTATCCTATTCCTTAAGTGTTAAAATTTCTTAATAGAAAGTCATTTTTTAATCACCTGTCCGGGGATCCGCGTATTGCATAACTAGTTGGACGAGACCTTAGGCTTGGTTGTGCACCATCCTCAGGCCCCTCTCCTCCGCCCCCACACCCCCATCACAGCCAGCACCTCCTCTTCTTTCCACTGTCCCAGAAAAGGGAACTTGAGCCAACCGGTCATTGTCTCTGGCTCTGCGTATTCAGTCTACGGCTTCCCCTGCCTCTTTTCACACTGTCATATCCCTAAGCCCAGGCTCCCTCCTTAGGACCATGTTTACAGATTCTAGATGGAGAATGTGCCTTCTTCTGCCATCACCTTCTTGCCAGCTGCCAGCCACAGCCCACTCCACAAGCAGCCACTCCTCCTCTCCCTACCTTTTCTTTCGTGGATCCGGCTCCTGGTACTAGGAAGTTCGGAGCCCAACAGTGCTCCCCAGACCTCCTGCCTCTGGTCTTCCCTCCTGACCGTGGAGGACCACCTCATATCCTCCTCAACCTCACAGGGTGGAGTACTGAATGGCGCCTGGCCTCTCTGGCTGCTTACTTGTTCCTTCCCTTATGAGGAAGACATCTGATTGGATGTGTGAAGCTTTGCCTTTACCACATTTTATCACTTTCCAAAAAGTCTGGATTGGGCCTGCCTCCTACTCTGTTTTGTATGCATTTTGTTCTACCAACAAACGAGAATTTAAGGCAAATCTGTAAGTCCTCCTGCCACTGGCATTTAAAAGTGGCTGGGTGTGGTGGCTTACACCTGTCATCCCAGCACTTTGGGAGGCCAAGGCAGGTGGATTCACTGAGGTCAGGAGTTCGAGACCAGCCTGGCCATCACGGCAAAACCCCGTCTCTAATAAAAATACAAAAATTAGCCAGGAGTGGTGGCAAATGCCTGTAGTCCAGCTTCTTGGGAGACTGAGGCAGGAGGATTGCTTGAACCTGGGAGGTGGAGCCACCACGCCCCGCCAGGCCTTTGTTTTCAAAAAGCCTTTGCAGGAACAGCTGAATTGTCTGGAGAGAGCAGGCAGGGTCTCTGGGCCGGGAATGGGAAGGCTGTTGACAGGGCACTGCGGCCTGTGGCCTGGTGTCGGGGAGGGCAGGGCTGCGTGCCGACGTCAGAAGGGTGGGCAGGGCTGGTGGCTGTGCCAGTGGTTGGTGGGCAAAGCGGAGGGAAGAAGTCCCTCCGTTCTGGGGTCTGGCATTCACACAGCTTTCTCTCCTGAAGTCTCACTCTGGGCTTAACCAACATCACGTCAATGTATTCCCTTGAACAATCTGCTGAAAACGCCCCACCTTGAGAGAATCGCTCCAGGTTCTCGTTGGTTTCCTCACAGGGGTCATTCCGGTTTCCGGAGCAGTGGACTGGGACGGGGACAGGGCTTCTCAGGCGACAACGGTGACTGAGCGTGACCGAGCCAGTTCTGGTGTTCACAGTTGTCATGGTCTTGGTCCATACTGTTAGATTGTAGAGGTACCACATACACCTCCAGATTATTGTGTGATAGGTAAACTGAGGCCTCCTCTTGTTTTCACTAGCCAGTAAGGGATTGGAGTTACACTTGATTTAGAAAAACTGCAATGCTGTTTCTCGGACAAGGGTGTGATGGTTGCATGTCACAGCTCGGAATCACATATTGCCCAGTAATTCTTTCCTGGTGGTTTAAATGAAGCGCACCGTTTTTGTGAAGGACCTGCTTTTGTCGCCGCCACACCGGCTCAGCTGGATGTAACTCTAATTTGTAATGCAGCCAAAACCCACAGCAGTCGGCCCTGCCTCGACCCCAGCCTCTCTCGTCAAATAAGAATATGGGCATCAGGACTGAAGATCACAGGAATTTCAAAGACACTGAGAAACGGTGCAATGGCGATGGTTCACTTGCAATGTGATGAGAAGGGACAGTTTTAGATTTCACAAGCAACTAAAAACATGCAGCGCTACCACTGAGTTGCATATGGCACACGCAGTATTTTCTAGTCTATGTGGGCCCAACTTGCCTCAGAGAATTGGAAGGACCACTGAAAAAGAACTGGGTGATGGAGGTCTGCTAAGGGTCCTGGGGACACAGGATGGGGGACGGAAGAGGACCCGGGACTGCCCTGATGGTATGTTTGTCCTGTACTGAGGTCCACTAAGCGTCCTGGGACACAGGATGGGGGACAGAAGAGGACCCGGGACTGCCCTGATGGTATGTTTGTCCTGTATCTTTTGCTGCTCTTTCTCCTTCCCTGTCTCTAACTTTGGGCTGTCCCCAGCTTCAGCCCTCGAAGCCCTTCTATTCCCTACTCGCCCTCCCTTCTTAGGTGACCCATCCAGCCGCACGGCTTTAAACATCTGCACAGACCACTCCAACCCCAGGCTCCCCAGAGCTCCCGACTTACATTGACAGCCTGGATGCTCGGGTGGCTTCTCAGTGGGAACACGTCTCAAACCACACTCCTGAGCCTCCTTCAACCTGAACGAACCGTATCTAGTTGCTTAGACCTAAACCCTGTGATCCTTCTTGAGTCTCCTCTCTACTTCCATCCAACCCACTGGGAACTCCTGCTGCTCCTACCTTCCACATGGATCCCAAATCCAACCAGCTTTCGCTCTCCCCCATTATCATCCTGGCCTGAGACGCCATCCCCCGGTAATGTCCACTCACCGGCTCAGCACCATTCAGTGGCTTCTCCACACACTTAGCATGGCTCCAAAGTCCTTTCCTGGCCTACAGGGCCCTTCCGTCCTCATCTGCTTCTCTCTCTTCATTCAGGCTGCCGAGGCCTGGGGTCTCCCTGCTGATCCTTCCAGCTGCCAAACTCTTGGGGCTTGACGTTCCCCTACAAGAGCGTGGGAATGCTCTTTCCCACGCTCCTTCATTTCCTTCAGGCCACTTCTCAAGTGTCACTCCTTAGAGGGGACTTCCGTGTCACTCTAGATAGGGCAGTACCCGCCACTCTCCCCCTTATCCCGCTCTATTTTTCTTCATAGTGTTAATCCCGACATGATGTATATTTATTGCTGTGTTACTGCCTCCTACTGTCAACCTCACAGTCAGAATTCAAGTTCCTTAAGGAGAGGGACTTTGTTTTGTTTACTTGAACTGTTTCTTTTCTTTTGGGACGGAATCTTGCTTTGTCGCCCGGGCTAGAGAGCAGTGGTGCGATCTCGGCTTGCTGCAGCCTCTGCCTTCTGGGTTCAAATAATTCTCCTGCCTCAGCCTCTCAAGTAGCTGGGACTACAGGCGCCCGCCACCATGCTCAGCAAATTTTTGCATTTTTAGTAGAGACAGGGTTTTGCCATGTTGCCCAGGCTGATCTCAAACTCCTGACCTCAAGTGCTTCACCCGCCTCAGCCTCCCAAAGTGCTGTGTTAACAGGCGTGAGCTACCACACCCAACTATTTTATTAGAACTGTTTCTAGCACAGAATATCACTAATTAAATATTTCGTTGAATGAAGTTAAAATTACATGTGTACCCTTTCCATGAAGTCCCTGAGGTCACAAGTTTAGGAAAATGGACTTCCTTACTCCCAGACATCCTATAAATACCTGTACCCAACCTAGTTATATAATTGAGGATGTTTCCTACATAGAGAAATATTTATATTCATTCATTCAGCAGATATTCACTGAACACTTTGTAATGATAGACACAACTTACTAGGCCCTATGTGCAGGGAGCCCTTCATGCTCAGAGTCATCCTACGAGGTAGCTATAGTTCCCGGCACTTTACAAATGGACAACAGAGGACACACACATCACGTGACGTTTCCCAGGTCATATGTCCTATACCTGGCACAGCTGGAATTCAGCACTCTTTTCCCTAAGCCATGCTATAAAGCTATTTCAGCATTAGCTTCGAGCCATTCATTCTAGAACATTCTCACCCACCTAGTACTGGCGGCAAAACTGCCAATGTGAGCACATAAAACATTTGCAGTTCAGCCTGTCACTTCCTCTGTGAAGTCCTCTGAGTCCACAGCAGAGCGGGCTGCTATGATTGGCCCCAATGCACTTTGCTGACATTGCTGAACAACTCTTGCTCAGCGTGTTTGTGTCTTACTGTCTCTCCCGTCAGGGTGAAATCTCTCAAGGACAAGGGCTATGTCTCACATTCATTTTGGCATCTCTGGTGCCCAGCACAGTGTCTGTCACACAGTGGGAATTCAATGAATGCTGACTGATGAGCAAATGAGTTGCATGAGGACACACTTTCACAGCCTAAGGAGCTGGCATTTTGGTGTCCTTCTGGCTGTGACGGCCGTTCTTCACTTCTCTTGCAAACTTTTTTCCCCAGTTCCTATTTTGTTGCTTCAATAACTGTGACATTTCCTGCTAAGTGCTCTGTGCAAAAGTGGCTCATTATAATTGCCTCCTGCAAATAATATTTTTTTCTGTAAGAAATCGCATCTCTTGAATTCAGATTCTGCCTGTAATGTTGTGCTTTGTGGGCCCTGTTTCAAAGCGGCCGAGGCATTTGTTGTTTCTGTCTGAAGAAAGAATCTGCGAGGCTCACATCTGGCGCTTCCTGGAGCTCACCCCACTGAAGCCTTCCGTACATTGCCGTGGGCCTTTAGAAAGTTCCAGTTACCGATGGAATGCAAATTTGTAAAAGATCAAGGAGATACTATTTTTGCCTATCAATCTGGCAAAATAAAAAGCAAAACTATGCTGAGGAGGGTTTAGAATATGGGAACACCTTCCTGCAGGATAGATGAAAACACATTAGCAAAAGACTTAAAAAAATAGGTCCCCATCACTTTAAAAGTGACCCAACAGTTCTGCTTTTAGAAATGTATTCTTTTTTTTTTTTTTTTTTGAGACAGAGTTTTGCTCTTGTTACCCAGGCTGGAGTGCAATGGCGCGATCTCGGCTCACCGCAACCTCGCCTCCTGGGTTTAGGCAATTCTCCTGCCGCAGCCTCCTGAGTAGCTAGTTTTACAGGCACGTGCCACCATGCCCAGCTAATTTTTTGTATTTTTAGTAGAGACAGGGTTTCACCATGTCGACCAGGATGGTCTCGATCTCTTGACCTTGTGATCCACCCACCTTGGCCTCCCAAAGTGCTGGGATTACAGGCTTGAGCCACCGCGCCCGGCCCTAGTAATGTATTCTAAGCAAACAATTAAATTAAGACTTAACTACTGGGATGCTCATCATAATTTATTATAATAGTGGAAACTGAAAAGTATTTAAATTACTGAGAATAAGGAACTAATGAAATAGCCAAGTGTGACAGCTCTAAACCCAGCACTTCAGGAAGCCCAGGCTGGGGAGGATCACTTGAGGCCAGGAGTTCGAGGCTGGAGTGAGCTATGATCGTGCCTCTGCACTCCAGCCTTGGTGCCACAGCAAGACCTATCTCTAAATTGATTAACTAATTAAGGTATCGCCAAACAATTAGATACTATCCAGTCACTCGAAGTTATGTTTTGGGTAAGTATACACTGACATGGAAAGATTGTTCATTATGCATTAATTTAAAATAGCAGATTATATAATGGCATATATGGTTTGCTCTTGTAGTATTTTTCAACTTTTTTTTTTTTTTGGTGATGGAGTCTTGCTCTGTTGCCCAGGCTGGAGTGCGATGGTATGATCCTGGCTCACTGCAACCTCTGCTTCCCAGGTTCAAGCGATTTGCCTTCCTCAGCCTCCAAAGTAGCTGGGACTACAGATCGGCTACCATACCTGGCTAACTCTTTTATTTTTGTAGAAACAGGGTTTCACCATGTTGCCCAGGCTGGTCTCAAACTCCTGAGCTTCAGTGAACCACCTACCTTGGCCGCCCAAAGTGCTGGGATTACAGGCATGAGTCACTGTGCTTGGCCTGATTTTTCTTTTTTAAGAAAAATAACTGTTTCTTCAAATGATTACGAGTGTTTTCTCCACTAGACGAGGTCAATAATTCCTGCTGCTCTAAAGGTACTATGACTGATAGCAAATTTATTAAAAAATAGAACAAAGAGAAAAAGAAACCTCTTAAAGCCTCCTATTTTCACATCCTAGAAATAAACTTAACACCTTATAATTAACAGCACCATGACAGCAAACCTTGGGTATCATCCCACAGCAGGCTGGGTACGCACACATTCTCCAGTTCATCTTCTATTACCCACTTCCCCATCCATTTCCCCACAGTCTCTGTCCTTACCCAGGCGGCAGGGCTCCATCCCGGCCCCCCCACTCTTTTTCTCTCTCCCTCTCTGCCCACCTGGCTTTCTGTAAATAATCATTTGTGTCTTCGCTTACAGCTTTTTAAACATTTTCACTTGTACTATTTTATTTAATCTTCACACCAGCCCTGAAAGGGGTTTTTTCCACTTTAAGATGCAGAAGCTCAGCAATATTTTTTTATTTTTTTGAGCCAAGGTCTCTCTCTGTCACCCAGGCCGAGTGCAGTGGTGCAATCATGGCTCACAGCAGCCTCGACCTCCGGGGAAGCTCAGCAATATTAAATGTCTGGGCCAATCACGTAATCAGTAAGTGGCAAGGCCTAACTCCAAATCCCACACTTTCATTCGATATCAGAGCCCCGGGCAGTGGTTTTTACACACAAGCGTGCATAAGGCTCCCGTGAGAATGTGAAAAATTAAGTGTCCTGGGCCCTACCTCCAGAGATTCTGTTTTAGGGGTCTGGAATCGGGCAGCCCCCCATTTCTAACATCCTCCTTCCAGAGGCTCCTGAAGCACGTGATTGGCAGCCACACGTTCAGAAACACGCCCGGCGCAGCAGGGAGCATATGCGACCATCAGGCTCTCCGTCTATTTAAGTGGCCCAGGAGGGTAATGCAGTGACAATCATCTTCCAGGAACTGCTGATAAACAGGGAACTTTCTCATATGGAAGGATTTAGGAAAGTGAAAGGAAGGAAGACAGGAAAGTAGGAGAGAAAGATCTAAACACATTCCAGCCCACAGAAAAGCCTCCCGCCCTGAACTCAGTCATAAGCCCAGCTAGCCTGCTATGGTGGACTCTCTTTTTTGCGTCTCTTAGGCATCTGGCACTTAGACACTGGGTGACTGCAAAGGGGACTCTCAGGTGGGAGAAGGACTAGAGCTGGGCTATTTTGCAGACAGAGGTGCAAAGGGGGTGAATGAAGCACCTGATCCAGAGTGAGTCACACATAAAGCCAGGATCAGAGCGCAAGACCGACAGACTCTCGGGCCTGAAGTCATGCACTTTCCCCAGCAGTGTGAGCACAGAGAGGGCTTTCCACAGGGCCCAGCACAGCTGGCAGGCTCTGCAGAAGCCAGGAGTCATGAGGGTAAGCAAACGTTCTGCACAAGGGACCAAGCACTCTCCTGGTCAGGAAATGCCATGGTGATTTAAACCGCACGCCAAGGGCAAGGTCGGGGAGCTGAAGAGGCAAAATACACATTGCAGTGGTTTGGGTGTAAAGAAAAGTGTTCCCTTTGCAAATAAGGTACATTTATTCTGCAACTCAGGAGATAAAATGAGATTTCTGTGGGAAGCCTCTGTTTCGCTTTCCGGTGGCCTTAAAAGAAAGACACGTTTGTGCTCAAGATAAAAGTTAATTACATTCCGTAAAGCCAACTCTATGATACTAAACAGGGAGGATTCCCTTGAGACAAGATGTGAAGTTTACCATCAGTCAGAACGTTTGATACACTCCTCTAAGGTGGGGCCTGGGGAGGTACGCAACCGCCTCCGTGCACAAGAGTCTCTTCGGAGAGGGAATATGGTGTCATCCCCTGATTGTCGAGATTAGGGTTCATTCACCAGACTGCAGTTCTTTAATGGCTTACGGGATTTAACTCAGAGCTGTCTTGAATGCTCCAAACAAGTCGGTGCCTGTGTTTACGCATCAGCTGCTAGCACGCGCTTTACCGCTGCATAACCGTGCTGGCCCCTGCTGCCGAATGATACGCCCCTGGGTATGTGTCCACCTCAAAGGTTATTTCCTATCTCCGCCACCCTCCTTCCCAGCTGCAAAGCATTGCCTGTCACAAACAGCCTGTCTGCTGGTGCTCTGAGGGCCACCACACTCCTTTCCTCCTCCGCCTCCGCCCCGACCTGAGGGTGTGCGGCTCACTCTCATCTCTAGCTGGCGATTCTGACATGCACCGCCAAGCAGGAGGCAATCAGTTCTCCACCCGGATTTTACCTTGGGAAAATCTCAGGTAATCCTGGGAAACAAGAGAAGGAAGAAATGCCTTCCCTTGAATCATCTGTCAGAAAGCCCTCCGTAAGTGATGATTCCTCACCATCACTTTCACTCACTGTTTTTTGAATGGGAGGACCACACATTCATCATCTAAACTGGAACATTTCTAAGAGTAACAAGGAGACCAATCAATAATTACACTGGGGCGGGTGTAGTCTGGGACTGCCCCGGGCAAAGCAGCACATATGGTCATCCTACTTCTCCAGGCCGTGAGTCGAACAAAGAAGACACACAGGGCAGAGTCCCAGATGACCTCAGCTGACAAAAGACGTAAGCAGAAATAAGCTTTCTTCTTAGCCCCTGACGTGTGGGAGCCTTGACATCAGAACATAACCTAGAAAAAGCGGACACAGCCCCTTGCTGTAGTGTGACTTCTGGATTCCACCCCTGCAAAATGAGGGCAACTTACTAGCATCTATACCAATGGGTGGGTGTGAGAATTAAATGAGTTCATGTACCTGAAGCACTCAGGACAGGGCCTGCAACACAGAACAGTCAACGAATATGAGCCACTCTTACTACTTATTCACATAATAAATAGGAGAAAAAGCGGGGCGTGGTGGCTCACGCCTGTAATCCCAGCACTTTGGGAGGCTGAGGCGGGTGGATCATGAGGTCAGGAGTTCAAGACCAGCCTGACCAACATGGAGAAACCCCGTTTCTACTAAAAATACAAAATTAGCCGGGCGTGGTGGCACATCCCTGTAACCCCAGCTACTCCTGAGGCTGAGGCAGGAGAATCACTTGAACCCAGGAGGTGGAGGTTGCAGTGAGCGGAGAGATCGAGATGGCACCATTGCACTCCAGCGTGGGCGACAAGAGTGAAACTTTGTCTCAAATAAACAAATAAACAGGAGAAGAAAATAAACACCCTAAGAACAGAGTGAAGCGAAATTTCCAGGGAAACATGTTATCACTCAGGAATGGTAGGAACGACCATCCTTTGCTACCAACAGCAGCCATCTGCCCTTTTAGAGACCCGGAGCCTCGAACCCCTCCCGTCTGTTAGCCCACGCTGCCTACCTGGTCTTTCCTAATACGCTGGCCCCACAGACACCACCGGAACTGCGTTCTCGCAGATTCCTCAGCTCCCTCGGCCTTTGGTTCCTTCCACCTCATCCACATGACAAAACCTTAACCCTGAAGCCCTACAACAATTTACCTTTTTTCTTCTCTGCTCTCAAGCACAAAATCTTCCAGGGTTTCTTGAAAATCCTTACATGGGGTCTTCGTCAACTTTCTCCCATTTCCCACAAGAGATATTCCAAAATTCCACCATTCTCTTCAAGCCTTAAGACCTACGACCTTCCTCTCAGAAGACAAGAGGCCGTGAAGTAGGATCCACATGGGGTTCACTGTTCCTTCCCAAGTCCTTCGTCGCTCCGGAAGCTGTCTTCACCCTCCCTGCGGGCTCTCAGCTCTTGGACTGTCAGTGAACTTGCCTACATCCTCCCATCTTCCAAAATCCCCCCCTCAGCTGCTGTCTGTTTCCTTCTCTTCACTGCGGAGTAACTTGTCCTCCGGCCCTCTCCCAGCCATTCCTTCCTCAGTCCACTCAGCTCTACACCTGCTGCTCCCCCACCTCTGCTCTGGGAGAGGTCCTCAGTGATGGCTTCATTGAGGACCCCATGGATGCTTCTTCCCTCTTTAACTGACCTCTCCTCTCCACTACAACTGACGTGGCCACGGCCGCCTCCTTGCGATTCTCTCCGAGCTTGGCATCCACGATGCTTCTTCCCAGCTTCCCTCTGCCCAAGCTTCTCCTTACCCATCCCTCTGTGGGCTCCTCTTCCTCTACCTTCTTTTAAATGCTGATATTCCCCATGGTCTTGCTCTGGACTCTCTTCTCTTTTCCTCTCAAGGCATTAATTACTACTTACATGCTCAGAGCTCCAAAATCCAGGCCTCAGCCAGATCTCCCTTCTATATCCAGCTGATTATCGGATGTCACCCTTTGGGTGTCCCAGGATGCCTGCACCCAAACTCATTTTGCTTACCGACGCCCCGCTTGGATTTGTTATCAGAATGGATGGCACTTTTACCCATCGTCTGTCTGAGCCAGAAACCTGGGATTCATGCTCGACTGTTCTCCCACAAACCAAACAGCCTACAAGCTGGTCTCACTTCTAGGTGTGACCCATCAAATATATTTTTCATGCTGCTTACAAATGATCTTCCTCTGTGATCTTGAGAATAAAGTCCAAATTCTAACTCTGAAACTTAACACCTACCCCGATATTCTTAACGATACAGCTCCCGTTTGCCACTCCAGTTTCACCCTCATCATGACCCCCGAATCTCCTACGTTCCACACTCCTGAGCTGCTTTCCATTCCCAGGGGTTCTGTGTTTCATGACAGCTCTAGGGTTTTTGTGCTTGCTGCTCACCTGCCGGAACGCCCTGTGCCCCACTGCCCGCTTACTAAACTACTCATTTTAAAGTCAAGTGTTTCCCGTCCTGGTAAGCCTTCTGTACACACCAGCACATTTCATCTCCCAGAGAGCTCCCTCTCTGCACGGCTGAGTAGCTGCCTCTCCTCTGCATTTCCACAGTATCCTGAATGAGCCCTTATCTGAAATTGGCTGCTGACTGACTTGCAGGTTTTCCTCACTAAACTGTGACCTGGATTATTTAGGGACTCTGGTTCCTAGCACATTATCTAATGACACTCATTCAATGTTTCAAGAATGAATGAACAGCGATAAACAATCTCTTGGGTAGCAGCTGCCTCTTCTAGGGGCAAGACTACATGCCTGAGGAAGGCTCACAGCAACTTTAAATGTTTACATACATGTAGACACATAAATATAATGAAAAAGCCATCTTTAAATAGAGATGTGTGTGTGTGTGTGTGTGTGTGTGTTGTTATAAAAGAATATATAGCCTGTCATCCCAGCACTTTGGGAGGCCGAGGCGGGTGGATCACGAGGTCAAGAGACCGAGACCATCCTGGTCAACATGGTGAAACCCCGTCTCTACTAAAAATACAAAAAATTAGCTGGGCATGGTGGCGCGTGTCCGTAATCCCAGCTACTCAGGAGGCTGAGGCAGGAGAACTGTGTAAACCCAGGAGGCGGAGGTTGCGGTGAGCCGAGATCGCTCCATTGCATTCCAGCCTGGGTAACAAGAGCGAAACTCCGTCTCAAAAAAAAAAAAAAAAGAGAATATATAAGTTATGGAAAATTGTTCATTTTCCTTTACCTTATCTTCCCCTTTGCTTGTAAGAGGCTCTGTATTTTACATTTCTCCATTGTGACTGCTTCTACTCAGAGGTGCATAAATCGCTTTCTTCTGTTCCCTCAGGAGCTGTACTTCTCACACACCATAACAGGACTCAGTATTCTCACTCAGTATTCAGGACAACATTCCATGGCAGGTACACTGCACGGGTGAGAATTTTTCTAAAGACAAAGCGAGAATTGCCACCACCTTACATTCTCATTTCCACTCAGCTTCTTTCCTCTATTTCAATGACCTCAACTCCTTTAGCTGCTCCCTAAGTGGTATCACGCTGAATCAGCAAATTTTAATTTATACACTAAGTTGTTATAATCTCAAACGGTATTTTTAATTGGCACTCATAGAAAATCAATTATTAGTATTTATTTTGATAAATCTCCTTCCACACTCAGACTGATTAAGTGTTTGTTACTGTTTGAAAAAGAAGCCATCACAGTGCTACTCATTTTCAATTGCTGGTCATTCTGCCAGCACAATGTCTTAGATCCTTATATGCCAAACCTGGGGTCATTACAGCCATTTTCCTCTCGTCACCTTGATTAATTTGAAGATAACCTGAGTTTTATTGCAGAAAATAAACAACGATCCATTCTATCGTTAAAATGTTTTAATTTTTTTTTTTTTTTGAGTCTCACTCTGTCGCCCGGGCTGGAATGCAGTGTGGCACAATCTCGGCTCACTGCAACGTCTGCCTCCTGGGTTCGAGTGATTCTTCTGCCTCAGCCTCCTGAGTAGCTGGGACTACAGGCACTTGCCACCACACCTGGCTAATTTTTGATTTTTTTTTAGTAGAGAAGGAGTTTACCATGTGGGCCAGGCTAGTCTCGAACTCCTGACCTTGTGATCCACCCGCCTCAGCCTCCCAAAGTGCTGGAATTACAGGGGTGAGCCACCGTGCCTGGACAGAATTGGTTTTAAATAAATAGGAACATATCATTCTGTAAGGCTAGACATACTAAATTTGTTTTAAAGTGTTAGGTCATCTTTAAAAACAAAGTATCTTAAAATAGTTATGTCACAAGGTATTAAATATCACATATAGGAATCATGAGAGAAGATGTGAAATTAACAAGGACAAGCAATTTCTACAATTGTCCTTGTACTTAGAAATTATCCTTACAACATTTAATTTTCTTCTATCACCATCATTGATATATAGTCCTTGTAATTAATTAAATTTGATTCTGGATCAATTGCAGCAGACAACATTTCTTCCATTTCCTCTTGAGAAAAAGGCTCACCTTGGAGAGACAAAAAGGAAAATGTTATCATTTATGATCATCTTATTTTTTCTTTCTCTTTCTGCTAGCCAGCTTAATAGCCATGGAGCCCCACAAACCCCCCACAAAGTCACTAGATCCTCTCCCTGCAGCTGTAGAGCCAGCACATCACGATAGTGCAGAGGTTCACAGAGAAGACCAGTGAACACCCTGGCAGATTCTGGACTTCTTCTCACCTGCAGATGTTACAGATCAAGCAACCTCTAGAACACGAACAGGAAGACATAAAGACACTATGAACAAGGTTATTTATTTAGATTAAAACTTTTGAAATGACCAAAGGATGAACTTGAAGTCCCAGTATTTGATTAAAGATGGAAGGAAAATAATCTAATGGTTAAAAGCACAGTTTGGATTCAAATGTTGGCTGTCTCTTACCAGCTCTAAGATCTTGAGCAAGTCAGTTAACTGCGCGATACCTCAGTTTACCTGTCTCTAAAATGAAGATGATAAGAATACTACCCATCACACAGGGTTGTCAAGAGAATTCAACGTGTTATTATTTGAATGGTACTTAGAACAGTACCTGGCACAGAAGCAGCGACAGGTGTTTGTTTTAAAAATCGTTCTGAGATCTTCCCTGCTGCTAAACACTGTCTGATGCAATACACATTGCTGGACACTTACAGACTTCTATCTCGTAGGAACGTGATTCAGTGTGATTTATTTTGTTTATCAAATGACATCCTGGGCAGTAAGAATGTATATGCTCAAACTAGTGTTTGATGCTTTGCGGATATTGTGAAGACTGGGTAAGTAACTTTAATCCATGTTGTTATATAGCATAAATGTACTTAAAACCAATTTGTAGAATTCTGAGAATCTCAAAGCAACAATTCTTAAGCCACTAGTTTACCAAACTAGTCAACTGCTATTACACTTAGCTCATGGGTCTGTTCTATTAAATCATAGCTTAGATTTGTATAGTATTTACATCTTCTATTACTTACTTCCAAACATACTGGCTCATCTATGCGGAAGGTTTGTAACAACACTTGTTGAATGAATCACTGAAATCATACATATTCTTGTTTGAAAATACCTGTCCTATGCTTAGTCCCCTGAGGGACCCAATAGTTGATCTTTGAGCACCATGAACTCCCTGTAAACACATCGCTGCTCAAGGTAACCCACACGAGCGCACCGTCTTGTACGCGCTGCAGTCTGTTCTGACTTTGCTGTTTCAGTCAGCGGCGTCACCGTGACACTTGTGCTCGAGGGCAAAGCCTTGGTGTTACTTTTGACTCAGCTCTCATGTCTGTCTCCTACGCTCTGTCATCATAACCCACAGATTCTGCCGCGGACAGTCCTGTATCAATCCCTTCTTTCCATTCCCATTGCCACTGCTGGGTTAGGCCCTTATTTGGGTGCCTTCAGGATGCTGAAATAACCTTCTAACTGGTCTCCCTGGTCCAGCCTCTTTCTCATGCATCTAACAAACCGACCAGCACCAGAAAAACCTTCTCATGATCACTCACATACCATGTGACTCATCTGCTCAAAAGCCTGTAGTACTTCTCCATTGCCCACAGGATGAATTCCCAACTCCCGATCCTGGGACTCCACAATTTAGCCCGTCAATCGACTCACGCTAATTTCCCGCTGTCTGCCAGCACCACCCTCGGGGCCAGGGAGGCTTGTTTTCTCTCTGAAACAGCATGTTCATTCCTCCCTCTTCGTCTGTGTTCAGACTGGTTTACATACCTACAACGCCTGCCTCCCCTGCGCCCTTCGCCTAGGTCTCCGCCACCTACTCATTCATTCGTTAACTCAGCAAACATTCGTTGAGATTTACTGTATGTGAGAGAATTATAGTGCACAGGAGTTTACCTCTGCCCTCAACAACTTAACCACACACATTCCGCCACCTCAAAAAACCTATTTTCTCTTCAAGTCTTCCCAGACCAAGCTTTCCAGGCTGGTCCGGCCCTGGTTGATCTTCAGATCTTTGTTTTTCTATCGTCTTCTATTGTCTCTATTTTATGTTACTTTTAAGATTGTAATATCCTTGCAAGAGGGAGCAGATTTCGGTGTCATTACACCTTCCTGCACTTACTGAATGCTAAACAGATAGTAGGCACACGACAGTAGGAACGTCGCACTGTTTTGGGACATTTTGACTAAATTCATGTTGTCCAATATATAACCCAGGATTTACTTTCTTTAAACTAATCCTTAGGATTAAGAAGCTGATGCTTTGAAAGTCCTAACATCCCCACCAAAATTAATGCCTCAGATCTTTCTGACAATGGCATAAGAGTTCTTGGGTGGCAGCTCTGATGGTGTCATTCTCACTCCCACCCCCGTATTCCCCCTAATGGATCAAGCTGGAATGGTCAAACCAGTTGTGCACGTAGATGCAGTCTTAGCTTTCCCTGCTCCAGATTGCTTGCACTTTTGATCTGTCTCAAGTGACTAGCAACTCTGAGTCATTCAGAACTCAATCTGTGAACCAGAGAGCTCTAGCTCTGTGCAGAAGGCGAGGTCACCAGTATGAGGATGGTTTCAGGAGACGAGCCTAGCAGAGAGAATTCCCAAGGAAAGATGTCGCCATATATAAGTGCGCAGGCATTATGTGTGTATATGCATGTGTATGAAGGGCCTTGTTCAAAGCAAATGCATACGGTTCCATTAACATTAAAAGAGGAAGTGTTTACTGTTAAAAATGACCTTATATTAAATTGAGGCTGTATTATCTATAACTTCACCAACAGAAAAGCTTCTTAAAAAGGAATTTTTAAATTCCTTCAGCACTGTGGGAGGCCACGATGGGTGGATCACCTGTCAGGAGTTTGAGACCAGCCTGGCCATCTCTACTAAAAATACAAAAATTAGCGGGCACGGTGGCCCACGCCTGTAACCCCAGCTACCTGAGAGGCTGAGGGAGGAGAATCACTTGAACCCAGGAAGCAGAGCTTGCAGTGAGCTGAGACTGTACTGCAGCCTGGGTGACAGAGCAAGACTCTGTCTCCAAAAAAACAAAAAGAAAGAAATTTGTATAGACTCCTATTCAGATCTTCAATCTAGGAAGAGGCCTTCATTTACAGTGATTGATAGTTCATGTTTTCCAGATGGCAGATCTTTTATTCCGAAAATTCCATTCAGAATGACTGCAATTACAGAAGCAATCATTATACTTTACAAAATCCTATAAGACAACAACACAGCTCTCCTTATCCTACTCCTCTTAACCCCACAGAACAGAAACCATCCCCAAACCAAAACAGTAGGGACAGTAAGTAACTTTCCACCAGAATGGCTGATTCCAGCGTCTCCCCATAACTTTCACATGACTGCTGACAAATCACGAATTCCTCACGTAGGTCACTGTTGCAAGCACTAAATCACATTACCTTCTTCAGTCATATACTTGATCAGTTCGTCCTTAGTAAGAAACCCACGTTTAGCTGTATCTAAAACCTAGGGGAAAGAAAAGATAGATACTCTATTTTTTCATCTGGTAAGTTCTACATGATGAATTTTTCACATAAATAAGCATACACGTGTGTATATAAATATCTGTATTTATATACATGTATATGTATGTGAGCTGGAGTTTACATACCTCAAAAGCTCGAAGAAGGACATCTTCTGGAATTGGTCTGTATCTGTAATTATGCGATAAGTGGAGTCAGTGCCATAGTATTCACCAAAGTCTCTGCAGAACAAAGCAGCAGTCTCCAACCTTTTTGGCAGTGGTGACTGGTTTCATGGAAGGAAATTTTTCCACAGACTGGGACTGGGGGGATGGTTTGGGGATGAAACGTTTCTGCCTCAGATCATCAGGCATTAGATTCTCATAAGGAGCACAGCCTAGATCCCTCCCACGGGCAGTTCACAACGGGGTTTGTGCTCCGAGGAGACTCTGACACCAACGCTGCTCTGACAGGAGGCGGAGCTCAGGTGGCAGCGCTCACTCTCTTGCTGGTCACCTCCTCCGGTGCGGCCCAGGGGTCCCAACAGGCCAGGGACTGGCACCAGTCCGTGGCCTGGTAGTTGGGGACCACTGGAATGAATAAATGACCATAAAACAAACCAGGGCTGGGTGTGGTGGCTCACGCCTGTAATCCCAGCACTTTGGGAGGCTGAGGCGGGGGGATCACCCGAGCTCAGCAGTTCAAGACCAGCCTGGCCAACACAGTGAAACCCTGTCCCTACTACAAATACAAAGATTAGCCGGGCATGGTGGTGGGCGCCTGTAATCCCAGCTACTTGGGAAGCTGAGGCAGGAGAATGGCTTGAACCTGGGAGGCAGAGGTTGCAGTGAGCTGAGATGGCGCCACGGCACTCCAGCTCAAAAAATAAAAATGAAAAAGTAAAAGCTACTGAAATACCGGGATGGCAATGCTTGCCTCACTGAAATCTTGTTGGATTTCTGGAAGTGAGAGTGGAAAATACCTCAGCCCCACAGGAAATATTTAGTGCAAAATCACCGACATGTTTGCAGTTTCTATTAGCTTTTCAGAAATCAATTTAGGTGGGCATAACACTTCCATGATGAACCAACTCTGGCAAGCTAATGCTATATTTGTGCTAGAAATATTAGGATTCTTATTTATCATTGATAATTCAAAACAGAAGATAAGAACGTTGACTTATGATCTTTGTAGCTTATTTGCCCCTAATTATGCTTCGCTAAGGTTAACACAAATGTGGTTGATATTTCTAAGGATGTACCAACGGGCAGTTCAGAAGTATCTAGAAAGGTGAGAAGGAGGCCACCTCAGGAGACGCTGGTTGAGCATCATACACAAAGTGAAAGACCCAAGCGTCCTGAGTGAATTCTAATCATTACGTTGCCTTCACGATTGCATTTACTTACTCACCTTTTTTCCAGTAGTATTTCTGTCATCACCGGAAGAAATTTTTCAAATCGAATGTATCCAGTGGGTTCTTCTTCCTCTATCTAAACATTCAATAAGTAAATAGCCATTTATTCATCCAACAAATATATTTTATTAAGATTTTTCTTCATCATTCATCTTGAACCTGTACAGTTGATACTCTGATAAGGGAGACATGCATTAATCAAGAAACAGCAACAGGAAGACACTGTAAGTTGATGTAAGCACAATGAAGGGAAGGAGCACGGGTCTGTAAGAACAGTCAAAAGAGAACCCTCAGCCGGGCGCAGTGGCGCACACCTGTAATCCCAGCACTTTGGGAGGCCAAGACAGGCGGATCACTTGAGGTCAGGAGTTCAAGACCAGCCTGACCAACATGGTGAACCCCCCATCTCTACGAAAAATACAACAATTAGCTGGGCGTAGTGGCACACACCTGTAGTCCCAGCTACACAGGAGGCTGAGGCAGGAGAATCACTTGAACCTGGGAGATGGGGTTGCAGTGAGCCGAGATCGTACCACTGTACTGAAGCCTGGGCAACAGAGCGAGACTCCATGTCAAAATAAATAAATAGAGCACTTCTTAGACCGGTAGGCCAGGGAAGTCATTCATGAGGAAATAACACTCCAGCTGATTTCGAAAGGATGAGTAGAAGGTAATGAGACAAAGTCAGGAGGGAGAGACTCTCACAAAGAGGAAACTGCATGCACTGAGACTCTGTGCCGACACACTGCAGGCTAGGAGGCTGGAGTACAAGGAGCAACGAGAAGGCTTCAAGACGAGGCTAGGGAGAGACAGGGCAGGCTGCAGGGCGTGACAGTGTCCGTGTCCGTGACAGTGATAAGGCTGCTGGCCCCAAAACAGTGGGAAATCACCGACGGTCTTGCTGGTGCATGTTTTGAAAGAGCACACTGGCTGAGGGTGAGGCAGCTTTGTCAATAGACTAAGCAGCTATGACGAGGGCTTAGATTGGAGTGGTGGCCATGGAGAGAGAAGTGGATGGCTTCAAGAAATATGTAAGAAGCAGAATTGATAGGACCTGGTCTTGCATTCATTATGAGTAACGATGGAAGAAAACAGAGGATTCAAGGATGACTCCCAGGATTCTGACCGACACCACTGGGATAAGGTGATGCTTTTCCCTGAGACAAGAAACCCTGAGGAGGGACCAGGTGAGAGCACACGCCGCCATCGTAAGGACCAACTACATCTCAAATCATCAGAATATGTATTAAGTACCCACGTGGTAAACAGAGCTTTGTCATAGCACCCCTAGATCAGAGGACTACACCTAAGAGAATGATTGGAACTTGGCACCATTAAATGAGAACGAAACAGATCCCTGCCCGTGGGTTCGGCTTGGATGGAGCGGCTGAACAAAACATCCCTGACCTTAACTTTCATGTCAGGCTGTCTACAGGGAGCTGTAGATTTTCCATTCCCTTCCAAAAATCTCATTAAAAGGCTCATAGATCCCAATTCAGCAGATGAGTTTTGGACAGATTTATTCTTGGAGCAAAAAAGGAAAAAACAAAACAAAACTATAGGTTGCTGCTCAGTGGAACATCGTCATCCAGGTGACCTCTGTTTTTGAACATTTACACTAGATTCACACCTAGCATGGTGGGACCCTCAGACTCCACTATCAGCGGAAAATGCGGTGCATTCAGTGACAGAACTGTGTTTCAGAACTGCTGAGCCCACCGATTCACGAACAGCTGTCTTCAGCTGCTTCTAGGTCTAAGGCGAGCATTTTGCAAATCGATGTTCACAAGGCTCTGCTGCGCTTGAGTAGCACTCTGCAACGCCCTGCCTCAGCAGCCTCGGACAGATAAAATGTCAGCCTCACGAGGTTATCTCCAGAGGAGTTTTAAGGTTAAAATGTTGAGTCAGCTATTCTGACCACTCCAGAAATTTTCTCCAGAAGCAAGAGCAATGGCCTCTTCCCTTTCCTCCCACCACCGAGCCACTGTAGAACAGGCGACCTCAACCTTCAAAAGACCAAAGCCCTCTTTATCTTACATGCACCCTCATCAAGCCACAAACTGTTTTTCCAAAGGAAGTCAACTCCATAATTCTGTCTCCATCATGGAAGAACTCACAAATATCACATCATATATGCCTCATATCGCTTCCCCAGGGACCAACTTTCACAAACCCTGAGGGATGTAAGCCTCTTTCTTGCCTAACAGATCCTTGTGGAGCCAAAATTACACACACAAAGAGTGAAAACAGCCAACCAGTCAGAACAGCAGACGAGTCGTAAGTTTTGTTATTGTTGTTTGTTAAGAGGGATAATGAAGAAACAGAGGCCTTGAGGTTAGAAAATAAGAAGAAAAATGATTGCGACCATCTTCAACTTGGGCAGAAATTGTACAATCTTTCTGTGACCCAGCACTGTCCTCTAGAGGCCATTATCTAATTTGTTCTTAAGTACAAAAACACGTTTAAGCAATGGCATTAAAAACAATATAATTAATAATTGTAAGTACCGCACTCATGGAATGCTAATGTAGACACTATTTTATAACCTAAAAGGATGTTTACATTTGAATAACTTTTTTATTTTAGAATGTTTTAGAAGAGCTCCCACAGACCTCTGTCACCCAGTTTCCTCTATTTTTTTCCAGCCTTATTGAAGTAGGATGGACAAATAAAAATTGCATATATTTAAGGTGTACAACATGTTTTGATACACATAAACCTTGTGAAATGGTTACCACGTCACGCTAATTAACATATGAAGTCACTAGTTACCTTTTTTGTACGTGTGGTGAGAAAACTTGAGATACACTCTCAGCCAATTTCAAGTATAGAATAATTATTGACCACAGTCACCACGCTGTCCATCAGATATTGTTTTTCTTATCACTGAAAGTTTGTACCCTTTGACCAACATTTTCTCATTTTCCCCACCCCCGCCGCTGGTTAACTACCCATGTTCTGTTGCCATGAGTCTGACTTTTGAAAGTTCTACATATAACAGAGATCATGCGGTATTTGTCTTTCTGTGTCTGGCTTATTTCACTCGGCATAATGTCCTCCAAGTCCATCCGTGTTGTTGCAAACAGCATCCTCTCCTTTTCTAAAGCTGAGTACCATGCCACTGCATACGCACACCTGCCGTTTATCCATTCACTTGTGTACAGGCAACGCTGCCTCCGCATCTCAGCTTCTGTGAATGACACTGCAATGAACATGGCAAGGAGCTCTCAGAGAGTCCGACTTCACTTCTTCCGGGGCTCATACCCAGAAGTGGGATTGCTGGATGATATGGTAATTCTATGTTTAGTTTCTTGGGAAACCTGCATACTGTTTTCCATAGCCGCTGTGCCAATTTACCTGCCCACCAGCAGGGTTTGAGGGTTCCTTTTTCCACACTCCCCGCGACACTTTTGTCTTTCTGACAGCAGCCGTTAGAACAGGTGTGAGGTGACATCCCACCGTGGTTTTGGTCTGCATTTCCTTGTTGAACAATGATGCTCATATACCTGCTGGACATTCTTATGTCTTCTTTAAAGAAGTGTCAGCTCCTTGTTCTCCATTTTTTAATTAGGTCATTTCTGTTTTTGCAAAAGAGTTGTCTGAGTTCCTTATATATATTGAAATGTTAACCCCTTGTCAAATGTATGGTTTGCAAATATCTTCTCCCATTCCATAGGCTGCCTTTACATTTTGCTGATTGTTTCTTTTGCATGCAAGAACTTTTCAGTTTGATGTAGTCCCACCTGTTTATTTTTTTCTTTTGTTGCCTGTGCTTTTGGTGTCATATCCAAAAAATCATTGCCCAGACCAATGTCAGAGCATTTTCCCTATGTTTTCTCCAAATCTCTCATTGAAATCATTAATCCATTTTGAGTTGATTTTTGTGTATGGTGTGAGATAAGGATCCAATTTCATTCTTCTCCATCTAAGTAACAGTTTTTTATCACCATTTATTGAAGACACTGTCCTTTCTCCATTGTGTATTCTTGGCACTCTTGTTGAGAATCAGCTGACCATTTATGCATGGCTTCATTCATAGGCTTTGTATTCTGTTCCAAGGCTATATGACTGTTTTTATGCCAGTACCACACTGTTTTGATTACTATTGGTTTGTAACATAATTTGTAATTTCATTTGTAATATAATTCCTCGATAATTAACTCTACATTATTATAATACACTTGTCTTAACTAATGAATCAATATTAATATATTAACAGTCACTAAACTCCAAATTTTATTTAGATTCCATTAGCTTTTCTAAAATGCATTTTTCAAATATGGTATGTTCCAATGTCATAAAAGAAAATAAGAAGAACAGGGCAGATGTTTAATCATGCTGAAACTTGATCTTAAACTCTCAGCCTTTAGAACTGTGAGACAAAAAATTTCTATTGTTTAAGCCACTCTGTGTGGTGCACTATTAAAGTGGCTTCAGCAAACACTGTAACTAACATATATTCTAAATATATATGGCATATTTTTATCCAAAGACTTTGAATCACTATCAAGCAGAAGTCTGTATACCTATCAACTGGAGATTAGCAGATATTCAGAATTCAGAACTATATTTCACACCTGTAATCATAGCACTTTGGGAAGCCAAAGTGGGTGGATCACCTGAGGTCAGGAGTTTGAGACCAGCCTGGCCAACATGGTGAAACCCCATTTCTACTGAAAATACAAAAATGAGTTGGGCATGATGGTGCACACCTGCAGTCCCAGCTAATGGGGAGGCTGAGGCAGGAGGATCGCTTGAACACAGGAGATGGAGGTTGCAGTGAGCCAAGATTACCCCACTGCATTCCAACCTGGGCAACAGAGCAAGATTCTGCCTCCAAAACAAACAAACAAAAACTTTATTTCACAGAGTTGATGCAGAAAAAATGGTGCAATCCAGACCTACTTTCTCCAGGAGAAAACTCAATTATACTTAAACGAATTCAAGAAAGATTCTGTAAAGTACATCAGACATGTCTGAAAAGACTACAAAGTCATTGCATTTCTTCACTTAGAGCAAAGTCACATTGGGAAAATCCACTTGACTTCTTTCTGTATCACAGTCTTTTTTAAAAACTGGACGTTGTACAGGACTAGGTATGAAAAGTAAATAAATAAAATAAATAATTTTAAAGACATTACCTTTCCTATAGAAAAATATCACAATATACTCCCCATGTCAGACCAAGAATAGTTAAGAATGTTATTAAAATCTACCCTCTAGCTTTAGCATCCCCATGTCTAATACAGGGGGAACTGTAACCTCCAGGATGGCTGTGAGGGTTCCATGAGATATGACGGTGCTTTGTGAGCTGTGAGAGTCTATGATGATGAAGATGTGTACACGCTTCTGGTTCTATGGCATGCAATGGCATTCCTAAAACAATCAATCACTGGCTGCTGGTCTCCGCCACAGCAGCGAGAAGACGAAGGGAAAGTCATCATTTGGAAAGCGTCACAGTAAGACGCACACACTGTGCCACCGCTGTGGCTCTGAGGCCCGCCACCTTCAGACGTGGACCTGTGGCAAATGTGGCCACCCCGCCAAACGCAAGAGAAAGTGTAACTGGAGTGCCGAGGCTGAAAGACAAAATATCACCGGGACTGGTCACGTGGGGCAGCTCAAGATTGTATGCCGCAGATTCAGGCATGGATTCCGTGAAGGAACAACACCTCAAGCCAAGAGGGCAGCTGTTGCGACATCCAGTTCATCTTAGGAATTTCAGCGATTAGTCATGTAGTAAATGTTCTGGTTTTAACAAAAATCAAAAAAAAAAAAAAAAGAATCAATCACTGGCGCCGACATTTCAGGCACATCCTCACTGACCCACCATGTAGACCCAGCTGTGTATACAGAAGTTGGGCTCTGCCACCTATCTGTAAAATGCCACGTGGAATGTGGCAATTAAATCAGATAATGTATGGAATTGCTAGGCACATTTCATACTTTCTCCCTCACCCCTTGGTGCCTCGCCCCACGTCTAGAGGACAGGGTATGCAGGTCAGCAGTGATGCCCCCACCTCTGCTGTTTCCCCACGTGGCCTCTTCGGACTGAAAAAAGGGCGAGAGTAAAAAATATTCACCAAACTCCACATCCCTCCTCTTCAAAAGACAGCAGAAACTCACAAAACAAATCCATCCTGTTACTGCAAACATGAAGGAGGCAAAGTAAGTCAAATCTAGTTTGTTTCTTCTAAGAGAAAGGCCAAAGAGGAACAGTAATTTAACAGTAACCCAGGCAGCATTTGTGCATGTAAAGGAGAAACCTCTGCCGGAAGACCCCTCAAGTGCAGCCTATAAAACCACCATTCGCAGGGAATTCATCTTAACAGTGTGCCAGCAGATGCTCACCCAGAAAACCACGGCCCTCATACGCCTGGCTTCTCCTCCCCCAAAGAATTAAGGTGGAGCAGGTGACCTGAAGAAAATATATACAGCCTTCACTGCCACACAGAGGGGACCGAATGAGGCTCACACAGTGCCTTCCGGCACTCCGCGGTCTCCCTGCTTCCTCTTCCCCCATGTGGAACCAGCTCAGTAAATACTGTGGGACTTTGAAATAATATCAACATTTATCTCAGTCTCAAAGCATGTGGCAAATACTGTGCTTCTCACTCTACTTTGGTATAAGTCAATTTTCTTAATCCATTTTGGATTTGAGGAAATACAGGCACAGGGAGGTCAAGTGCCTATTTGAGGGCAGCGGAGTCAGTCAGGTGTTTTGATGGGATCACGGCCTGGAGTTCTTCCATTTCCATAGAGAAATCACCAGACCATCTCATTTCTCATAACAGCATTATTTATTTTAATGCTGAACCCACTAAATAGGCACAATAAAACACCGTGAAAATTCATTTCTCCCCAGTGACATAACTATCAGTCAATAAACTGAACTATTTCATGCTTCACAAAAAAGCAAGATAATGCCAGTAGTTAAGATGGTTTATAAAGCACCTACATTTCAACCAGTTCCAGGTCACCAAGTGAGATACGCATTCAAATCTGTTTTAACTATTTGTAGTAAAAAATATATAAAGCACAAGATGGTTCATATTAGGCTCTAAATAGTATATATACAAATTTTAACATAAACTATATTTCAAAACCAAAACATAAATACAATTTAGAAAATATGTCTCTCCCTTGAATAGAATAAGATCACAAAGATTAATTGGCATTTACTAAAAATGTTGTCTTTACAAATAAAAAATTTGAAAGCCACTTACTTTAGAAAAACTGTTTATTCTAGGCTGGGCGCAGTGGTTCACACCCGTAATCCCAGCACTTTGGGATTACAGCAGAGACGGCCTTCCTCCAGATTCCAGTACCTCTTCCCTCATTCTGTCTGAGACCTCATCAGAACTGCCTTTGCATCGTATTTCTACCCACATTCTGTTCTTGTCTACTTACACCACCTCTGAGAAGATGGAGGAGCTCTCGACGGCTGTCTCCTCTGAGCCCTCACCAGAACCACCTCCCGTGCGCTGTTCACGGCAGTCCAGGCTTTTCTACCACACCTCAAGGTCTGCCAGCCTCTACCCGTTCTCCCGTTCCAAAGCCACCTCTACATTTTCGGACATTTGCTGTAGCGACAGTCCCACGAGACCAATTTCTGCCTTCGTCCAGTTGTGCTGCTATGATAAACACCTTCGACTGGGTAATGTATGAACAGCACACATGCACTGCTCGTGGTACGGAGGCTGGGAAGCCCCAGGTCAGGGTACCAGCGGGCTTGGTGTCTGGAAGGGACTGGTCTCTGCTTCCAAGATGGTGCCTTGAATGCTGTGGCCTCCAGAGTGGATGAACACTGTGATCTAACATGGCGGAAGGGACGGAAGGGCAAAAAGGGGCCTAGCTGATTCCCTGCAGCCCTTTCATAACATTGCTAATCCCATTCGTGAGGGACCAACCCTCAGGACTTAATTATCTCCCAAAGGCTCCATGTCTTAATACTATCTCACTGGATTAAAGTTCCAACATAGGAATTCGGAGGGACACATCCATTCTGACCACAGCATAATAGAAACGTGGCAATTAAGTTTTACTGAATAAAAGGACAAATAAAAGCAGTTAGGAAAAAATTGCCCAAATGTACAAAGGGCTCCAAGCTGTCAGCTGTGACCCGGGGAAAGGATTACTGTAAATTATTCCAGTCTAACTTCTTACTACCATCAGACTGGTGTGTCTAAAGTACAATCTCATTCAAGAAAAAGAAATATGAACTAAAATGAAACGCAAATCTCATCATGTTATTCTCAAAGTCCTTCAGTAACCCATCACTGCCTTAGCTCACTTCACAAGGCCCTCTACAACTTGAAAAGGGCCTACACTTTATTCAAACAATGTTTATCATGAGGTATCCACGATATTAAAAATTGTTAGCAGCCTTTACCGATGGATGAATGGATATGTAATATGGGATATTTATTCAATTGAATATTGTTTCTATTTATTAATATGGTTGTTGCCATATAATTAAATATTAGGAAGCAATTAAACTCTGACTATAGTAGAATACTGGCATGGAAAATATTAATGATATTAGTAGACTTGTCACTCTGTATCCATGCTGGATTGGTCCCTAGACCCCTCATGGATACGAAAATCTGCAAATGCTTAACTTCCTTATATAAAATGGCACACTATTTGCATATAACCTACATATAACCTCTGTATACTTCATTGGCTTATTTCTTTTTATTTTGTAGAGACAGGGTCTCACTCTGTTGCCCAGGCTGGAGTACAGCGGTGCCATGGTAGCTCACTACAGCCTTAAACTCCTGGGCAAAAGTGATCCTCCCGCCTCAGCTTTCCAAGTAGCTGGGACTATAGGGACAAACCGCCACGCCCGGCTAATTTTTAAATTTTTTTGTGGAGACAGGGTCTCACAATGTTGCTCAGGCTGGTCCCGAACTCCTCGCCTCAAGCAGTCCTCCAGCCTCAGCCTCCCAAGGAGCTGAAACTATGGGTGCGCTGCCATGCCCAGCCCATCTTAAGCACTGTTAAGTGTGCAGTACACAGCAGTGTCAACTACATGCACATGTCGTGTAACAGATCTCTAGAACTTTTTCCTCTTGCAAAACTGAAACGCTCTACTCACTGAACAGCAGCTCCTTTTCCCTCCCCCCACGCCCTGGCCACTCCCACTGTACGCTCTGTTTCTAGGAGTTGGACCATTCTGATACCTCACAAGTGGAATCATACAGTATTTGTGCATTAATATCTATGGCTACAGTGACCTGCAAACACGGATTTGAAATCCACAGATCCACTTACCCAGGGATTTTCTTCCACCTCTGCTACCCTGAGACAACGAGACCAACCTCTTCCTCCGCCTCCTCAGCCTACTCAGGTGAAGACAGTGAGGACGAGACCTTTGTGATGAGCCACTTCCGCTTTTGGACAGTAAATATATTTTCTCTTCCTTATGATTTTCTAAATAATATTTTCTGGCCGGGCGCGGTGGCTCACGCCTGTAATCCCAGCACTTTGGGAGGCCGAGGCGGGTGGATCACGAGGTCAAGAGATCGAGACCATCCTGGTCAACATGGTGAAACCCCGTCTCTATTAAAAACACAAAAAATTAGCTGGGCATGGTGGCACGTGCCTGTAATCCCAGCTACTCAGGAGGCTGCGGCAGGAGAATTGCCTGAACCCAGGAGGCGGAGGTTGTGGTGAGCCGAGATCGCGCCATTGCACTCCAGCCTGGGTAACAAGAGCAAAACTCCGTCTCAAAAAATAATAATAATAATAATATTTTTTTACTCTGGTTTATTGTAAGAATTCAGTAAATAATACATATAACATACAAAATCTTTGTTAATTGACTGTGTATGTTATTAATAAGGCTTCCAGTCAATGGTAGGCTCTTAGTTTAAGTTTCGGGGGAGGCAAAATTATGCTTGGATTTTTAACTGCACGGGGGTGAGTGCTTTGAACCCCCATGTGGTTTAGGGTCAACTGTAGTTTATTTTGCTCAGTGTAATATCCTTAAGTTTCATTCACATAACAGCATTTCTTTCTTAAAACGTTGGTTTCTAAAAACTAGATAACAGAAGGGAAAAATCATTTTGCTGTAATACTGAGTGAAAAAGGTAAAATATTCTGACTGTGTCTGAGTGATGTATACAAGAGAGAGCATTCCCTTCCTCTTTTTCTTGTGCAATTTAATTAGCACGCATTTTTATAATGAAAACTCTGCAATAACATGGAGATGTAATTTGTGATATAATTAGGTGGAAAAAAGTAATATTCGGAATTTTACCTACTGAATTGTACTATAAGATTATAGTTCTGCCAGGCATGGTGGCTCATATGCTCACACCTGTAATCCCTGTACTTGGGAGGCTGAGGTGAGAGGATCCCCTGAGGCCAGGAGTTCAGGACCAGCCTGGGCAACATTTCAAAGCCCTGTCTCTACAAAAGAAAAAGAAAGTAGCTTGGAGTGGTGGCATATGCCTGTAGTTTCAGCTATTTGGAAGGCGGAGATGGGAGGATCACTTTAGTCCAGGAGTTCAAGGCAGCAGTGAGCCATGATCGTGCCACAGTACTCCAGCTGGGTAACAAAATAAGGCCCAGTCTCTAAAAAAAAAGAATAAGCTAACAACAAAAAATTACAGTCCAGTTAAAAACCTACACAGAAAAATAATATGTAAGGAAGTATACCAAAATATTAACAATGATGATATTAAGGTGACGGGCTGTTGGAAAGGAATTTCCTATTTATGTAAAATTTTCTGTAATCTGGACATTACCTACACAATAAGAAACCTGGAATCAAACCGTACTTATTAGTCTGTTAGCATGATTGATCGTGTTCTATGTGAAAACACATTTCATTTATTTATTAGAGGAAGAAAACACTTTTGCAGATTTCCCTGAGTCCTGTTTTCCTGCTACTGACCATCCTGCTTTAGCATTATTTAATGTTTTTCTACCAATTACAAATAAGCAATACTCTCAGTATGTGCTTTTTACAACACATTCCCCTCATTCCCCCAAATTCACCTAATTCTACTCAGAAGCCATGGCTGGACGGTAGCCATTACTAACTAATAGGCAAAGTGCCATCAGCTCTATAGCTAAATTCCAGCACCTAACATTAAAAAGATCAGAGCAGATCGATTCCATTCCCCCATGTCTCCCAATGCCAGGATGTGTAGGAACAGATAGAACACTTCGTATCACGCACTATTTCAAAACAGGAAAATCACTACTCCCACCCGTTCTCATTCTCTGAGAAACTTGATACAGTCAAATTACAAATGGTATAGAGTCCCAGTGCTCTTCTAGAACCAAATGATGTGGTTCAGGTACAGATGGCTAGAAATTCCCACTTCACCAGGATGTAGATTATGTACATTTTGTTCTAGTAACTCAAAAGCCAATTGTCAAGTTTGGCTTCTTGTGAAGAAAAAAAAAAAATCCAAGGATACTTAACCAATTAAGAATGATGAGAGATGGAGACCTGGGACCTCTGGGCTTGTGGTGTGCCTGGTGTGGTGTGACACTTTCCATCCAAGATGAATAGTGTAGGAAATGACTCAGTAGTGTCATTATATTATCTTAACTGGTTACAGGAGTATCGATCACACTGACATCACAGTTCCCTCAACACTATAAATTTGGCTTTAAACCACTGACCACAGATACAAACAAAACTCTTGACGTTGATTTGTGGGTTTTCTCACTCAGCTAACTGAGTAGGGACTGAATTCCATCTCAAGTATTTTTAAACGCATGTATTGGGCCGGGTGCAGTAGCTCACACCTGTGATCCCAGCACTTTGGTAGGAAGACACAGGCGGATTGCTTGAGCTCAGGAGTTTGACACCAGCCTGGGCAACATGGTGAAACCCCAACTCTGTTAAAAAAAAAAAAATTAGCTGGGTGTGGTGGAGCAAACCCATAGTCCCAGTTACTTGGGAGGCTGAGGTGGGAGGACGGAGCCCAGGAGGTGGAGGCTGCAGTGAGCCATGATTGCACCACTGTACTCCAGCCTGAGCAACAGAGCAAGACCTTGTCTCAAAAACAAAGACAAGAAAAGAGAAAGAAATGTGTTGAAAATTTTGCTGTTCACGTTGTTAAAATGTTTTAAATTATCCTGACCCAAATTGGCATGGGGATTTTTTTTTTTTTTAAAGATGATGTTTCACCATGATGGCCAGGCTGGTCTTGAACTCCTGACCTCAGGTGATCCACCCACCTTAGCCTCCCAAAGTGCTAGGATTACAGGTGTGAGCCACCGCGCCCGGCCAGGCATGGGGATTTGTTCTCTGGTTTTCTTGCCTAGGTGTCCTTGGTTCCTGGCATATGGAAAATGCTCACTAATTATTTGGTGAGTGAATGAATGCCAGCTCACAATCATTTTAAGTTACTTTTACTTACTGTAAACTTGGAGTTTCTGAGCACATGAGTCAGATCTAGCTCTGCAGTGCTCTGCAAGCCTGAATCTCCACAATTCTGGTACCAGCATTTATAGAACTTACTCTTATTAGAGATCTAATAATTGTGTTAACCTATATTAGGTATTAGGGCAGAAGATGAAATACAACAAGTCTAATTACCACTAGAATATGGCTCATATTGGAAGCTGTGAAGCAGATGGATGAGTGGCAATAATCTAGTAGATCTAGAAAACTGAACCCAACACAGTAGTGAGTAAAGAATCCTCGGATCACGAGGTCAAGAGATCGAGACCATCCTGGTCAACATGGTGAAACCCCGTCTCTATTAAAAACACAAAAAATTAGCTGGGCATGGTGGTGCGTGCCTGTAATCCCAGCTACACAGGAGGCTGAGGCAGGAGAATTGCGTGAACCCAGGAGGCAGAGGCTGCAGTGAGCCGAGATCGCGCCATTGCACTCCAGCCTGGGTAACAAGAGCGAAACTCTATCCCCCCCGCCAAAAAAAAAGAATCCTCAAAAAGCATTGGTTACTTCTGGAAGCGAGGGCGAGGGAGCAGGAACTAAAATTAGGAGAACTAGCATAAAATATGTCTGAAAAGCTGTAAATCCCCTCTCAGTTTTTCCCACTGAGTGCCTCCCTCCATCCCAGCAGGAGTTTAGAGATTTACCTTCTAAAGAGTGTGAAAAAGAAGGTGTCTGAACTGGCAGCAAGATGCTTTTGCCTATAAGCAGAAAATTGAAGACTATTCCAAAGAATCAAGGCTGCACAAGAGAAAATCCTCGAAATTCTGATGTGGGTGATTCCCAGATTACCCAGTGATGAAGTTTCAAGCTGCCAAGTTCCATGCATGTGTTTGTTGTGAACCGACAGCCAGGGTTTATCAGACACGGAGGAAAGCTGCTAACAGAAAAAAGACAAGAACACACACAGACAGCAACTTGGAGAAAATACGTTATACAAAGAGATGAAAACTTCAAATAAACTACCACTATTCTCTTCAGAGCTATGAAACAGGAGCAGGATGCTGTTTAGAAAAGAACATTCGAAGAACAAAAACAAGCTACTGGAAATTTAAACAACAGAAGTGAGAAAGTCAATAAAAATACTGAAAGAGAAAGTTCAAGAAATCCACCAGAGAGAACAAAAAGACAGGGATGAAAAATAAGAACATTAGGCTGGGTGCAGTGGCTCACACCTGTAAATCTAGCATTTTGGGAAGCTAAAGCAGGCAGATCACTTGAGGTCAGGAGTTCGAGACCAGCCTGGCCAACGTGGTAAAAACATCTCTTGTTACTAAAAATAAAATAAACAAAAAAGAATATTGAAAACTAGTCCAGAAACACAAAAAGGAATAATAGGAGTTCCAAAAGAGAGAAAAAGAAAACAAAACAATCACAAGAAAATTTCCTGGAACCAAAAGATAAAAGTCACCAGTTTGAAAAGACTCACCAGGTACCTAACATGTAAGATACGTGTTCACACCAAGGTAAATCATTGTGAAATTTCAAACACTGAGGAAAAAAGACTGTCCAGGGTCTCAGGAAAAAAAAATTAATGGTTATATACAATGGAGTGGGAATCAGAATGGATCTGCACTATCTCCACAGCATCACCAGGAACATGTAGGCGAGGAGTGCCTTCAGAACCCGGAATGAGGACCTGAAAAAATCCAAATCCATTTAACGAAGAAAAACCCATCGACTGTAGAACTCTATGTCTAGCCAAAGGTTTGCTTCATCTCTTTCAAACATACAAATCGCAAAAATGTTACTCCAGGGCAACATTTTACCTGCTTTTTCCAAGCAGCTGTTAAGAATGTGTTAAAATGCTAGAGGCACTAGGAAGAGGAAAACCCGGGATATAAGGAAGTCCAACCCAGAAGGAAAACAGTGACTCCCAGGAATATCACAAACCCAGGAATGACGGCTGCGCACGGACGTCGAGGTCACCATCACATACTGACGGCAGCTGTCTAGAGGGACAGCTCTGCTGAGGACGATCAGGGCCATGGTCTCCCTGCCATGGCATCCTCTTTTTATCCAAGAACAGAATTCCAGATAAGCCTGGCCTATTCTTACCCATCACTGGCCTATCTTTACCATGTGCTGGTCAAGTTTCTGCTCAGTCTTCCCCTACTCCTTGGATCTGATGAGGACCTTCATTTCATCCCTAAGTAGTTTTATGCTTTGATCTAATCCTGAAAGCTAGGGGCAGACCCTAGTGAGCTTAGGGACAGAGAGAGCAGCCAACTCCTTTTGGTCACATTTGTCCATTGGACACCGGTTCACATTACAGCTCTTCCATTTGACAACTATGGCAGCCACAAAAATTCAATTTCCTTCCTTCCTTCCTTCCTTCCTTCCTTCCTTCCTTCCTTCCTTCCTTCCTTCCTTCCTTCCTTCCTTCCTTCCTTCCTTCCTTCTTCCCTCCCCCCCTCCCTCTCTTCCTTCCTTCGTTCCCGTTGAGAGCTGGGCCAGATGCAGTGGCTCACACTTATAATCCCGAGCAGACTGCCTGAGGTGAGGAGTTCGAGACCAGCCTGGCCAACATGGTGAAACCCTGCCTCTACAAAAACTAGTGGGGCGTGGTGGCAGGCACCTGTATCCCCAGCTACTCTGGAGGTTGAGGCAGGAGAACTACTTGAACCTGGGAGGTGGAGGTTGCAGTGAGCTGAGATTGCACCAGCCTGGGCAACAGAGCAAGACTCTATCTCAAAAAAAAAAAAAGAAGAAGAAAAAAGAGTTGAGATCCAGCTCTGTCACCCAGACTGGAGAGCAGTGAACCATGATTGTGTGTCACTTCCGGGCTCAAGCAATCCTCTCACCTCAGCCTCCCAATGAAATGCACCTCTTAAATCTACAGGCATTGAATTGCAGGAAATGTAACTGAGTGATAATCCTAGCCATCGTATTTGAGCCAAGGCCACGCTTCCCATGGGCTGCTCCAGCCAATAATGGAGTGTGAAATCCCAGCATAATGTGGCTGAGGAAGTGCTGGGCCTAATAAGGAAAGAAAAAGACTATACACTAAAACAGTAAAAGGAATTAGGTAGCAACTGGAATAAGCTCTGTGAATATTTTTCTGTATTTGTATACCAACACAATTTACTCTAATCAAATTCTAGTGATAAATTTAATAGCAAAAGGTAGGTAGGAATCGGCTCCTGAACTAGGAGCTAGGGGAGTACCCCTGAGATTGGATGACGGTGCCTGACCAAGATGCCCGGAATATAAACCTGGATGAGTAAGAATTCATCAACTTCAGGCCCTTCTGCAGGACACAGACTTAACACTCTGGCAAGGCCCCCAGGAGATGGGGCAAACTTGCCGCTAGGGTGAGACCTGGAGCAGTGGGTGGGCAAAATGGCATACAATGAGTCAGAAGACGCACCGGAGGATTCTGTTCCATGGGAGGGCTCAGCCGCGCCGCTCACCAAGGGCATCAGGCTGGTGAGAAAGGCACTCGTGTCTTCTGCAGGCTGGGATTGACTAGATTAGGTAACTGCAGACCCGGGTTTGTTAAATCCATGGAATGACTTGCTAGCCAGCTCTCCATACCCAGCTAACAGAGGCCAGGCAGAGTTGTTTGAGCACAGAAGTTAAGGGGGCCTCATACAATGGCCAGAAAGATGGAAGAGGGAGCCAAGGGGAGAGCTGGAGATGGTTAATAGAACACGGAGAACACAGCATGCGCAGGAGCAACACAGATGGGCAGCCAGCAAGGTGCTGCCCGAAACCCACAACCACAGGAGGGCAAGCGTGGGGAGCGGAGGCTGCGGATGGCCACTTCAATAGAAAGATATAACCCGTGCTTAGTTCCTACGCCTGAGTCAATAATGGCACCAACACAGGTCTTCTTTTTAAATCATCTTTTAGTTTTACTTTGTAATTAATTTAAGTTCTCCGTAATTACACTTTGGTTGAAACTTCAAGACACAGACCTCTCTAAATAACCTTTCCATTTGTATGAAAATTATCTCCTTCCAGCTCCCGTACCCTGAAGATCCCAGAAGGTTCTAATTTAATATTAAAGGAAGGATTATTTGGTGGCCTATATGTCAGTAAGATTTTTTACTAATCCTCACAGTTGCCAGTTTTTGTGATATTCCAAAAAGCAGAAAATATTTACAGGAAGTTACTAATTATAGAACATGAACTGTATGGATCAAAGTTAAATGATTCTTTAAATGATCAATTTCAAGAGTAACACCAGATTTGAAATTGATCTTCAGGAAGCAAAGGGCTGAAAGTTATAAAAATTAAAGAGAAAAGAATGTGTCGACACTAAAGGTCAAGTATATGACAACCAGAGAAATAGTACACAGGTTTCAACATTTTATAGAACAATATTATTTTTTGAGACAGAGTCTTGCTTGTTGCCCAGGCTGGAGTGCAGTGGTATGATCTTGGCTCACTGCAACCTCTGCCTCCCGGGTTCAAGTGATCCTCCTCCCTCAGCCTCCCAAGTAGCTGGGATTACAAGTATGTGCCACCAGGCCCAGCTACTTTTTGTATTTTTAGTAGAGATAGGATTTCACCATGTTGGCCAGGCTGGTCTCAAACTCCTAACCTCAAGTGATCCACCTGCCTCAGCCTCCCAAAGTACTGGGATTATAGCAGCAAGTCACTGCACCCAGCCTTATAGAACAATTTTAAAGCATATACATACACACATTTAAATAGTTTGATCTCTAAAACTATTACAGAACATTTAGCAATATGACATTTACCCCTAGATGCTGACTTTTATGGGGTTTTGATTTTCTAAATGTGTTTACATATATTAACTATTTAATGTATTTAAGTATGTACAAATACATACTTGTATTTATCAATTCAAATTTGTGCTTTTTTCCCCACTCATTTATTTGGAAAAGTTCTTAAAAGGTAGTTATACCCGAAGCCGATTATCACTACGATTTAATTAGAGTAAAGAGTGTTGGTATACAAATACAGAAAAATATTTACAGAGCTTAATAGCTCAGCGGCCCCTATTGGTACGTAAGTATTCTAAATACCTGCATCTCAAAGGCTGCGTCATGTGCCTTAAAAAAGGGTAAAAACAAAATAAAACTTAAGACCTAAGCACCCACTGTGGCTAACTGCACAAACCAGTGGGGATATTATCCCAGAGCCACCTGGAGTGTAAGCAAACTCAGATCTGCACTGCCTGTCCACTAAGTAACAGCTGATTCCTCAGTTATTACATTTAATCCTCATAAAAACACTTTCATATTATTACTCCTTTTTGTGGAGCCCGGCTTTGAAGGATTAAGTGGCTCACCAAAGGCCACATGGCCATAAGTGGTGGCTGTGGGGCTTGAACTCAGATCTTCAAGTTCTAGATGTGGTATTTGTTCTCTTTCGGCACAGAAGCCCACAGATGAAGAGTTGGCAAGCTTCTTCTGCAAAGGGCCAGAGGGTGAATACTTTGAGCTTTCCAAGTCACAGGTCTTTGTTGCAGCTACCGAACTCTGCCCTTGTAGTCAGAAAACAACCAACGATAATACATAAATAAATGAGTTTAGCTGTGTTTCAGTGAAACTTTATTTACATGCACAGGTGGTGGGCGGGATCTGGCCAGGCACCATGACTTGCTGACTCCTGACAGATGAAAACATACAAACAAACCACAAAGGGACTCGACTCTAGAGATTCTCCTCTTCTGACCTTCAGAGGCATTTTTCATTATTGTTTCACCTTCTTTCCTGAGCACGTGATGACTATGATTCTAGCGTCTAGTTCTTAGCTCTTCACAGTGCCAGCTTGCTTTTCCCTAACGCTAATTCCAGCTTTGTGCATAAACCCTTTAAGGCAGTCATCAGTATTCTTTAATGTGAGCATCAGCTCAGAAAAAACAAACTTTTTCTCTTCCTCTTGGTAAAAATAGCTTTACTGAATCCCAAAACGTAAAAACAATGCGTTCTTACAACTTAGATTCCTTTACTGAATATTTCTAAATGCTTAAAAAAAAAATGATACTGCCAGGCGCGGTGGCTCACGCCTGTAATCCCAGCACTTTGGGAAGCCGAGGCGGGCAGATCACAAGGTCAAGAGATCGAGACCATCCTGGCTAACATGGTGGAACTCCGTCTCTACTAAAAACACAAAAATTAGCTGGACGTGGTGGCATGTGCCTGTAATCCCAGCTACTCAGGAGGCCAACACAGGAAAATCACTTGAACCCAGGAGGCGGAGGATGCAGTGAGCCGAGATCACACCACTGAACTCCAGCCTGGTGACAGAGTGAGACTCCATCTCAAAAAAAAAAAAAAATTATACTGCTTTTTAGTCACTAAGGTGCTAGTAACTGTCAACAGAATCATCTTTCTAATCTTCCATTCCTTAACTTTTTATAATGCTTTAGGATTCAAAACACATATTGTTGTACCTTATTTCATTCATCTTTGAAGCAAACTCTGAAGTTGTTATTACTGTGGAGAAACTAATACCCAACGGAGGTTCAGTGACTCACCCAAGATCACAGTTTCTTCTCTCCAACTTAATATGGAACAAGCAAACGCTGTGCTAGGTGCAAAATAAAGAGATGGAATTCTCCTTCTTTACCTGTCTCCCTTATCCCCCTTGTCATCCCCAGATGCCACTAAAATCTTTGTGGCTAGATAAGCAATTCTCTAAGATTCTTCTCCTGGCTTCTCCAGGCAGCTTTTTCCCCTTAAAGTCTCTGTTTTGTTGAACCAAATACTGCATTTGAAATGAGATCAGAGACCTTTATGGACAGTCAAACAGAGCATGAAGCGCTCTCATGCCATGCTGCTCACCCACTGCCTTAACAGATCATCCTCTTCACCAACTCATCCCCACTATTACGCATGCCTGAGACTGTCTGATCAATGCAAAGTCCACTCTTCATATTTATTCTGTTTACTACTTGTTCTAAAAGTTAGTTTTGGCTGGGCACAGTGGCTCATGCCTGTAATTCCAGCACTTTGGGAGGCTGAGGCGGGCAGATACTGAGGTCAAGAGATCGAGACCATCCTGGCCAACACGGTGAAACCCCGTCTCTACTAAAAATACAAAAATTAGTTGGGTGCAATGGCACATGCCTGTAGTCCCAGCTACTCAGGAGGCTGAGGCAGGAAAACTGCTTGAATCTGGGAGGTGGAGACTGTCATGAGCCAAGATGGCGCCACTGCACTCTAGCCTGGTGACAGAGCGACACTCCATCTCAAAAGAAAAAAGGTGTTATTTCCTCAAATAAAGAAGAATTCCTTACTGTCCCTGCTTCTGCTTCTCTCCCCTTTGAACTGGCATTATTTACTGTATTCCTTTCATCTGTCAATAGCCTTTCTGCAGACGGTCAGCCCCTTGCATCTACTTTCTAAAGGGGTTCTTGACGTGCTACTTGTTCATGGTCCTTTCTTCAAGATCTGCTCTCAATTCATTCAGACCCTGTGGGTTGGCCAATATAAACAGTTATCCCGGATTTCCACCGAGCACATTCAGTAGTTTAGGGCATTGTTTTAGTTTCAGGAAGGGCTGTTGTTAATTACGAGGAGTAGCTGTCCCACCAGGGAATGCTGAGTGAAACGTATCGCTGACTCACCTCTGCAATCAGATCATGCAGCTCTCCTTCACTAGGGCAGCATCCCAGTGATCTGATAATTGTTCCAATCTCTCTGGAAAACAAAGTTGTCGATGGGTTCAGAATATAACCTCTGCAAAGCCTATGTTTCTCCAAAAGATCTCAGAGCACATTTTGTAACGTAGGAAACCAAATCACTCCTATATTGCCTCATGATTACAAAAGATGTTTTCTGGGGAAAGAAAAGGGAGGATAAGTGAGCCAAAGAAAGATGAAAGAAATGGTTTCATTGACTGGCAAATGCAAGCCTTACCTGGGCCAATATAAAAGAGTTCTAGAAAGAAAAAGAACTGTTAGCCATGTACCAGCTGACTTGAAGTGTTACATAACTTTTTTGAGCCTCAGTTTCCACACCTGTAAAATGGGGATGATAATGTCTACCCCAGAGTGCTGAGGTGAAGTTAACATTAGTATCCAAGTGTTAAAAGCATGGCCTCTAGTACCAAACTGCTAGGGTTCAAATACCAGCTCTGTGGCTTACTAGATAGGGCAGGCCACCTACCTAATCAATGTGTGTATAAGCCTACCCCGTAGGTAAAACACAGTGACTTCCTTGAACTGGGCTGGGGGACACTATGGGTTAAATAAGAAGAGCTATCAGAATACAAAGCACAACTCCTGGCAGAGCAGCTACTCAGTAAATCTTAGGGGTTTTTTTGTTTGTTTGTTTGTTTTTGAGACGGAGTTTCGCTCTTGTTACCCAGGCTGGAGTGCAATGGTGCGATCTTCGCTCACCGCAACCTCCGCCTCCTGGGTTAAGGCAATTCTGCCTCAGCCTCCAGAGTAGCTGGGACTACAGGCACGTGCCACCATGCCCAGCTAATTTTTTGTATTTTTAGTAGAGACGGGTTTCACCATGTTGACAAGGAGGGTCTCAATCTGTTGACCTCATGATCCACCGGCCTCGGCCTCCCAAAGTGCTGGGACTACAGGCGTGAGCCAGCGCGCCCGGCCCAAATCTTAGTTATTTACCTCTCCCTGCCCCCAGAATAACGTAGCTCAATTCAACAAATAACCTAAGAAAAGTATACATGCTATTCAATACTCTGAATATTAAGACAGAGGGGTTGTAATTGATTATGAAATACTTCCATTCAAAATTATTAAAATTAAAGTTGTAATGTTTGTTAATTTCCCAAATATTTGCTTAACTAGAATATTTAATTTCTTTACCATTTTGGCTAATTTTAGTGGGATTATATTCAATAACTGTGGAATATAGGATTCTTTTCACTTACTGACCTTCCTTCTTAATAAATGAAGGGCCAACAAAACATGCAATATTCTCATATCAAGTATATTTCCTTTTTTCCCCTTTTTTCTTATTTTTTTTTTCACATAGCAAAGGTATTATTATTTACAAAGGCTCTCGCTCTCATTGCCCAGGCTGGAGTGCAATGATGTAATCTCGGCTCACCACAGCCTCAACTTCCCAAGCTCAGGTGATCCTCCCACCTCAGCCTCCCAAGTAGCTGGGACGACAGATGTGCACCATCATGCATGGCTAATTTTTGTGTTTTTAGTAGAGACAGGGTTTCACCATGTTGCCCAGGCTGGTCTCAAACTCCTGAGCTCAAGCAATCCACCTGCCTCAACCTCCCAAAATGCTAGGACTACAGAAGAGAGCCACTGCGCTCCACCTGTCGACCATATTTCAAACCTCCCAACATGACTCTAGACATTTTTCCATTGTTTTTCATGCCTATGTCCCTCATCTAGGCAGGATCTGAACATGACAGTATTAGGAGAAACCAAAAACTTTTTATAAGACGCTTTCCAGAAGGCCCTAGAGGTATCCCGTAAAACTAGGTAACACGGGGGCCGGGCACGGTGGCTCAAGCCTGTAATCCCAGCACTTTGGGAGGCCGAGGCGGGTGGATCATGAGGTCAAGAGATCAAGATCATCCTGGTCAACATGGCGAAACCCCGTCTCTACTAAAAAAAAATACAGAAAATCAGCTGGGCACGGTGGCGCGTGCCTGTAATCCCAGCTACTCAGGAGGCTGAGGCAGGAGAATTGCCTGAACCCGGGAGGCGGAGGTTGCGGTGAACCGAGATCGCGCCATTGCACTCCAGCCTGGGTAACAAGAGCGAAACTCCATCTCAAAAAAAAACAACAACTAGGTAACACCGATGTAGTATGTTATTATAACATCAGACCGGCTGTTGTATACATTACGATAAACAGCTAATGAGGCAAAGACAAAAAACATACGGTTCGATAAGTATTCACAGATTTATATCCACAACATTCTCGGCCTTTTAGCATACGACTCAGAAACCTGCTTAAACTCCAGAATCACAGAACAAGAATAAAAGCTGCATTATTGAGTCAGATGCCGTAATGCTAAAAAATAAAAATAAATAAAGCTGTGTTAACTTACATAACAAAAGGGAAGGCAAAAAGAGAAGAGGGGAAGAAAGTCCTTGCAGGTAAGAGCTTCGACGGAGGGTAACACAAATCGCACATTCCCACTCTTACTGGAGTTAAATAAGTTGGCCTCAGGGACGTAGAGAGTAGAATGATGGTTACCAGAGGCTGGGAAGGGAGAGGAAAAGGAGACAAAAAGAAATCGGGTTAGCAGATACAAAAGTATGCTAGAGAGAAGGAGTAAGTTCTAGTGTTTGACAGTACAGCAGGAAAATTAAAATTAATACCTTTTTGTATTTTTAAAATAGATATTATTTTATTTATTTTGAAAATTTATTTTCAAGCTTCAAACATGTAAGGAGGCAGCTTTAGACTAAACTTACAGGTTGGTGCAAAAGTAATTGCAGTTTTTGCCCTTTTAATGGCAAAACCTGCAGTTTTGCGTGAACGCAATACGTTAACACAGGTAAAATTAATTTTAATAACGGATCTTGTTTAAGCCAAGGTGTCTAAAATGTTATCATCTCAACATGTACTCAATATTAAAAATTATTAATGGGCCGGGCATGGTAGCTTATACCTGTAATCCCAGCACTTTGGGAGGCTGAGGCGGGTGGATTACCTGAGGTTGGGAGTTTGAGACCAGCCTGACCAAGATAATATCTAACCCAAGAGACAGAGGTTGCAGTGAGCTGAGATGGTGCCACTGCACTCTAGCCTGGTGACGGAGTGAGAGTGTGTCTCAAAAAAAGTAGTAAGCAAATGTAAAGTGTGAAAATTTGTGTCATAATAAATATTTATTTCAAAATAAAGAAAAATAAAAAAGGAAGTAAAAAAGTCTGGGAGGAGGGAGATGAAGGGTTCAGTCTGGGACATGCTGAATTTCCAACATTCTCGCTCTTGCTGGTTACTCCATGAAAACCCTGGCCCTGTCTCAGGGTTGTGTCGCAGTGAGCAGAGATATGATACTATGATATCCCCAAGAGATATCATAGTACCTCCCTCCAGGCCAAAGAGCAGGCTTGCTTCCTGCTTGCTATAAAAGCAGCAGATATCCCGAAGCTCAGAGTCCCTCTCATTACAATGAGTGTAATGCCACTCATTGCCTGTGCTGGCATCCAGCTGGGCCCATCGCCGTGAAAAGGTGAGGGCAGGAGTAACTGTCACCCACAAGCTGATGCTCATACTGCCTGCTGTGCCAGGAGGAATGAAGTCCTTTGTCACAGACCCAGAAGTCTCACATCTATGCCAACATCCATGAAACGGTAACATGCTAACTTACTAGCTTACAGGTGGGGTCAAATCGAGCCGCAGACTTGAGGCTCATTAGGATCTGGGCTGGAGACGCGGGTCTGGTCATGAAGCCATGGGAGCAGAAGAGCTCCTCTAAGCAGAGCACAGTGGATGGAAAAGACGAGGAAGAGCTCCGAGGAGTTCCCACATTCAAGGAATGATCCAGGAAAGCGGCACCTGCCTGAGAGTCGTGCGGAGGAGCCAGGGAGGTAAGGGAACATCCAGGAGAGGGCCGTGGCATGGAAGCTAAGGAAAAAGAAGATGGGAAGTCATCCTCGGCTTTCCAATGCTGCTGAGAGGTCAAGGAAGAGAAATTCTGAGAAATATCACTGGAGTTAATGAAAAAGGAGATCAGCTATGATTCTGACAAGGGCAGTCTCTGTTGAAGGCAGAGGAGAAGTCAGACGGCAGTGTGTCAAGGAGGATCTAAGAAGTGAAGGGGAGAAGTCGGGCGTGCTGCCAGGGCCTGTAGTCCCAGCCCCTCAGGAGGCTGAGGCGTGAGGATGGCTTGAGCCCAGGGAGGAGGGGCGCGGAGGCTGCAGTGAGTGGAGATCATGATGTGAACAGCTGCTGCACTCTGCAATCCAGCCAGGGCAACAGACACAGACCCCCACATCAAAAACAGACACACACTAAAACCCAAAAACACAAACAGAAGTAAAGGGAGGGGAGGGATGTCTGGAGGGGAACGTGTGAGAGGATGTTTTTCTCTTTTGACACTGCAGAGCAGAAAGATGTGAGCATATCTGAACGCTGTCGGGAATAAGCCAGTGCAAAGAAGAGGCTGATGAGGGCATTTTTCCCTGGGAGGGTGGCATCCTGAGACAGGAAGGCCTGGGCCAGGCACTTAGCGCTCAGCGTTCCTGCAGCCACCCCACCCTAGGTCCTGCCGCCTGCAAGCTGCGGCCTGTGAGACGATGGCCAGTGCTTCCCTAACAGGAAATTTCGCTCTCCCTCTTCCCACCTCCCAGTGAAGACCCCATCAGCATCCTCTTCTCTCCTGAGCGAATCTGGCCAGATTGTCTCATTTGCCTAGGCAGACCACAGAACAAAGCCTGCGAAGTGACGTCTTCCAGGCATTAAGCAACTTCTTTCTCTCTAGTTCCAGATCACAAAGGCCTGATGATATAGGAAAAAAAGGCAAAGATTTTTTTGCTGATGAGGCCACAGCGGCCTAAAGAACAATACCATGACTTCCTCAAGACCTCACCCTGTACACCTGCAGACTCATCCACCAGCTCACCATCTTTTTCTCCCTTCCTCTGCTGCACTGGATGAGGTTCCTCCCGCCTGTGGAAAGTTGATCTCTGCACTGAGCTCTGGGGCCCTGGAAACTGTGCTGCGGCTGCCTGTGGCTGAGGGTGGCGTGGACACGGATGCGTCCGTGTCAGGCCTGGCCCACTCGTGAGCACAGTGTTTCCACTCTCCTTGGCTTCTCGCCAAGGTTGCACTAAGCCTTGGGCTCCCAGCAAGTTTCCTCTGAGTATCACTGATGGCTTCTTGGGAACTGCTACTGTCAGCAAAGGGACATAGAACAAAACCGATTTTTTTTCTCATCAACTTTGTAACAAAACATTATTCAAAGACTTGCTATATACATCGTTTCCTTTAAAGTCGCAGTTTCCAACAACTGAAAGGCTAAGTGAAGACTTACTGTGTAATATAAGAGCTGAAAGAAGCCACAGAAACTAACATGAGGCGGGTGGATCACGAGGTCAAGAGATCGAGACCATCCTGGTCAACAAGGTGAAACCTCGTCTCTACTAAAAATACAAAAAATTAGCTGGGCATGGTGGCATGTGCCTGTAATCCCAGCTACTCAGGAGGCTGAGGCAGGAGAATTGCCTGAACCCAGGAGGCGGAGGTTGCAGTGAGCCGAGATCGCACCATTGCACTCCAACCTGGGTAACAAGAGCGAAACTTCGTCTCAAAAAAAAAACCTTTAATCGGTCTTGACAAGTAGGGGTACAAGATTTAATCGAACTCGGAAAAGTCGTGTGACTGATCTGTTACCTCAAGTCTTCGACAATTCATATCTGTATCCCTGGTTTGTCTTTGGAAATGGGATGATGAAGAAAGTTGCATTTGAAGACTTCTCTGTCCTCTGTGTAGACAAGGCAAGGTCCTCTGCTGAGAGTGAACGGGACAGAAGGCGGGACAGTCAGAGCTGTGTCTGGGCTCCTCCGTCACCTCACACCACCACCACCTGCCGCCAGACGCAAGAGCTCGAGATGGCAAGCCTCCTCCTAGCGCTCACATTCCAAAAGCTGCGCTTCTCCCGACGTGCTCAGTATTTCTGGGTGGCCCCAGAGGCCCCCTCTCTTCTTCCCCATCTGCCGTTTCTGCAGCCAACTGACCTCTGCTTCTGTACCAGGCTCCCTTGTCTCAGGCTTCCTGCTGCGCTCAGTCAACGTGAGGCAGGGCACTGCACTCTTCCGCTGTGTGACAGGCTGCCCACCAGTGACTGAATCAACACGGCTGATTCTCTTCCGCCATTCTGCGGGTTGGCTGGCTGGTTCCTTCACTAGTTTGGCCCAGGCTCACTCACGGAGCTGTGCTTGGCAGTTAATTTTCTACACATGGTTGCTCAATGCTCCACACTCAGCCACTCAAATGGCCCTGGTCACCTCCCTCAAGTCTGGGTTCCCTCACCTTCCATCCTGCCTGCTGTTGATCCGTAGCCCTGAACAGCTCTAATTTTCACTTTCTTTATTCCTGCAAAGCACTGCTGCAATAAATAATAAAATTTTTTAAAAACATGGCCTACTACAAATGCACCCCATCCAACATCAAATGTGGCCGGCACGCTGCCCAACAATCCTTCAGTTGCCTGTTGATTTCCTAGCAAACGCCCTCAAAACAACTATGCTGGAGCATCTCTTGCCCCCGGCTCCAAAGCACTCACTCCCTTCATCTCAGAAGACGTCCTTCTCGCCCATTTCACTCAACAGATGTGAAGTGCACGATCACCGGGTGCTGTGACGAATCCTCATGTCACCTTTACAGCCGCTGACTGCACCGCTTCAGAGGAATGTGCTATAGCTCTTGCCTTGTGCTCTCAGCCTTGGAGCAATAAAAAGTGCTCCTCCTCAATGAAGCAAACCCCTCTTAGGTTTTCGTTTCACACTCAGCTTGTTCTTGACACACTTACCTCGCCCTCATCTTCATTCTTTTCTTTATTAGCTATTTCTTCTTTTGCCTTAAAACTCAGATATCTTCCTTATCTTGAAAAAATCTGGTAGGTGCTTCACCACCCCCAACCATTCTACTTCCGGGCTTCCTTTCACTGATCACAAATACTTCTGAATTGCTTGTAACTTCCAGCTTCGTTTTGCACTCACCCACCCCGGTGCCTAGCCGCTCTGCAGGACCCCGCGATCACTGGCCCTCCACTGCTCGGCAGTCAGCCCACGCTCCCGCTGCTCCCTCCTTTCCGTCCTCACTTCCATTTCCCTTTCTCCAATAACCTCCTCACTGTCCCATGCCCCCATGCTTATGGCTGCAAAACAATCTCTATAGTTTTGTCTTCTGTTTTGGGGGTGGGTTGGGGGCATGGGGTCTCGCTCTGCTACCCAGGCTGGAGTGCGGTGCATTGATCACACTCACTGCAGCGTCAAACTCCTGGGCTCCAGCAATTCTCCTGCTTTCAGCCTTCCAAGCACCTAAGATTACCATGCCCAGTTAAAATTTTTTTTTTGTAATAGAGACAGAGTCTCGCCATGTTGCCCACGCTGGTATTGGACTCCTGGACTCAAGTAATCCTCCCACTCAGCCTCCCAAAGCACTGGGATTATAGGCATGACCCTGGCCAGGTTGCTACAGTTTAAAATATTACAGAAGGTGGCCTGGGCAACATGGCAAGACCCCATCTCTACAAAAACATTTTTTAAATTATTTGGGTGTGGTGGTACATGCCTATAGTCCCAGCTACTCAGGGGAGGATCGCTTGTGCCCAGGACGCTGGGGCTGCAGTAAGCCAAGACTGTGGCACTGCACTCCAGCCTAGGCAACAGAGTGAAACCCTGTCTCAAAATAAATAAATAAATAAAATATTACAGAGGCCAGCTATGGTGGTTCATGCCTGTAATCCCACCATTTCGGGAGGCCGAGGCAGGTAGATCACAAAGTCACGAGTTCGAGACCAGCTTGACCAACATGGTAAAACCTCATCTCTACTAAAAATATACAAAAATCAGCCGGGTATGGTGGCACACACCTGTACTCCCAGCTGCTCGGGAGGCTGAGACAGGAGAATCGCTTGAACCCGAGAGGTGGTGGTTGCAGTAAGCTGAGATCACGCCACTGCACTCCACCCTGGGCAACAGGGCGAGACTCCATCTCAAAAAAAAAATTTAAATGAAAAATAAAATATTAGGCCAGGCGCGGTGGCTCAAGCCTGTAATCCCAGCACGTTGGGAGGCCAAGGTGGGTGGATCACGAGGTCAAGAGATCGAACCATCCTGGTCAACATGGTGAAACCCCACCTCTACTAAAAATACAAAAAATTAGCTGGACACAGTGGCGCATGCCTGTAATCCCAGCTACGCAGGAGGCTGAGGCAGGAGAATTGCCTGAACCCAGGAGGTGGAGGTTGTGGTGAGCCAAGATCTCGCCATTGCACTCCAGCCTGGGTAACAAGAGCGAAACTCCGTCTCAAAAAAAAAAAGGAAAAAGAAAATGTTACAAAAGGCTAACAGAAAAATCAGAATCTTACATCTGGACAAAAAGAAGGCCACCGATCTTAATAAGAGCACTTGCAGAGGAGAAAAAGGGGAACAAAAAAACTCCAAAAGAGAGCCAACAAAAAGAAAAGGTAGATCCCAAGTACAGAGTACACTGTGGAGGAATGTGACCGTCGGAGAGGATGCACATCCTAACCAACAGCAGAGAGTGACGCAGCACTTACTGTGTGCCAGGTACACTGTGGAGGAAGGTGACCGTCGGAGAGGATGCACACCCTGACCAACAGCGGAGAGTGACGCAGCACTTACTGTGTGCCAGGCACACTGTGGAGAAAGGTGACCGTGGGAGAGGATGCACACCCTAACCAACAGCAGAGAGTGACGCAGCACTTACTGTGTGCCAGGCACACTGTGGAGGAAGGTGA
>CM052666.1:41412481-41451262 GCA_028533165.1 Leontopithecus rosalia | reverse complement strand
TCCCAGCACTTTGGGAGGCCGAGGCGGGTGGATCACGAGGTCAAGAGATCGAGACCATCCTGGTCAACATGGTGAAACCCCGTCTCTACTAAAAATACAAAAAATTAGCTGGGCATGGTGGCACGTGCCTGTAATCCCAGCTACTCGGGAGGCTGAGGCAGGAGAATTGCCTGAACCCAGGAGGCGGAGGTTGCGGTGAACCGAGATCCGGCCATTGCACTCCAGCCTGGGTAACAACAGCGAAACTCCGTCTCAAAAAGAAAAAGAAACAATGTATTAGTTACAACATTTTCACTAAGTACTTCAGAACCCTAGCAACCCTGGATAGATCTAAAGGGTTGTTTCATGACGTAAAAGTTGAGATGAGGCTGTGCATCAGTGTACCATTCCTTGCAGGCAGAAGAAAGGCACGGCTGACCCTTAAACAGCATACGTCCACGTCTGCCAACAAGAGCAACCCCTCTTCCTCCTCCTCCTCCTCCTCAGCCTACTCCATGTGAAGATGAGAATGGAAACCTTTATGATGATCCACCTCCTCTTACTGAATAGTAAATATATTTTCTCTTCCTTCTGATTTTTTTTTCTTTTTGAGACAGAGTCCCACTCTGTCGCCCAGGCTGGAGTGCAGTGGCACTATCTCAGCACAACCTCTGTCTGCTGGATTCAAGCAGTTCCCCTGCTGAGATTACAGGTATGTGCCACCATGTTCAGCTAAGTTGTTTTGTTTTTGGTTTTTTAGTAGAGATGAGGTTTCACCATGTTGGCCAGGCTGGTCTCGAACTCCTGACCTCAAGTGGTCCACCTGCCTTGGCCTCCCAAAGTGCTGGGGTGGGATTAAAGGTGTGAGCCACTGTACTGGTCCCTTATGATTTTCTGAAAAACATTTTTTTTTTTGAAATGGAGTCTAGCTCTCTCACCCAGGCTGGAGTGCAGTGGCGTGATCTCAACTCACCCCGAAGTGCTGGGATTACAGACATGAGCCACTGCACCCAGCCTGACATTTTCTCTTATTAAAGTAACATTAGTGTACTTTAGTGTAAGAATATAGTAGATAATACATGTAACATATAAAATACGTGTTACTTGACAGTTTATGTTATCAGTAAGCCTTTCGGTCCACAGCAGGCTGTTCATTATGTTTCGGGAGAGTCAAAAGTTATATGTGGATTTTCAACTGAAGGGGAGGTCAGTGGTCCAAACCCCCACGTGGGCTGGTCAAGAGTCAAGTGTATACGGAAAAGACGAAGCCGTTTCCCTGCTGCTGTAAGAGCTGGGTCTGAGACTGACTGGTTGAGCTCCCGGCCCAGCTCATCAGCAGTAGCAATGGCTCACCCTCTAAAGAGGAGCGGCAGCTCCCAGCTGAAAGGTCACACTGACCTCCGTCCAACGCAGCTCACCGGTCAGGTGCCTTTTAGTGGCAATTCGTTGATGTAGTTGCCCAGTAAAGGCAATATAAGACAGCGAGTGAGAAGAAAATAATACAAGAGCAAATGAGGTAGGGGAAGGGGGGGTGCTGTTTAAATATTAATTGCCCTTTCTTCTCAAATGTTTCTTTCCTCAAATGATCATGAAATGAGATGCAGTCCATTCAAGAGGCCTTCCAATTTCTGGAGATGACAATAAAAAGAAATTACTGCAGAAGCAAACATGACTCAGAGCTTCTCTTGTTCTCCCATGTTCTGAAATACAGGGCTGGAGGCACAAAAGGCCAAATGATCCTATGAGCTATTCTCACATTATAATCCCGGTGCCAAGGACATGGGAACACAGCAGAAGGGGCCAGGTGGGCCCCTAAGCATGTCCAGATGGTATCGGGATGGAGCTGGGATCCTGGCCACAGCGGAGGAAACCGAGCGCCTAACAGTTCAGCCTCGGGAGCAGGGAGGATCCTAAAGGTAAGCTTAGCATAAAAGAGAAGGCTTGAGAAGGAGCACAGGTCAGAAGATCAGGACATCAATTCTGAGAAAGAGATCAAGGTCTGCAAAGGGAGACAGCTGAAGAGAACAATGTAAAAACACTGAAATAAGTGCAAATAAAGTTACAGGAGACAGGAAAGAAAAACTTCATAGCTTGAGGATGAAAAAAGAAAGGAGTTTAGAAATAAGAAAAACAAGACAGACAGGAACTAGAAAATGAAACAAAAATATAAAATAATTGATAAAATATCTAATATTAAGGTTGGTTAACCTATTTCTACTCAATGAGACTGAATTAAGTGAACCTTCCGAAGATTAAAGTAAAGCTTTTAGGCCAGGCTGAGGCAGGGAAACAGGGTGTGAAGGCAGGGAACCTAACAACTTCGGAGAACTAAATGGAAAGGAAAACCCTAACTTTCCATCCTAAAAAACGAAAGAACCTTCGCAAAGTGGCTACTCCCTTTGCAAACCTCCCACCTTTTCTGGGAGGCAGATGGGAAACTGGCTGTCTGCAGCAAATCACACCGACTGCCAGCAGAGTCTTTATTTGCATCTTTGCTTCAGCCTCTGAATGGCTGCTGTCCACAACCAATCAGACTGATTGCCTGCCAAGTCTTTGTTTGCAAAGAATTGTAACTTTGTAACTTCACCCCAGCCTCTCATTGGTTGCTTTTCACAACCAATCAGATATTTGTACAGGAGTGTGACCTTGTAACCTCACTTCAGTCTCTGGTTGGCTGCTTTCTGCAACCAATCAGAGTGACTGTGGGCAACCACCTCATTTACATGGGGGAAGCATGAAGTGGCCAATGGGAAACCTCTAGTGGGCATCTGTACCCAAAAAGATTCTGCATCCCGGCCCTTGAGCCGCTGCTCTAGCGCACTCCCACACTGTGGCAGGTCCTTTCATTTTCAATAAATCCCTGCTTTCGTTCTTTCGTTGCTTCATACTTTCTCTGCTTTGTTGGGCATTTTGTTCAATTCTTTGTTCAAAACACAAAGCACCTGGACAACTTGCAGTCACAGCCCTTTACTGGTGACAAGGCAAGGTGGCTCAAGCCTGTGATCCCAGCACTTTGGAAGGCCAAGGCGGGAGTATCACTTGTGTCCAGGAGTTCAAGACCAACCTGGGCAATACAGTAACACCCTGTTTCTTCATGAAATTTAAAAATTACCCAGGCATGGTAGTGTGTGCCTGTAGTTCCAGCTACTCTGGAGGCTGAGATGGGAGGATCACTTAAGCCAGGGAGGTTGAAGCTGCAGTGAGCTCTATGATGGTGCCATCCTACTGCAGCCTGGGTGACAGAATAAGACAGTCTCAAAATAAATAAATTAAATTAAATTAAAATAACCTTTTAAAACTATTTTTAACATTATTAAAATTATTAAAGAATTTAAAATTATTAAAGTTATCTTTTCAAACAATTATTCAAAAAACTAAAACCAGGCTGGGCACAGTGGCTCACGCCTGTAATTCCAACACTTTGGGAGGTCAAGGTGGGTGGATTGCTTGAGGTCAGTAGTTCAAGACCAGCCTGACCAATATGGTGAAACCCTGTCTCTACTAAAAATACCAAAAAAAAATTAGCCAGGTATGGTGGTGGACGCCTGTAATCTTAGCTACTGGAAAGGCTGAGGTAGGAGAATCAATCGAACCCAGGAGGTGGAGGCTGCAGTGAGCCGAGATGGCACCACTGTACTCCAGCCTGGGTGACAGCAAGACTGCATCTCGAAAAGTAATGATAATAAAAATAAATAATAAAATAAAATAAACTGAAACCAATGTAGTAAAATAAAATTAAAATCTTTTTTTAAAGTTTAATAATTCCTTTTTTTTTTTTGTCTTTCTTTGGGTTTTTCCTTTTTGTGGAGAACAGGGTCTCGCTATATTGCCCAGGCAGGTCTCGAACTCCTGGGCTCAAGCTATCCTCCCGCCTCTGCCTCCCTAAGAGCTGGGATTACAGGTGTGAGCCACAGGGCCTGGCTAATTCCTTCTTTTGTTAAGTTTTTGGAGTAAAGAAAGAAGATGCAAGTCCATTTTGCATACAGTAATGTGCTGATTATCACTGGTTCCTCATAGGCAAAAAGCTCTGATTTAGAGCCTTTTTATTTCCATTGTGCCATCATCAATTTCAAGCTGCCAGTTACAAACCTGAAACCACTGAAGGTGGAGTCTGGAAGAAATGCGCAACAGCATACGCACCATCATACGGCACATCCACCATACGCACGCTGGACACAACCGCAAAGCATACACATGAGCAAAACAGAGTAATTAGGAAGTAGTAAAGTTTGAGTATTTATTACCTTTCTTTTTTACATTGTTTTATACAGAATAAGCTGCAAAAGTATGGAATGCTTCACAGACGTGTGTGTCAGCCTGTGCAGGCACCATCCTCATCTTCTCTGTATTGTTCTGATCTTAGAGAAGAGCAGCTGAAGCAAACGCCTTTGTTTTTAACATAACTGAGTTAAGTGCATATCATTCATTTTAATATTAACTGGCTTTTAACAACAGTTTGCAGAATTCCAGAAACGCAGCCATCAGCTCTTGTGAGTTGGAATAAGTCGGCACAATCTGGCCCCAGCACATCACTGAAGGTGAGAGTCAGTCACTCCATGCAGACAGCTAAAGAGGCCTTCCCAGGGCTGTCCGTCCACAGGTTCATCTAGAACCAGTTCATCCAGAGTGGCCAGGACCAACTCACTCCGTATTCTACCACGTCCACAAAACAAATTAAATACTACTCTTGAAAAAAAAGCTGTCCCTTTGAAAAGTAATTTTCTTCCTCCTAAGTCGATTTCATGGGATTATAAAACAATGCTAACTCCTCAATTTTGGTAGGCTTTTCAAAGAAAATGAAAATCAACCATTCCAGATAAAGTATTTACAATATGCAGAGACATTTGATTTCTCCTTTTTTTGAGACAGAGTCTCACTCTGTCCCCCAGGCTGGAGTCCAGTGGCATAATCTTGGCTCACTGCAACTTCTGCCTCCCAATTCAAGCAATTCTCCTGCCTCAGCCTCCCAAGTAGCTGGGATTAGAGACACCCACCACCACACCCAGGTAATTTTTTTTCTTTTTAGCAGAGACGGGTTTCACCATGTTGGCCAGGCTGATCTTGAACTCCTGACCTCAAGTGATCCTCCTGCCTCAGCCTCCCAAAGTGCTGGAATTACAGGCATGAGCCACCCCTCAGTCAACATTCGATTTCTTTTGTCAAATTAGATGTCTTATACTGAAAAGAAGTACACACTAACTCCAAAAGCCTTTATGGTTACAAGTATAAAAAATGTGTTTCTGAGGCCGGGCGCAGTGGTTCACGCCTGTAATCCCACAACTTTGGGAGGCCGAGGCGGGTGGATCACGAGATCAAGAGATCGAGACCATCCAGGTCAATATGGTGAAACCCCGTCTCTACTAAAAATACAAAAAATTAGCTGGGCATGGTGGCGCGTGCCTGTAATCCCAGCTACTCAGGAGGCTGAGGCAGGAGAATTGCCTGAACCCAGGAGTGGGAGGTTTCAGTGAGCCGAGATCGTGCCATTGCACTCCAGCCTGGGTAACGAGAGCGAAACTCCATCTCAAAAAAAAAAAAAAAAAAATGTGTTTCTGTACGTGTACCATACATATACTAGTGGGCTCTGAAATAATCCACTCTTACTTTCCTAGCAGTGGAAAAATGATCTTTCACTCTCTCAATAGGAGTAAATTATTTCAGAGCAAGTGAGTCACAATAAGGTGGCCCAGCCGTGGTGTCATCATTTAATTATGTATAGCATTGACCTCTTAAAATGTCTGACCCGGTGAAGCCTGGCTCTTGGCAGGCTGGCATTTAGCGGGTGTAGTATCACGTTCTGGACACAAGGTGGAGCCAGTGCCATTGCGCTAGATTGTGACCAGTTTAAGGGCAGCCTAAGGTCAGAAACATTCCAAAGGGAAGAGCAGAATCCAAACATTTGACACAATAGTAAGAGACCAAAAACACAGGCCAAACATTGTACTTGCTCTGTTAAATAGCTCGTATTATGCTAAGGATAAGAGAACACTGAAAGCCATTCAAAAATGTCTAAGGACAAAGCAGGATGTGAAAATGATTTTCATTCATTTAACGACTGTTTGAACCTTATTATGTGCTGGTATCATTTACAGTCCAGCAGGGAACCAAATAAAGACCCTTCCCTTACAGAAGCAGTTTTTCACACATTAACCATATTTTGGAAAAGTCATGAAATGAAGCTAAAATAATGGCTAAATCTCTTTACTCAGCAGAGCTATTCTGTTCAAAAAAACCCCATCTTTTTCCAAGGTCCCTCTAATCAAGAGATCATTTTCCACTGCTGAAATATGCTTCCTCAACACCTGGCTCTAACTTGCTGCAGTATTATTTCTGATAGAGTCCTATGTGCCAGAGTTTACAGCCCCCTAATAAACTCTGGATCTTCTGCACATCCTTAAAAACAAAAGCTCTGTAAAATACTGGACATTACACAGAGTGATTGATAAACAGTTTAACCACACAGGCACTTTTCACCCGCCATGGCGCAGGCACTCCCCTCGGGGCTGATTACTGTGAATTAGACAAAATCCCTGCCCTAATGGAACCTACAGTAAGGACAGTGAAAGAAGAAACACAAATCTAAGCGAATTTTAGGTAGTGATAAATACAATGAATAAATCACCACCATCATCACCATTTCACAGCTGTTTCAGTTTGCTAGGGCTGCTATAACAAATTGCCATAGACTGTGTGGCTTAAACCACAGAAATTGATTTTCCCAGTCCCGGAGACCAGAGGTCCCAGATCAAGGTGTCAGCAGGTTGGCTGCTTCTGAGGCCTCTCCTTAATTTGTAGGGACCACTTTTTCTCCCTGTACCCCACACGGCCACCCCTCTGGTGTGAGCATCCCCAGTGTCTCTCTGGGTGTCCAAACTTCCTCTTCATGTAAGTACACAAGTCAGACTGGCTGAGGGCCCACCCCAGAGCCTCATTTTACTTAATCACCCCCCTTTTTGTTTAGGCTCTGTTTAACTTAAACACCTCTTTAAAGACCTTATCCTCCCCCTAAGGTTACATTCTGAGGGATACTGGAGGTCAAGACTTTCAAACACGAATTTGGAGGGGACATAATTCAGCCCATAACAACAACAGTAGTAAGATCTCACAGCTACCGCCACCAAGCTTGCCTGGCCACCATCCCCCTGCCTGGCCTCCTGCGGTAGACCACAGGCTGCCATTCTGCTTCTGCTCTTGCCGGCAGGTTCAATCCATTCTCACGGCATCCACAACAATCTTTTTAAAATGGAAATCCTAACATGTAATGCCCTGCTTAAAACCCTTCCATAGCTTCCTGATAAACTTCATCCTGATAAACTGCACTGATAAACTTCTTTTTCTTTTCTTTTTTTTTGAGTCAGAGTCTCGCTCTGTACCCAGGCTGGAGCAGTGGCGAAATCTTGGCTCACTGCAACCTCCACCTCCTGCGTTCAAATGATTCTCCTGCCTCAGCTTCCCAAGTAGCTGGGACTACAGGTGCCACGCCCAGCTAATTTTTCTATTTTAAGTAGACAGGGTTTCACCATGTTGGCCAGGATGGTCTCGATCTCTTGACCTCGTGATCCACCCCCGCCTCGGTCTCCCAAAGTGCTGGGATTACAGGCATGAGGCACCGTGCCCAGCCATTAATTAATGAATTTGTAGAACACCTTATAACTTGAAAAATGCCTTTCAATGAAACAGCACTTTCATATATATTCACTCATTTCTTATTCTCTCTTTTTTCTTTTTTTAGGTGACATTTTACTCTTGTTGCCCAGGCTGTAGTGCAGTGGTGCAATCTCGGCTCACTGAAACCTCTGCCTCCCGGGTTCAACCAATTTGCCAGCCTCAGCCTCCTGAGCAGCTGAGATTATAGGCATGTGCCACCACACTAGCTAATTTTTTTTATTTTTAGTAGAGAGGGGGGTTCTGCATGTTGGTCAGACTGGTCTTGAACTCCCAACCTCAGGTGACCCTCACACCTCGGCCTCCTGAAGTGCTGGGATTACAGGCATGAGCCACCATGCCCAGCCAATAATTAATGATTCGTAGAACACTTTATAGCTTGAAAAATGCCTTTCAACTAAAGCGTACTTTCATATATATCCACTCATTTAATTCTAACATCCATCTATATTATACTCCCCCTTTTAAAATTAAGGGGACCGGAACTCTGAGACGTCGGACTCGCCCTGCGGGTAACATGGCTAGGGTGGGGCACAGCTGGGAGCTGGTCCCTCCTGACTCCTGGGCTTGTCTCTCCGCACTTTTTGTGATAACATCTTGGAACAGATCTTGATGGTTAGTGGGATTCAAAGGGAAAGGCAGTGGCAGGAAAGAAGACAGGTGCAGACCAGACCACGACGCCGTCCGCATGTTTCTCAAAGAGGCTTTGGCCGTAACAAGGTTCAGCCAATATTGACTGAATTAATGGACTCCGGCATTTTCCCGTGCCGCGAAAGGCCTAAGTAATTCTAAATTCCGCATTGCCGAACGGCTGCCGGCTGCTCAAACAAGAGCAAGCCCACTGTCCTGAAACGTCCTTCTTAAAAGTAACACTGAAGCACCATTTGGCAAACGCCACGGGCAGTCACAGGCGAGATCAACCAGGGATGCTGTTTCTGGGCAAGCGTTTGAGGGCAACGGTATTTGCACAGTCTCAGAGTGTCGTCCCCGAGAGATGTGCCAAATACAAAAGGAGAATTAACACGCTGCTGTGGGGAAGCCTGGCAGGCACCATCTCAAGCGAGCCAGGAAGGCCAACAGCACAGCTCTAGGACAGCAACGTGGTGTGTCGCCTGGCACGCTGCTCCAGAAGAGCACACGCACTTGGGTGTGGTATTCCTGCCCAAAACATACGCCTCAAGCTAATCACAGGAAAACAGCCGCAACGCCAAACTGAGGGTCATTCTACACAAGGGTTCTGCAGGATCTTTCAGAAGTATCAGGGTCGTGAAAGACAGGCAGACTGAGAACCTGTCCAGGTCGGAGGGCTAAGGAGACAATGCAGCACACGGTTTGTCTGGGTCCCGGGAGGGGTGAGTGGAAACCCTGGGAGGCCCCGGCGAGCCTGCAGTTCAGTTTACGGAATTCCACCAATGCTAATTTCCTGGTTTTGATCACTGTAGTGTCGTCATGTAAGATGTGAACATTAAGGGAAACGGGGTGAAGGATACACAGAAACTCTACTGCAATTTTTGTTTTTTTAAGAGTCAGGGTCTCACTCTGTTGCCCAGGCTGTAGTGCAGTGATGCCGTCATAGCTCACTGCAGCCTCGAACTCCTGGGTTCAAGCAATCCAGCCACCTCGACCTCTTGAGTAGCTGGAACCACAGGCATGTGCTACCATGCCTGTCTTTTTAATTTTTTGTAGAGACGAGGTCTCGTTATATTGCCCATGCCCAACTTTTTTGCATTTATGTAACTCTAAAATTATTTCAAAATAAAATGTTTTTTAAAAGACTGGATAATATTCCACTGTGTATATATATCACATTTTCCTTATCCACTCATTTGTTTGGATGCTCGGGTTAATTCCATATATTGGCTATTGTGAATAATGCAGTAAATATGGGAGTGCGTTGAAAAGATTAAATTTCTAAATAATGGCACACTAGATTCCTTTTCTCTGTGTGGTCAAGGAATAGAGATTTCTGATTTATCAAATACTTTTAAAACAGTTACCACTTTTACACAGTATCAGGGATATTAGCCATTAACAATGTAGGATTTTTCTCAAGGTGTTATCTCTTGATTTTATAATTACCTTTTCTTGCTTGAAATTTTATTATGTAAAATTTTATTAAAATCTGTTTACATCTGGCTTTTGTTTTCAGTTATTTTTCCTACTTAAGTTTATAATGGAATTCATTCATATTTTTAAATACTTTAAGATTCTGTTTTAAACCTAGATACTTGCTGCACACAAACTTTATCTTACTATACAGCATGAAGCACAGATTCAATTTTATATTTTTCCAAAGAGCTATCCAGCTAAATCTATCCTTTCCCCACACATCAGAGATGCCATTTACACCCTATCTTAACTTCCCTTATGCACTTGCAACAATTTCTGGATTTTCTATTCTATTTCATTGATCCATTATACCATACTCTTAACAACAGAGGATTTGCAATATGTTTTAATATCAAATAAAGCTAAACTCACCTCCTTACTCTTCTTTATCAGAGTTTTCTGGCCTATTCTTTCATGTGTTTTGTTTTGTTTTTTTTCACACCTCAAGTGTATGCACCTAATAAATTTTTTTTCTTTTTCTTTTTCTTTTTTTTTTGAGACAAAGTCTCACTCTGTTGCCCAGGCTGGAGTGCAATGGCACGATCTCAGCTCACTGCAACCTCCGCCTCCCGGGTCCAAGCAATTCTCCTGCCTCAGCCTCCCGAGTAGCTAGGACCAGAGGCGCGTGCCACCACACCTGGCTAATTTTTTGTATTTTTTTAGTAGAGGCGGGGTTTCACGCTGTTAGCCAGGAGAGTCTCCATCTCCTGAACTTGTGATCTGCCTGCCTCAGCCTCAGAAAGTCCTGGGATTACAGCCGTGAGCCACTGTGCCTGGCGCCTATTCTTGCTAATTTATTTTTTCATGTGAAAATTAAAATTCACTCTAATTCCAGAAAAGATCTCTTGATATTTTAATTGAAATTGTGTTAAGTTAATTTAGGATTATTTGGCATCTTTATGATTTCAAGTCCTCTTATACAAAAACATATGTCTTTCTTTTTTTTTTTTTTTTTGAGACGGAGTTTCGCTCTTGTTACCCAGGCTGGAGTGCAATGGCACGATCTCGGCTCACCGCAACCTCTGCCTTCTGGGTTCAAGCAATTCTCCTGCCTCAGCCTCCCGAGTAGCTGGGACTACAGGCGCGCGCCACCGTGCCCAGCTAATTTTTTGTATTTTTAGTAGAGACGGGGTTTCACCATGTTGACCAAGATGGTCTCGATCTCTTGACCTCGTGATCCACCCGCCTCGGCCTCCCAAAGTGCTGGGATTACAGGCGTGAGCCACCGCGCCCGGCTAAAACATATGTCTTTCTATTTGTTCATCTATTTTTTATCTTTCAGGTTATCTGAATGTAGCATTTATAGGAGGATTTTTGTTATATTTTTGTCTATAAATTTTAGCTTTTCTGTTGCTATTGTAAATGATCTTTGTGTAGTTGAACACTCTTGATGTCTATGCATTAATGTTATGCCTACTATACTTTAGCAAATATTATTTTCCTTTGGGTTTTTCCATTAATTATCTTGGGGTTTCCAGCTATTAAATCATATATCCATGAATAAAGACAGTTCTTTCTTCTATCTTTTCTACCTTCTACCATTTAACATCAAATACTTATGTCTGTTATCACTTGTCTAACTGCAATGGTTAATGCCTCTAGCCAATGATAAATAATAACAGCAAATGTGGGCATCTTCATTTTATTTCTGACATTAACGAAAATGCTGCTTGTGCCCTCTTATTAAGTATGAAACTAGATTTTGGGCTGAAACACACATATTTTATGCTAACAAAGCATGTTCCTAATTTTGACTTTATTGAGTCTTTAAAATTATGAATGTGTGAATTCTGTCAAATGCCTCTATGGGGATGAGCCTATGATTTTTCTTCAGAGATCTGTTTATACAATGAATTACATTAATAAACTTCCCAACACATAACTATTTTTACATCTCTGGAATAAACTTCTGTTTGCTTAAGTGTGCCACTAAATTTTGTTGCTAATATTTTATTTACAATTTTTGTACGGATATTTGTAAGACTGTTTTGTGAGATTTTTTAATGCAATCTTTATTAAGTTTTGGTGTCAACATTATACTTACTTTGGAAAAAGAATTTGGAGGTTTTCCTTCTTTTCCTACTCTCTGAAAGAGATGAGGTAGCAGCAGAACTAAAATTTTCTTCTTTGACAGAATTCTCCTATGAAACTATCTGGATTGAAGCCTTTCGGTGAGAAAACTGAAAACTTGCCTAACGATTCTATGTAAATTGGTGTGTTTAGATTTTCTATCTTTATGAGATCAGTTTGTTGGTTTTGCTTTTTTCATCAATTGACTTTTTAAGTGTATAACCCAGAAGTTTTTAGTATATTCACAAGGTCGAGCGACCATCGCCATCTAATCCTAGAACATTTTCATCACCCCGTAAAGAATCCCCATACCTGTTAGCACTTGCCCCATCCCTCCCTCCCTTCATCTCCTCACAACCACTAATCTGTGTGTCTACAGATTTGCCTGCTCTGGACATTTCATGTACATGTCATCCACATGTGGCCTCCTGTGTCCAGCTTCTTTCACTTAGCATAATGTTTTCTAGGTTCATCCGCTTTGTTACATGTCAGTACTTCACTCCTTTTTATAGCTGAATAATATTCTATTTTATGAATAAATCATATTTCATTTATCCACTCAACCCTGATTGACATGTGAGTTGTTTCTATTTTTTGGCTATTATAAATAGTGCTACTATGATCATTCATCTGCAAGTTTTTATGTGGACATCTGTTTTTTCATTTTTCTTCAGTATATGCCTAGGAATGAATTTGCTGGGTCATATGTTAACTCTACATTTAACTTTCTCAGGAACTACTTAACTGTTTTCTAAAGTGGTTGCACCATTTTCTATTTCCACCAACATTTGCTATTTTTCATTTCTAAAATTATAGCCATCCTAGTGGATCTGAAGTAGCATTTCATTATGGTTCTGACTTGCATTTCCCTGATGCTTCGCATATTTTCATGTGTGTCTTTTGGCCATTAAATATCTTCTTTAGAGAAATGTCTATTCAAATACTTTGTCCACATTTTAATTGAACTGTCTTTATTGTTGTCAGTTTTTTTATACATTCTAGATACTAGACACCTTACCAGATATATGATTTGCAAATATTTTCTCTCACACTGTGGCTTGTCTCTATCTTCTTGACAGTGTCATTTAAGGCATAAAAGTTTTTTAATTTTGGTGAAATTCTATATATCTATTTTTGTCTTGGGTTGCTTGATTTAGATATTGTATCTAAGAGACTACTGTCTAATCCAAGGTCACAAACATTCACACCCATGTTTTCTTCTAAGGGTCTTATAGTTTTATCTCTTTATTGATATCTTTTATCTTTTTTTTTGAGACAAGAGTCTTGCTCTGTTGCTCAGACTGGAGAGCAGAGGCGCAATTTCAGCTCACTGCAACTTCCGCCTCCTGGGTTCCAGAGATTCCCCTGCCTCAGCCTACCAAGAAGCTGGGATTACAGACATGTGCCACCACACCCAGCTAATTTTTTTTGCATTTTTAGTAGAGACAGGGTTTCATCATATTGGCCAGGCTGGTCTCAAACTCCTGACCTCAGGTGATCCGCTCACCTTGGCCTCCCAAAGTGCTGGGATTACAGGCATGAGCTACTGCCCCCAGCCTTTTTATTCATTTTGAGTTAATCTACATACATGGTATGTGGTAGGGTCCAACTTCATTCATTTGCATGTGGATATTCAGTATCCCTAGCAGCATTTGTGGTAAAGACTATTCTTTTTTCCTATTGTCTTGCCACCTTTATCGAAGATCAGTTGACCATAAATGTAAGGGTTTATTTCCAGACTGTCAATTCTACTCCACTGAGTAGTCTATGTGTCTAGTCTACTCCATTGACAGTCTATGTGTCTAGCCTTACACCATTATGCCAGTATCACGTCTTGATTATTGTAGCTTTTGAGTAAATGTTGAAATTGGGAAATAGGAGTTCCACTTTGTTATCTTTTTTCAGGATTGTTTTGGCTATTCTAGGTCCCTTGCATTTCTATAAAAATTTTAGAAGTAGGCCGGGCACGGTGGCTCAAGCCTGTAATCCCAACACTTTGGGAGGCTGAGGCGGGTGGATCACGAGGTCAAGAGATCGAGACCATCCTGGTCAACGTGGTGAAACCCCGTCTCTACTAAAAATACAAAAAATTAGCTGGGCATGGTGGCACGTGCCTGTAATCCCAGCTACTCAGGAGGCTGAGGCAGGAGAATTGCCTGAACCCAGGAGGCGGAGGTTGCGGTGAGCCGAGATCGCGCCATTGCAATCCAGCCTGGGCAACAAGAGCAAAACTCCGTCTCAAAAAAAAAAAAAAATTTGAGAAGTAACTGTCAATTTCTTAAAAAAAAAAAAAAAAAGACAACTAGGATTTTGATAGCGACTGCAATGAATCTGTTCATCAATTTGGGAGTATTTTTGCCACCATAACATATTAAGTTTTCCAGTCTATACACATATGACTAAGATTGGTTCTGACAAATTGTATTTTACTAGAAAGTCAATTGTTTTAGCTACATGTTCAAATTTGCGTGTGTAGAGTTGTATCCACTACTCTCATTGTATTTTAAATTTTCCTATGTTTTAATGATTATGTCTCCCAAGTTATCTTGTATTTGTACTTTCCTAAATAAAACATTGCTAGTGGTTTACCTTTCTATCAGCCTTTTACAAAAAAAAAAACAAAAACAAACTTTCATTTTTGGTTCCTACTGTTGCCCTGCTTCGGCCCCATTAATTCTGTTTTCAATCATCATTCATTTCTCCTTTCTGCTTTCTTTCGTTTACATTTTTTTCTAGCTTTTTTTGAGTTGGATGTTCTATTCATTTTTTTCATGCTTTCATTTCTCTTTATATAGGCATTTAATGAGTCTTAACTTGGTTGCGTCTCACAGATTCTAATATCATTTCCATCTTCTTTCCTTTTTTTTTTTTGAGATGGAGTCTCACTCTGTCACCCAGGCTGGAGTGCAGTGGTATGATCCTGGTTCACTGCAACCTCTGCTCTTGGCTTCAAGCAGTTCTCCTGCCTCAGGCTCCCGAGTAAGTGGCATTATAGGGGTCCACCACCATGCCTGGCTAATTTTTGTATTTTTAGTAGAGACAGGGTTTCACCATGTTGGCCAGGCTGGTCTCGAACTCCTGACCTCAAGTGATCTGCCTGCCTTGGCCTCCCAAAGTGCTGGGATTACAGGCAGGAGCCACCATGCCCAGCCTATCATTTCCATTTTCAAATCTAGTTTCTATTATTGTTATTTTCTTTAAAGTTTTAAATTTAATTTTCCTAAAATCTTACCTTTGAACTAAGAAGGGCTTTTTATTTATTTTTATTATGATTTTTTTTTATAAGACAGGGTTTCACCATGTTGGTCAGGCTGGTCTTGAACTCCCGACCTCAGGTGATCCACCCGTCTTGGCCTCCCAAAGTGCTTGGATCACAGGCGCAAGCCTCCACGCCCGGCCCGAGAAGGGCTCCTTAAACACAGACTTTAAAAGTGTTTTCCAAGTTGAGTACAGATTTAGGCATGAAAGAAATTTCCCAGAGAGAGTGTCAATGAAGAGAAGGATGAAGATGAAACTCTAGCAGACATTAACAGTCCAGATGGAAAGATAACTGTCCTGAAACAGAGGCTGAGAAGAAAGTCAGAGATGTTGGATGAAAACAATGTTGGACACGGTGGCTCACACCTGGAATCCCAGCACTTTGGGAGGCTGAGGCAAGTGGATCATTTGAGGTCAGGAGTTCAAGACCGGCCTGGCCAACAGGGTGAAATCTCATCTCCACTAGAAATACAAAAATCAACCGGGCATGGCGGCACATGCCTGTAATTCTAGCTACCTGGGAGGCTGAGGCAGGAGAATCACTTGACCCCAGGAGGCAGAGGCTGCACCGAGTCAAGACCACGCCAGGGCACTCCAGCCGGGGCAACACAACGAGACTGTCTCAAAAACGAAAAGAAAGAAAAAAAAGAAAACAAAAGACAATTCTATGAGAAGCAAAGGAAGAGACAGCTAACAACTTCAGGAAAGCAGTTCGCACAGGGTGGGATGGGCAGATAGAAGTCAGATTACAGATCGCATGTTGAAGAAGGAACAGGGTGCTCAATAAGATGCAAACCTTTTCCTTTTTTTTTGAGACAGAGTCTCACTGTGTGCACCAGGCTGGAGTGCAGTGGTGCAGTCTCGGCTCACTGCAACCTCCGCCTCCCGGGTCCAAGTGATTCTCCTGCCTCAGCCTCCTGAGTAGCTGGCTGGGATTACAGGCGCATACCACCATGCCTGGCTAATTCTTTTTTAATATTTTTAGTAGAGACGGGGTTTCACCATGTTGGCCAGGCTGGTCTCAAACTCCTGACCTCATGATCCACCTGCCTTGGCCTCCCAAAGTGCTAGGATTACAGGCGTGAGCCACTGCAACCGGCCAGAGCAAACTGTTTTTAAGATTCTTAGCTATAAAGAGAAAGACAGTGAATCATAGGGCATTAGTCAGAGGTTTTAGTGGATGGAATTTGGTTTTGTTTTGTTTTGTTTTTATGTAGGAGACGTTTGTGGGAGAGGATATTTTGAAATAATAATAAAGACCTTTTCATCCATAATCCTTTATGTCCTTCTCAGCATAGACAAGGGCATTCCACGTTCACTGCCAAAGAGAGAGGATATCTTGGCAGAATACAGAATCTAGGCAGGGTGAGTGCCCAGGAAAGCTTTGTTATGAACACATACAGTAACTTGCCAGGGTGTGGCTAAGGCACATGTGCTACACACACCTGCCCCTGTGGAGACGTCGTGGATCCTGCCTGGCTGTGGGCTGGGGTTTCCTAAGGGCCACCAGCTCCGGGTGGGATGGAGAGGCCCCAGGTGTGCCAGCTGTGCTGCCTTTCACATGCAGTTCCGGACTAGCCACGCTACACAGCAGCTCTGAAGCTCACCCAGAATCGAGAACCACAGCTCGGGTCCACATGCCAATGGAGCTGCCACCCTACAGCTAGATTTTGCTTTCTTTTTTTGTTTTTGCTTTTTTATTTTAATCCTGAGATGTTGCCCAGTCTGATCTCGAACTCCCAAGCTCAAGCAATCTTCCATCTCAGCCTCCCGAGTAGCTGGGACTACAGGCATGCACCACCACACCTGGCTGGGGTTTTCTTTCTAAAAGCCCAAATCTAGTCGTCTGCCTTCTCAGCATTACGGATCTGTATCGCTTACACAACGATATCCAGGATCCTAGCGCATCAAACAAGATCATCCACTGAAGGCCCCGCCCACCTCTACAGATTCATTTTCTATTAACACCACACAACTAGTTAGTACCCTCAGCTAATATCATCAGCAGTGGATACAGAACAAAGACAACGTCATATGCATTACGGAACTCAGATCATAAATACATTTTGTCATCAGTAAGTTTATAACTTAGGAGAGACAGAAATATAAGCTTTCAGTATAACAAACAAGCCTGTTAGAGTTATGTAAGCAAAGGAAATATAGCATAAACGAGCTCTCAGTAGAATCTGTTACAAAATGAACTCCGTAGTTTTAAGAAAAAACAAACAGTTGAGTGTCACTTCTCAGTAATCACAAACACGAAACAGAAGATAGTTATGGGTTAGGAGCTGGCCTAACTACCATCCCTTTAAATTAAGCAAAAGCTTACCTGAATTACAGCAGCTACAACCGGGCTTCTGGCCCGCTTTCATTACAGCATGGCAGCTCTAAACACTTGTTTCTAATTGCTTTAAAGATGAGAATAATGAATCCCCAGCTACCTGGACCCTGCTACTATGACCAAATCTCCCTTTCATAGCCATTTCAACGGCATGCGCACCGGTCTTGTTCTTCTTACCCCTCCCTTTCAGACACATCGCTTTACTATACATGAAGATGAAATGGATGAAGTTTCTGTTACTTCTTCTATCTGGGATATTGAAAAACACTGAATTCCATTGCTACAGTTGACCACGGTCAAAATGGAGTTGACTTGCTCTGTGTATAAAGTGGTCCCACTAGTTACGAACCCCTAATCCTGCAAACAAATTCAGAGACAATTTCAGAAAACTCCTGAACTCTCTCATGAATCTACACCAACGTATCTGATATCCACAGCTTGGGATTCACGGAGAAGTCTATGTCATGCTTATCAGAAGTAGCAAAGTGATGATGGCTCTCGTACACCCTATCAGCCCTCCCTGAATGGGGCCATCCTCTTAACCAACTTCCACCTGGGACAGTGCTCACCAAGATACCTACAGGACCCAAACCCTTCCCTGGGTCCCTGTGGAGCAAAATCAACAACGGCGCTACGTGAGGGTAACAGTCACTGCTGTAACAAACTCTAGCCTCCAGGGGCTTAACACAAGAGCCATGGAGGCGGCTCACATAAAATCCAAAATGGACTTTCCTGATCTGTGGATGGCTTTCCTCCAGAAACTCGTACAGGGACCCAGCTTTTTCCATCTTGTGGTTCCATAATTTTCAGATGGCTTCTAATGTCACTCGATTGGATGTATGAAGCTGTAAAAGGAAAAACACCTCCCACATGGGAAATTGTCATGGGCCAGGCCTAGAAGCAGCACACATCACCTCCATCCACATTTGACTGGCAAAAACTAGGTCACATGGTCTAGCTGGACCTTAATTCCCAGCTCCCCTCTATCTGCAAGAGAATCTGGGAATTACAGTCTAGCTACATGCTCAGGAGGAGAGGAAACAGAATTTGACTACCCGATCTCTAGCCAACCAGCATGACATGAATCACCGGCACTACCAGGGAGGGGATGGTAATAAAACAGCGAGTTTACCACAGAGTTCCAACTGCTGGCCTAGAAACTGGGTTGGAATGGCCTGATATCAGGCTCGAACACCCTCCTTAGGAGTTGGGAGTAACTCTATCAGATGAGCAGTAAGGTCTCTGCCAAACCCACCCTTCCCTCCTGAGACTTCGGAATGTATAGGTTGCTATGCTTTGTACCATTTGATCTGCCTCCCCAGGCAAAGCTGCTTGAAGCAGAGACGGCTACTTAACCAAAAAAAGACATCCCCCATAGGTCTGCAGGAGAGGGGCTGATGCAGTTGAGTGCTGCTCAACAAAGGCACGCACTACGGAATACGGACAAATGACCAAAGCAGACTTTTCTTCTGTCTGCCTTGGGAGTTTTAAAGCAAGACATACAGATGGAAGAGAGACGGAAGAGGAACGGCACAGAGAGAGAAGGCAGAGGCAGGGTGCAGAATCATAAAGCATCTGAAGCCATGAGGAGGAAGCAGACGCAAAGGGGCAGGAGACACACAGCAGAGACCAAATCAGGAGCAAAACAGGAAGAAACTGGAAAAGCAGAAATAAAAGCGGGGAGTGAGTCGCCAGCCTGTTCCATTACCAGTTGATGTGGAGTCAACAGAGTGACTTGAAATCCTAGAGCCCCTGTGTTCCCGTAATGGCAACACAGGTCACTGCAGTGCACTGAGAGGCTGCGATGCCGTGGGGGATTCCGTCTGTTGGTTGGTTGGTTGGTTGGTTTTTCTGTTTGTTTTTCTGCTATTCCTTACAGAAATAAGTTCCTTCTATTAAATGGCATGGTATTTGCATATAACCTATGCACATCCTCCCATATTTTAAATCCTCTCTGTATTCCTTACAATACCGTCTACCACTTATTTCCAAATCTGTCCTTACAATAAACTTGTTCTGAGAAAACTTAAAGAATATTTGGTCCCATCCAACCTGACAGCATGACCAACAGAATGAACAGGAGCCCAGTTTCCAGACAAGTCTGGGCCACAGGAATACACAGTAAGGCGTTCTTGGTTTGTGTCTATCCAATGTTTCAGCGCTCATCATGAAACTACCATGAGCTGTTCTTCGTGATGCATTGCATTAAGTCTTCCACACTTTTCAAGTGAGTCTAATGTTACTTTCCCATGTTAAGGAGAATAGGTTGAGGCTGCAGGATGGTCGAATCTGGAAGCCGCAGAGGGTACACACCCAGAGGCCACAGGAATTTCATACCCAGAGGCCTCAGGAAGTACACTCCCTGAAACCACCAATCCTCAGAAAGCCTCTGGCTCCGCACTTTTAAATTCACACAGCCAAATTTGCACCTGATCTAGACGTACAATAACAATAGGCTGGGCGAGGTGGCTCATGCTTGTAACTCAGCACTTTGGGAGGCTGAGGCGGGTGGATCACCTGAAGCCAGGAGTTCGAGACTGGCCTGGCCAACATGGTGAAACCCCGTCTCTACTGAACATACAAAAATTAGCTAGGTGTGGGGGCACATGCTGTAATCCCAGCTACTCAGGAGGCTGAGGCAGGAGAATCACTTGAACCCAGGAGGCAGGGGTTGCACCGAGCTGAGATCGTGCCACTGCACTCCAGTCCAGGTGACTCCATTTCCAAAAGCAACAACAGACGGGGCTAGGCGTGGCGGCTCACGCCTGTAACCCCAGCACTTTGGGAGGCCAAGGTGGGCAGATCACCTGAGGTCAGGAGTTCCAGACCAGTCTGGCCAACATAGTGAAACCACTTCTCTACTGGAAACACAAAAATTAGCTGGGTGTTGTGGCGGGTGCCTGTAATCCCAGCCACTTGGGAGGCTGAGGCAGGAGAATTGCTTGGACCCAGGAGGCAGAAGTTGGAGTGAGCTGAGATAAGGCCACTGCACTCCAGCCTGGGTGACAGAGAGAGACTCTGTCTCAAAATTGAAAAACAGACAGATAGCTATAATCCACAGTCAACCAAAGTTAGCCTCCAAAGTTACAGAAAAGGTCTTCTTTATTGAAATACCCAGTTACGGGCCCTGAACAGGGACGCCGGAATCCAAGTGTTATTTTTCTTGTCACAATGCCATCCTATTAACTTCCGTCTGTAAAGCCCGGCACATAGCTTACTGGGATTCCTAGGACCGACCCCAGGCCCTTTGCAATGTCCTCCAATACATTAATGCATTAATACATTAATGGCATTCCTGCCACTTAGCCTAAGCTTGAACTGGAGAGCTACCTCCATTCCAGATGCTTGAACACTACTGAAAAGACGTGAAACGAGCTTCATCACAGATGTGGCCCCACTCCATGGGGACCATCACTCCATGGGGACTATCACTCCATGGGGACTGTCACTCCATGGGGACCGTCACTCCACGGGGACCGTCACTCCAGGGGACCGTCACTCCACGGGGACCGTCACTCCACGGGAACCGTCACTCCACGGGAACCGTCACTCCACGGGAACCGTCACTCCATGGGAACCGTCACTCCATAGTTGTTTTTTAAGATTTATCCAAGTTATACAAGTAGTCTTAGTTCCTCACTCACTTCATTCATACATAAACCTGTTTTTGCAATTCATTTCTTACTGAGGGGGGTGTGGACCCAACAATCCCCATTCCTCTTTCATGTTTTTCCATGGCACAAGTGCAGACCCAGTAACGATACCATTTTGACAAACTCTCTGAGTAGCTTCCAGCTTGGGGAAACTGCGCATGCAATCTCTCCACACTGCTCACACCTTTTACTACCTGATAAACATGAATTGCAAAATGTCGTTTTAGTATCTCTTCAAAAATAGAACTATATGTGAAGACGTAAAAGTAATATTTATATGACCTCCAGTGCTCCTAGGAAGTTATTTCTAATCCATTACAAATAAATTCTTGTTACTATTTCTTACCGAATTTTAGACAGGACTTAGTACACTCATGAACAAAATGTGGGAAAAATACAATGGAGTATTATTCAAAAAGGAATAAAATTCTGACTCATGCAACAAGATGGGTGAACCTTGAGAACATTATGCTAAGTGAAATAAACCAGACACAGAAGGACAATACCGTTTGTTTTTTAAAAATGGAACGCTTCACAAATTTGCATGTCATCCTCGGACAGGGGCCATGCTAACCTCATCTGTACTGTTCCTATTTCAGTATATGCGCTGCCAAAGCAAGCGCAAGAAGGACAAATATTGCCCTCTTCCATTTATATATGAGGCACCCGGGACAATCAGACACATGACGTAGCCCGGTGGTTGCCACGGGCGGCAACAGGGAGAGATACAGAATTATTACTACACAGGTACGGAGTTCCAGTTTGGGAAGGTGCAAAGCCTAAAGTGGACAACGTTAATGCCACAGCGTTCTCTGCTAAAATGGCAAATGTTAGGTTATCTATATTTTGCCACAGTAAAAAATACTCGCAGGCAGACACACACACACACACACACACACACACACACACACACACACATTTGCATGGAGACTCTCTAGAAGAATTAGAGAAAACTGTAACAAACCTTGCCTTTAAAAAGGGGAACTGGATAGGTAAAAATTTATCACTATATATTATTCATCACTATATATTATTTATCACTATATATTATTTCCACCTTTATAATTTTATCCCATGTACATATACCATCTATTCAAAAATTTAATTTCTGATCAGTCTTCTTAACTTCTAAACACAGAGCAGGAAAATATATATAGGTGAAAATGTAGGCAGGTGGGCTCATGCCTGTAATCCCAGCACTTGGGAGGCCAAGGCAGGTGGATCACTTGAGACCAGGAGTTCGAGACCAGCCTGGCCATCATGGTGAAACTCTGTCTCTACTAAAAGTACAGAAAAAAAAATAGCTGGGCGTGGTGGCATGCACCTGCAATCCCAGCTACTCGGGAGGCTGAGGCAAGAGAAGCACTGGAACTCGGGAGGTGGAGGTTGCAATGAGCCAAGATTGCTCCATTGCACTCCAGCCTGGGCAATAGAGCGGCACTGTCTTAGGGGAAAAAAAGCCAGGCAAGGTGGCTCATGTCTGTAACCCCAGCACTCTGGGAGGCCGAGGCAGGTGGATCACCTGAGATCAGGAGTTCAAGACCAGCCTGGTCAACATGGCAAAACCCTGTCTCTACTAAAAACACAAAAACTGGCTGGGTATGGTGGCTCATGCCTGTAGTCCCAGCTATTCAGGAGGCTGAGGCAGGAGAACCACTTGAACCCAAGAGGCAGAGGTTGCGGTGAACCGAGATTTTGCTGCTGCACTCCAGCCTGGGTGACAGTAGTGAAACTCGGTCTCAAAAAACAAAAGTCTGTGTTTTACGTGAGGCAAAATAATAATGTCCCTAATTAGTGATATTGAAAACCTCCCCACTGGTTTTCAAGGAGCTAGCATTCAAAAACTATTTTTTGTTGTTGTTGTTTTTGTTTTTGTTTTTTTTTGAGACGGAGTTTCGCTCTTGTTACCCAGGCTGGAGTGCAATGGTGCAATCTCGGCTCCCCGCAACCTCCGCCTCCTGGGTTCAGGCAATTCTCCTGCCTCAGCCTCCTGAGTAGCTGGGATTACAGGCACGTGCGACCGGGCCCAGCTAATTTCTTTTTTGTATTTTTAGAAGAGACGGGGTTTCACCATGTTGACCAGGATGGTCTTGATCTCTTGACCTCGTGATCCACCCGCCTCGGCCTCCCAAAGTGCTGGGATTACAGGCGTGAGCCACCGCGCCCAGCCCAAAAACTATATAATAAGGAAATGAAAAAGGAAAAAATGCTTTAGATCATAAGCAATCAATACGGAATATATGGAAATAATTAAGAAGTTCTAGCCAGGTGTGGTACGTATCTATAGTCCCAGCTACTTAGGAGGACTGAGACAGGAGGATCACTTGGGCTCAGGATTTCAAGGTCAGCCTGGGCAAAAGAGAGCCTGTTTCTAAAATAAAATACATATTTTATTTTATTTTATTTTATTTTTTTGGAGACGGAGTTTCGCTCGTTACCCAGGCTGGAGTGCAACAGCGCGATCTCGGCTCACTGCAACCTCCGCCTCCTGGGATCCGGCAATTCTCCTGCCTCAGCCTCCCGAATAGCTGGGACTACAGGCGTGCGCCACCATGCCCAGCTAATTTTTTTTTTTTTTGTATTTTTAGTAGAGACGGGGTTTCACCATATTGACCAGGATGGTCTGGATCTCTTGACCTCGTGATCCACCCGCCTCGGCCTCCCAAAGTGCTAGGATTATAGGCATGAGCCACCGCACCCGGCCATAAAATACATATTTTAAAGTTCTTATTAGAGTTTTGTTATATATAACATAACATTGCTCATCCAGATTAAACAGGGGAAAAACAAGTCTTGAGTTATTTACTTTAAGAATATAAAATGGGACCAGGTACGGTGGCTCATGCCTGTAATCCCAGCACTTTGGGAGGCCGAGGCAGGCAGATGACTTGAGGCCAGGAGTTTGAGACCAGCCTGGGCAACTCAGCGGTACTGGTCTCTACTAAAAATATAAATATTAGGTGGGCGTGGTGGCAGGCACCTGCAATCCCAGCTACTCAGAGGCTGAGGCAGGAGAATCGCTTGAATCCTAGAAGTTGGAGGCTACAATAAGCAGCATTGCACTCTAGCTTGAGCCACACAGTAAGACCCCCATCTCAAAATAATAATACAAACTGTGTATATATACAAAGTAGAATAATTATAATAGCTAATATTGTTCTTAACTTTAAATACCAAGCTAATATTGTTCTAAGAGCTTTATAAATGTCCACTGAAAAGAGTTCTCAAACGTTTTGGTCTGAGAACTCCTTTTACTATCAAAAATTATCAAGGCACTCAAAGTGGTTATGTTTGTGTGAGTTATTACTATCTTTATTATCATATTAGAAATGAAACTTTAAATTTTAAAAATATGTATTTACAATTTAAAAATGTGTATTAAAAACATGTATTTTTAAAATGTGTATGTATTAAATCATTTAGAAATCCTACATAAACCCATGTTTACATAAATAGTTTTTATTTTTTTAAACTATATTTTCCAAAACAAAGAGTATATTTAGAAGAATGGCCTCGTTACATAGGCACAGTGTAAATATGTAATGCCTGGCTTCACAGAGGACAGCTGGCTTCTCATCTCTAGTTCTGCATTCAATCTGCTGCAAAACTGCACATCACGTCGCCTCAGAAAAACTGCAGTATGCATGAGGAAAGAAACCCGTTTCCTGTCTCTTGTCTCAAAGAAGGAGGAAGTAAAAGCTGAGACACAGCAGGCACGAGGTCAGTGGCCTGGAGGTTAAAGATTAAACCCGCCCCCAACCCTGAGATCTCAGGCCTCTATCGTTCCCATTCAATCCTGCTCAAACCCCCAGGCTTACTTCATCCATCCTGACCCCCTCACATGAACTTTCTAAAAGTGTAAACCCAAGACCCTTTCACATGTAGTATCTAGAGTTGTGAGCCTGTATAAAGGCAGAGGTTCCCTTTGTTAGACCAGCGTGGCTATTAGGCCACTATGCCACCTCGCCGAATAAATCAACCTTCCTTCCCAGATCCGCCTGTAAGAGGTCTGTTTCTTTCGGCCACTCCTGCTTCATATACTTTTGGGAAAAATGAGAATGAAAAGAACAAATACTGTCTTAAATTTAGTATGAAAATCGTTTGACTTCACAGACCCCTGAAAGGGGCACTTTGAGAACTACTTCCGTATACTATCAAGCCTGTGAGGCAACGTACAAATGCAGGCACAAAGAGAGTAACTAAGGCACCGGCAGTCACAGAGCTGGGATGGGAAGCCGGGAAGTCTGAATCCAGACCTCAGGACTGCCCCTCTAAGGTGGAAGGGCATTCGAAGGGGCCCATCTCACAATGCTGTTGACAGTGGGCTGGTGGTTGCCCAGCATTTGCAATACAAGACTTTCCCTGTATCTAATGTGATAAAATTTCAAATTAAATATTTCAATGTGTGCAAAGCAGAGATAAGGGAAAGGGAGAGAAGCCACCACAAAACTCTAAGACCTCTCTGGGGGCCTAGGTCAGCCCTACACAGAAGCACCACCAAACTTCCACCTGATGGATAAAGCAGTTAGGAGAGGAACAGCCAATGCCTGCGGGCTCTCCAGGAAAGCTCTCTCTGGCCTGCCCACAAAAACAACAACTGCTTAGCTTTACAAGGTATCTTAAAGTGTTTCCCAAAATGGGCTGGGCTGATGGTTCATGCCTATACTCCCAGCACTTTGGGAGGCCAAGGCAGGCGGATCACCTGAGATCAGGAGTTCGAGATCAGCCTAACAAATATGGTGAAACCCCTGTCTCTACTAAAAATACAAAAAAAAAATTAGTTGGGCATGGTGGCACACGCCTATAATCCCAGCTACTCAGGAGGCTGAGGCAAGAGAATCGCTTGAACCCGGGAGTCGGAGGTTGCAGGGAGCCAAGATTGCGCCACTGCACTCCAGCCTGGGTGATAGAACAGGACTCCATCTCAAAAAAATAATAATAATAGAAATAAATGTCTCCCTCCATTCAAAGACACTTCTTCACACCGCTCAATCCTTCTTTTTTTCCTTGTAGTGGACAAATAATAATTGTACAGATTTATGAGATATGCAGAGTGATACTTCAATACTTGTATACAGCGTAATGAGCAAATCAGGGTAACTGGCATATCCACCACCTAAAGCATTTCTCATTTCCTTGAGTTGTGAACATTCAAAATCCTCTCTTCTATTTTTGGAAAATATATAATAAATTACAGTTACCCCTATTTGCCCTCTAATGAGGCAGAACAACAGAACTCCTTCCGTTTATCCAGCTGTGCTTCTGTGTCCATCACCCCCGCCAGCCTCTCCTCCCGTCTGTCCTGTCCTCTAACACACAGCTCTACTCTCTTCTTCTATAAACTCGATTTTGTTTTAGCTCCCACAGAGGAGTGAGATCACATGGTATTTATCTTTCTGTGCCTGACTTCTTTTGGTTAACACAGCGTCCTCCAGACTCACTCAGGTGGCCACAAATGACAGGATTTAATTCTTTTGTATGTACTTTCTTCAATCCTGACACAGAATACTGCCTTCAATCCTTAATTAGAATGCTTAAAAAGAAAGATATTTAACTATCAGATATTAAATCATTTTATAAACTGACAACAGTTAATATCGTATTGAACTAGCATAAGGCTAAAAGGTACAGTGGTACAGTACCTAAGATATGGCCCGAATTAGATCCACTTCTATAAAATGTAGCATATTATAAAGAAGGCCTAACAATTCCTGAAGTAGAATAAACTGTTTAGTAATTTAGAAAAAAAAAAATGTCTATTTAGACCTTCACTTTTTTTTTTTTTTTAAAGACGGGGTTTCACCATGTTGGTCAGGCTGGTCTTGAACTCCCAACCTCAGGTGATCCGCCCACCTTGGCCTCCAAAGTGCTAGGATTACAGGCGTGAGCCACCAAGCCTGGCCTAGACCTTCACTTTTAATCATCAGCCAAAATACACTCTAGATAGATTAACTGTTTTTACAAACGGAGAAAACAGGCTGGGAAAGGCAAGCCCGGACCTTACTCATCCCTGCTCTCAGAGCTACGTTGCAGGCTGCACAGTCCAACTGAATGGCACTGCCAGCAAAGAAGAAATGAACCTGAGCTGCAACTTGGTTGCTAACCCACTGTGTGGTCTCGGGCAAGACTTTTGGCTTCTCTGTCCTGAAATTTCTCTTTATCCTTCTTTTCTGTTTTGTTAAGATTTAGTCTCACTCTGTCACCCCAGCTGCAGCGCAATGATGCATCTCAGCCCACTGCAACCTGCACCTCCTGGGTTCAAGCAAGTCTCCTGCCTCAGCCTCCCAAGTAGCTGGGACTACAGGTGCGAACAACCACCCCCAGCTAATTTTTTAATTTTTTTGTATTTCTAGGAGAGACAGGATTTCACCATGTTGGCCAGGCTGGTCTGAAACTCCTGACCTCAAGTGATCCACCCACCTCAGCCTCCAAAGCTTAATTTCCAATTTATAAAGAGTAGTCGAGTCCAGTGGCTCCCACCTGTAATGACAACACTTTGGGAGGCTGAGGGGGGTGAATCAACCCGGGCAACATGGCAAGACCCCTGTCACTACAAAAAATAATAATTAGCTCAGTGTGGTGGCAAGTGCCTATAGTCCCAGCTGCTCGGGAGGCTGAGGCAGGAGGATCACTTGAGCCCAGGAGTTCACGGTTACAGTGAGTTATGATCAAGCCACTGTAATCCAGCCTATCTTTAAAGATCCTATCCTTAAGATAATTTTTTTAGCCGGGTGCGGTGGCACGTGCCTGTAGTCCCAGCTACTCGGGAGGCTGAGGCTGGAAGATCACTTGAGCCCAGGAGTTCTAGACTGTAGTGCGCCATGCCGATGCAGTGTCCACACTAAGTTCGGCATCAATATGGTAACTTCCCGGGAGCGGGGGACCACCAGGTTGCCTAAGGAGGGGTGAACCGAAGGCCCAAGTCAGAAATGAAGCAGGTCAAAACTCCCGTATTGATCAGTAGTGGGATCACACCTGCGAATAGCCACTGCACTCCATCCTGGGCAACACAGTGAGACCCCATCTCCTAAAAAAAATTTTTTAATAAATAAATAATATTAAATAATAATATTTTTTTAAAAAATGGTAATAATACCAGCAGCATGAGAATATTCATTATAAACTTTAAAGTGCTGTACAAATGAACATAGCAATAATGATTAGAAATCTACATTCATCCAAGTTGTTACTCCTCAAATATACTCAGCGTGAATATTTTAATGCTAAAAACAATAATTTTCTTAGTAACCATCTTTAATTAATAAAGATTTAAGTTGTAAGAACATACACTCTCCCTCAGGGCCTCAGTAAAGTTATTTTAACTTCCAATGGAAAAGAAGATGCAGCCATAAACCTGTTTATTTTTACTGAATTGACCCTTTGACCAAAAAAGGCCTGGCATCACTGCTCTAGGGGATTGGGGAGGTTTTCCTTTCACTGCTACTGTCAGGAAGCCTGAAGGCAGGAGAGAAGCCCCTGATGTCTTTAAAGGGTAGGGTGGGAGTGTAGGCAACACAGCATAGCAAAAGACTTGGAGTTAGAAAAACCCTGGTGTGACATTGAGCCAACTATTTACCTTCTCCTCGTCTCCAGAAACTGGAGATTCCCTTAACCCAGAAATAAAAAGACAAAAACGGGGTAACCCACATGAACCCTCTTCCACCCAGCTACAGGTAGTGTATCAGAGGGCAAGCCTCAAGCAAATGCTGGTTTCTTTTCTCTCCTTCCCCTTCTCTCTCATAAAGCCTTATTTCCCCTGACTTCTCTGTACCCTGCCCCCAGGAGGAGAACCCTTCAAGGAGAGGTCTGAGGTCAAGGCACTTGTCATTCATGTATTTAGTCATTCACATTGCAGGCCAGGGTGCTCAAACCCTACTGCCACCACCAGCACCCCACCCACTCATTTCCTACTGGGACACCCACAGTAAGGCCTGGGATTCCACAGTGTCATTCCCATAGAATGCAATGTGATCGGAGCCACCGGAGCCGTATGGTGCTGCACGGTGCTCCAGCCCTGACCGCACTGGTTTATAGGCGTCTAATAGTTCCTCCTCAGCACCATTTTTAAAATTACTTCCCACTGCTTTGCTGGCCTCTGTACTAGGTTCTGGCCCTGACATTCTAATCTCATCGGATAACCCTCATTTACCATGGCCTCCTAAAGGAATGGCTTCACTGCCTTTTTTTTTTTTTTTTTGAGACAGAGTCTGACTCTATCGCCCAGGCTGGAGTACAGCGGTGCAAGATCTCAGCTCACTGCAACCTCCGCCTCCCGGGTTCAAGCAATTCTCCTGCCTCAGCCTCCTGAGTAGCTGGGACTACAAGCAAACGCCACCACACCTGTCTAATTTTTGTATTTTTACTAGAGACGGGTTTCCCTATGTTGGCCAGGTTGGTCTCGAACTCCTAACCTCAGGTGATCTGTCTGCCGTGGCCTCTCAAAGTGCTGTGATTACGGGTGTGAGGCACTGAGCCTGGCTTCATTGCCCTTCTTTGATGTGTATAACACAAACGCTACACTTCTTCTGAGCGTCTAATCTCTTCTGTCTTTTGAGGGGTTTTTGTTTTGTTTCAGTCTCAAGCTCTGTCCCCCATTTCAGATCTCCCAGTATTCATGTCTTTCTCTTGTGTTTTTCTGTTTTTCTGTTTTGGTTCTTTTTGCTATTTTTCAGGGCGAGCGTACCATTGGTAAGCATTATTAATCTATTCGTGGCCTTATAGTACATATGTATGTGTTTTGCAAAGCAAATGCTCTTCATTCACTCAACGACTATTTCCTGAGTGCCAACTACACGCCAAGCAGTAAAGATAAAAAGAGTTCATCTCACTCACAGAGTTTACAATTTATACATTGGAACAGGCAAAGAGAATACAGTGTATTCTTCAAACCAGAGTATGAAGAATAAGTACTTATCAAAGCAATAGCTAGCAAAGACATTTTACAGAGCATGGAAAATCAATACTTAAAATATCATAATAAATCCAAGGTTCAGTATAAAAAGAGAAAATCACTCTCTCGTACTTTACAACTTGGATCAGGTAATTTAGAAGTGCAACAAAAAAAAATTCCAAACCTCACATCCACTGTATTGTTCGACTCATGGTCAAACACTTCAAACGCCTCTTTGATTTTTTTGTGAAATTCTGCTACTACTGTCTCTGCAAAAGACAAAGTAAATACAAATTCTTTTAGTTTAGCTTTGAATTCAAAACAAAAATTCTAATAATCGAACTAGAAATCTCAATTAGCAAATATATGAGTAACTCTTTCCTCATCTTTATGTATCATTTAGCATGTTTAACTTCCTCTGGAGATGTCAAAGAATACACTATTTTTTAAACATTTTTTTCTGAGGAATTATACACATACTGTAAAGGTGCTCTAATCTGAAGTACACAGCTTAATTGTTTACATACGCATATATTCATGGAACCACTCCGATCACGGTAACAGAATATTACCAGCAGCAGCCTCTCTCTCAAGTCCTTTGGGTAGAGTCCTAGCCTGAGAGGCAGAGTGAATCCAATAAAACAGATATTGTGGGTTGGGCACGGTGGCTCACACCTGTAATCCCAGCACTTTGGGAGGCCGAGGTAGGTAGATCACCTGAGGCCAGGAGTTCGAGACCAGCCTGACCAACATGGAGAAACCCCGTCTCTACTAAAAATACAAAATTAGCCAGGCCTAGTGGCCCATGCTTAGCACAATTTTCAGATTAATTGCATTATTTCCTTTATTCTTTCATTCCACCAAACACCTTGGAGTTGGCCTTGACCCTTTTCCTTCTCTCTGCACCTAAAATCAAGTTTATCAGCAAATCTTGTTGGCTCTGCTCTTTATAATATATCCAGAATCAGCTGGGTGTGGTGGCTCACACCTGTAATCCCAGCACTTTGGGAGGCCGAGGCAGGTGGATCACCTGAGGTCAGGAGTTTGAGACCAGCCTGGCCAACATAGTGAAATCCCATCTCTACTAAAAATACAAAATTAGCCGGGCGTGGTGCTAATTAATGCCTGTAATTGCAGCACTTTGGGAGGCCCAGGCAGGAGGATTGCTTGAGCTCAGGAGGTCGAGGCTGCCGTGAGCCATGATCACACTACTGCACGCCAACCTGACAACAGAGCTAGACCTTGTCTCAAAGAAAAGAAAAAGATCTCAAAATTCATCAAACGCTAAGTACAACAGGACACTCAGAAAGAGAGTAGGTATGAGTTTAGGTAATTATTTCAATTAGAAATACTATATCACCAGATAGTAGAAAATAGGAAAATTTTTAATCACTCACATTCTCTTCACCCTAACATAATCAGTAATTATTTTGCTCTGTTTTCTTCCAATCTTTCTTCATACATATTCTTTTATATGTAGCATTAAATAACTACCACCCACTCATTCAACAAATATTTACTGAATAAACACTACACACCAGGTTCTGTGTTCGGTACTTTACATACTTTTACAACCAAAGAGAAAAAAATAAACCAAAGCTCAGAGAGGCTAAGCAACTTGCCCAAGATCACAGACTCATTAAGTGGCAGAGCTGGACTGAACCCAGATCGTCCTCACCTCAACAATCCTGCTCTGCTCCCCACCCCACTCCACCCCACCCATTACTACTTAACTCCTCAATTCCTTCATGTAAATGTTCTATTTTCCCAGGCTGCAGCATAATTTACACAGCCTTCCATTTTAACAGTTCCAAAAGAAGGTACCACAATTTATTGATACTATTTTTTCTTTATTATAAATAACACACCAATGAACTTTCACTAATTTAACAACAAATGAATGTTGGCTCATTATTGAAATTTACACGTCTTTGATTACAAGTGAACCTGAATAATGATCCATATGTTTGTTTACCATCTCCGCTTTCTATGTTATGAATGGTCTATCTGCGTTCTCTCCTCAGCCCTACTGGGATCTTCAATTATTTCTCAATAATTTGTAAGAGCTGTTTGAATCATGAAGACGTAACCCTACGTCGAAGTCACTGCAAACAGTTTTCCAGGTCAGTTGCTTGCACTTGTTTTTCCAAAATGAAAACAGCTCCATTTCCTTTCTGATTATCGAAATCATACACAATTAATGGAGGAAAAGAAGACACAGGTGAAAGTTTAAGTTAAAATCACTTCAAATCCTACCCAGAGTTAACTACTTTTTTTTGAGATGGAGTCTCGCTCTGGCGCCCCTCCCAGGCTTAAGTGATTCTGCTTCTGGAGTAGCTGTAGCTGGGATTACAGTTTCGTGCCACTCCTGCCCAGCTAACTTTTGTATTTTTACTAGAGACGGGGTTTCACCATATTGGCCAGATTTGTCTCCAACTCCCGACCTCAAATGATCCACCTCCCTCAGCCTCCCAGAGTGCTGGGATTACAGGTGTGAGAGTTAACTACTTTTAATGTTGCTCTCTAATCTAATTTCTTAGTTGGCAACAAATTGGATCTTTCATTCTCAATAAATATGCATTACCTTATTATTTTGAGTGACTGCCTGATACTCCATTATAGAGCTTTATCAAAATGTATTTAACCAATCCCCTAATTGTGGAAGTTTAGGTTGTTTCTGATTTTTCATTATTATAATCAATATTTTATTAAACAATCCTGCCCAATTCGTTTCTGTGCACTTGTCTTGTCTCTTTGAAATTCAATGAGTTGGACACAGCTGGACTAGGGAGGTTCTTATTGGCCGTAACAGTACCTTGGGAAAATCCCTCTGGTTACGACACTGCCACTGCACAATACTGATGTGTTTGGTTTTAAAATTTAAGGTCATTTTGAAAGTACATTATCCTTTATTTTTTATTTTTTTGAGATGGAGTTTCGCTGTTGTTACCCAGGCGATCTCGGCTCACCAAAACCTCCGCCTCCTGGGTTCAAGCAATTCTCCTGCCTCAGCCTCGCTAGTAGCTGGGACTACAGGCGCGCACCACCATGCCCAGCTAATTTTTGTATTTTTAGGAGAGACGGGGTTTCACCATGTTGACCAGGATGGTTTCGATCTCTTGACCTCGTGATCCACCCGCCTCGGCCTCCCAAAGTGCTGGGATTACAGGCATGAGCCACCGCACCCAGCCATTATCCTTTATTTTTAAGTAGTCACAGTTGTTGAGATTTCTTCTCATGCTTTAAAGTTTAGAGATTTATCCTTTGAAAGGCCCAAGAAGGAGAGAAATAAAAATCAGCCTTTTTCTAAAGGTCTGGCAAATAATTAATTCTGTTTTCAACAATTTACAGATAGATTTACTGTGCTTTTCAGTTTTAGACACCAGACAACACACTGAATAATCCATCTGAAATTGATTTTGATGTGATTCAAAGTAAAAGGTTGAATCAGCTTTTCCTAATTTACTGACAGCTTGATTCCTTTCCTTGCACTTTATCATGTATTATAGTCTTTTCTGTGATTGAGATTAATTCTATCAATTGTGCAGGCTATTGATTCTATTCTGATTTACATTCTAGTCTCCTGCCATGACAATAGTATTTTATTTATTGCCAGTCTATTAGCCTTTTTAGGAACATTCATCAATACCAACTTATTCCAAAGGAAATATAGAAATCCATATACAATTTAGAAGTTCCAAACGAACTACCATTGACAGCGTTACTGCTCTTGCAATCAGCTACACGTTGAGAATTAACATTTTAGAATATTTAGTTTTCACATCTAAGGGAGGTGTATTTAGATACATATATCTCTTTATAGATCTCTAAATTCAATATTACATATTTTGAGGTTCCTTCTCTAAGTCACACACAATCCCCCAAGAAGATGATGCCTATTTTATGGATTTTGTAGAAATTGCTATGAAATCTTTTTTTGAACCTTGTAATTTCAAGTGTTTGAAGTAAACACTGAATGTTTGCTATTGATTATATATCTCCTGAAAAAAATGTAATTAAAATCCTTCAGTTGATTATTTTATATTTTCTAATACATTTTGCATTATTTTCTTATTGTATCTTCTTATTTCTCTGTCATGACTTATGGCACTGGCCAGAACTACCAAAGGAACATTAATACATAAAGTGATAATCCATTTTATAAAAACATTATTATTAATCATCTGGAACACTAATCTTTTACCAATAAATATAAAGCTGACTTTTGTTTTGAAACAGGTAAAACTCCAACCTGGCCAAGACGGTGAAATCCTGTTTCTACTAAAAACACAAAAATTAGCTGAATGTGGTGGCACGTGCCTGTAGTCCCAGCTACTCCAGACACTGAGGCAGGAGAATCGCTTGAGGCTGCAGTGAGACAAGATCACGCCACTGCACTCCAGCCTGGGCAAAAGAGCAGGACTCCATCTCAAAAAAAAAAAAAAAAAGAAAAAGAAAAGAAAAGAAATAGGTAAAACTTCTAATTTATAATTTTATCTTTCCATTTCTAAAGAAGAGACACTTTTTTTTAGTTTTCAAACTTTTTATTTGCATATTTTAAAAAGTGTGCATTTCAATAATTAAAATAATTTGAACAAAAAATGGCACTCTGATTAAAGTACATTTACAGCCTGCAAGGCACTAATTTTTAATACCCTCTTATCAATAAGTTTTCCAAACTGTGTTTGGTTTAAAACTCATTCCTCATGGTGCTTCTCTTGGAACTCCTGACCTCGTGATCCACCTGCCACAGCCTCCCAAAGTGCTGGGATTACAGGTGTGAGCCACCGTGCCCAGCCAGTGCTTCTCAATAAAAGGCTTCAGTGACCAAAAAATGTCTGAAACCTCTGAATATTATGGATTATGCATAATATTTATATGTAGTTTTAATAGAGATGTATAGTGTGTATTAGTATATTCGAGTCTTTGTAATGTTCTACAATAATGAAACTTTGTTTACACAGCATTGATCATGGAGCCTGTTTTTTCAAATGATCATCTATCAGGAATAACTAATGCCTTAACTGAAATTGAGGACCTCTCTAATTCAGGAATCCTCGCCCAATGGGCATTGGAATACAAGTTAGCCATCCCTAATCTGAACATCCTAAATCCAAAATGCTCCAAAATCCAAAACATGTTGAGGTCCCAAGCATTTCAGATACGGGTCACTCGACCTGTACAGCACATACAGGAACCTTCTAATCAAAACACAGCATTGCAGGCAGAGACTGAAAGTCAGGCGTTTGCTGTTGCTTACAGCCGACATGGTGTTCTCATGACGCTGCTGTGCTGCTCAAGAACCTGAACACACTACTTTTTCACTTCATTAATGGTACTTCATATATTTTACTGCTAAATACTTCCGTTTAAATAAGTATAAGAAGATAACTATAGGGCCGGGCGCGGTGGCTCAAGCCTGTAATCCCAGCACTTTGGGAGGCCGAGGCGGGTGGATCACGAGGTCAAGAGATCGAGACCATCCTGGTCAACATGGTGAAACCCCGTCTCTACTAAAAATACAGAAAATCAGCTGGGCACGGTGGCGCGTGCCTGTAATCCCAGCTACTCAGGAGGCTGAGGCAGGAGAATTGCCTGAACCCAGGAGGCGGAGGTTGCGGTGAGCCGAGATCGCGCCATTGCACTCCAGCCTGGGTAACAACAGCGAAACTCCGTCTCAAAAAAAAAAAAAAAAGAAGAAGATAACTAACTGCTCATCAATATAAATTCATATCAGTTTAGGGTAGGGAATGATGGTGATGACAACCAGAGACTGTCCTTGTGGGAGGCTGACATAGTGACAGTTTGCTTTCTAATGGCTCTATGTACAGAAACTTTGTCTCATCTATAAATTATTTAAAATATTGTGTAAAATCACCTTCAGGCTACGTCTACAGGGTTTAGATGAAACATAAATGAGTTTCCGGTTTAGACTTGAATCCCTTTCCTAAAATATCTCATTACGTATATGCAAAGATTTCAAAATGCAAACAAATTGGAAATCCAAAATACTTCTGGTCCCAAGCATTCCAAATAATGGATACTCAGCCTGTAAAGCGGACAGATTAAAGGCGCACCCCAAGGCAGGACGCAGTGGCTCACACCTGTAATCTTAGCACTTTGGGAGGTCAGGGCGGGCAGACTGCCTGAGCTCAGGAGTTTGGGACCAGTCTGGGCAACACGGTGAAACCCTGTCTCTACTAAAATACAAAACACTAGCTGGGTGTGGCAGCATGCACCTGTAGTCCCAGCTACTCAGGAGGCTGAGGCAGGAATATCACTTAACCCAGGAGGCAGAAGTTGTAGTGAGCCAAGATCACATCACTGCACTCCGGCCTGGGTGACTCCATCTCCAAAAAAAAAAAGGGCACCCCAAAATATATTGATCCTCTTATCTCTCATCTCTCAGCGTGGCCAGATGAAGCCAGGTTGCAGAAAGCAGTCTATTCCAGAGCTTCCCACAGGGGGACCAGGGCAGCATAGGATCCAACGCCATGCCCTCGGCTCTGCACGGAGGTAACAACAAATGCCATCAGGCACCCACTGCTCCACGTTGCCAAGTATGTGATGTATCACGTGGTCCTCTACTTCAGAGGCCAGATATAGAACACAGCATTACCCATGACAGAGCTAATGGAGAAGCCCACAGAGCACAGTGTTCCTTCCAGTGTGCAGTGCACCTAGTTCAAACCGACAGGGCTCACAGCTCCACGAAGCAGCCCCAAATCTGTATCTCCACATACTGCTGGCTACTTCCATGCCTCTGCAACTGATATATGCTTTCAGTAGCAGCCAAGCTTCTTGTGTGGCCCTCCAAACACATGCATGAGAGGCAGGGCTCAGTGGCTCACGCCTGTAATCTCAGCACTCTGAGAGGCCAAGGTGGCCAGATCACCTGAGGTCAGGAGTTCGAGACCAGCCTGGCCAGCACGGTGAAACCCCGTATCTACTAAAAATACCAAAATTAGCTGGGCATGGTGGTGCGTGCCTGTAGTCCCAGAAACTCAGGAGGCTGAGGCAGGAGAATCATTTGAATCCAGAAGGTGGAGGTTGCAGTGAGCCAAAATCGTGCCACTGCACTTCAGCCTGGGCAACAGAGGGGGACTCCATCTCAAAAACAAATAAAAAAAAAACACACGCATCATATATAAATTAAATCTTCATTACTTTGAAATAATTGATATGAGGCAGTTCAACTCGATTTAAAAGTCATTTGCATTATCAGAAAATGTTCTAAGTTATATTGGTAAATTAAAGGAAAAGTTTTTAGAGAATGTAAGTATCATTTCAACTGGTTTGAACTATTCTAGGCAGGAGTGTCAGTCACAAAAGCACTGTGAAAAAGCAGAATCACTAGGAAACTACAAATATTTTTGTGAGGGCCAGGTGTAGCACGTTGAAAGGCCAGGCTGGGGGCACTGCTTGGGCCCAGGAGTTTGGGACCAGCCTGAGCAACACAGCAATTAGCTCTATACACACACACACACACACACACACACACACACTTTAAAAAAAAAAGCAATTAGCCAGGCATGATGGCACATGCCTGTAGTCCCAACTACTCGGGGGGCTGACATGGGAGGATCCCTGAAGCCCAGGAGTTGCAGGCTACAGTGAGCTCTGGTGGCACCACTGCACTGCAGCCTGCTGGATTGTGCTCTGAAGAAAATTTTTTTAAGTGTGAGAAAGTGTTAAGAGATTACAGTTTTTAGATAGGTAGGGGCCTAGTTCACACTTTAACTTTTTTTTAAAGGGAAAAATGCTTTTACATTTCACATGAACAGTTTCTCATTGGAAGAAAATGATCAAACATTGAGAAGCTCACATTATAGGTTTTTTAAGATCAGGAATTGAGGATAACTGTTTCAAGCAAAAAGTCTGAGATTAAAAACATTTTGGGAAGCAAGCACAAGTTCCACCTTGAATAATTTTAAATACATCTGGAACTTTTAAAATAGATTCATCGGCCGGGCGCGGTGGCTCAAGCCTGTAATCCCAGCACTTTGGGAGGCCGAGGCGGGTGGATCACGAGGTCAACAGATCGAGACCATCCTGGTCAACATGGTGAAACCCCGTCTCTACTAAAGATACAAAAAATTAGCTGGGCCCGATGGCGCGTGCCTGTAGTCCCAGCTACTCGGGAGGCTGAGGCAGGAGAATTGCCTGAACCCAGGAGGCGGAGGTTGCGGTGAGCCGAGATCGGGCCATTGCACTCCAGCCTGGGTAACGAGCGAAACTCCGTCTCAAAAAAAAAAAGAAAATAGATTCATCATTTTAAAATTTCCTAATACTCTGTTTTACTTTCTTATACATTTTTTTTTTTTACTTTTTTTTATTTTTTGAAATGGAGTTTCCCTCTTGTTGCCCAGGCTGGAGTGCGATGGTGCGATCTCGGCTCACCGCAACCTCTGCCTCCCGGGTTCAAGTGATTCTCCTGCCTCAGCCTCCCGAGTAGCTGGGATCACAGGCACGCGCCACCACACTCGGCTAATTTTGTCTTTTCAGTAGACACGGGGTTTCCCCATGTTGGTCAGGATGGTCTCCTGAACTCCCAACCTCAGGTGATCCACCTGCCTTGGCCTCCCAAAGTGCTGGGATTACAGGCCTGAGCCACCACATCCGGCCAGATATGCTTTTCTTTAAAAAGCAAAGGTAAAAAAGGTTAATATAAAGAAATAAGAAAATAAAAAGCGGAGGTCCTGTGCTGATGTTAGTTGGGTATGGTCTCCTGTCTCACTTCATTGTTTTGTTTTTGTTTTAATCAGTTATGACCCAAGACCCTGTCTCATTTCTTTTTTTTTTTTTTTTGAGACAGG
>CM052666.1:41397261-41412381 GCA_028533165.1 Leontopithecus rosalia | reverse complement strand
CCAGGCTGGAGTGCAATGGCGCGATCTCGGCTCACCGCAACCTCCGCCTCCTGGGTTCAGGCAATTCTCCTGCCTCAGCCTCCCGAGTAGCTGGGATTACAGGCACGTGCCACCATGCCCAGCTAATTTTTTGTATTTTTAGTAGAGACGGGGTTTCACCATGTTGACCAGGATGGTCTCGATCTCTTGACCTCATGATCCACTTGCCTCGGCCTCCCAAAGTGCTGGGATTACAGGCGTGAGCCACCGCACCCGGCCAACATAATTTCTTTTTATATGATCAAGCCCCATATAGAGGTCCCAAAGCTCATCTAGTTTTACCCCAATGTACCACATAAATATTATTTTCCATGATCAGGGTGTTTGTTTTTGAGACAGAGTCACGAGCTGCCACTAGGCTGAAGCACTGTGGTGAGACTATGGCTCACTGCAGCATCAAACTCCCAGGCTCAAGCAATCCTCCCGCCTCAGCCACCAGAGTAGCTGGAACTACAGGCACAGATCACCATGCCTGGCTAATTTTTTTAATTTTTGTTTTTATTTGTAGAGACAAGGTCACTCGGTGTTGACCAGGCTGGTTTTGAACTCCTGGTCTCAAGGGATCCTCCCACCTTGGCCTCTTAAAGTACTGGGATTACACACAGGAGCCACTGAGCCTGGCCAATGTTTAGGTTGTAAAGTGATAAAAGCTGGGAAGCACTAACATAAAGTCACTAACTCCATGGAAGTCCCCTGGAGAACTGGCTGCTCGTTCTCCCATGGCTTACCTATGGCCGGGACTTGGAGAAGGTTCGCGATGCAAAGCTCCCCACTGCTGCTCTCAGCCCCTTACTCCTAACCTGCCGTGCTTTTTTCCAGCTTCACTAATGCAGAAAATTTTAACATACAGAAAAGTTGAAAACTTAGTATTACAAATGACTCGATACCCACCACCTAGATTCAACTATTGTTAATATTTTGCCGTGTTTTGAGTCCTCCTTGTATGTCTGTCTCTGTCTCTAACTCAATTGCAGACATTAGAATGATTCATCCCCAAATACTCCAGCACAAGCCTCCTAAAAATAAAGGTATTCTCCTGCGTAATCCCAATGTTATTACATCTTTAAAAAATAACAAAAATTGCCCGGGCGCGGTGGCTCACGCCTGTAATCCCAGCACTTTGGGAGGCCGAGGCAGGTGGATCCCGAGGTCAAGAGATCAAGACCATCCTGGCCAACATGGTGAAACCCCATCTCTACTAAAAATACAAAAAAAAAAATTAGCTGGGCATGGTGGCGTGCACCTGTAGTCCCAGCTACTCGGGAGGCTGCGGCAGGAGAATTGCTTGAACCCGGGAGGTGGAGGCTGCAGTGAGCCAAGGTCGCACCACTGCACTCCAGCCTGGCACCTGGTGACGGAGTGAGACTCTGTCTCAAAAAAAAATAATAATAACAAAAATTCACTAAGATCATCTAATATCTATTCCATATTCAAATGTCTCCATCTGTCCCTAAATGTCTCAGGTATTTTTTTCACACTAAAATCCAATCAAAGATTATGTACTGTGTTTGGCTGTTAGATACTATTTTCTTCTCTTTGAAACTAACAGTCCTCCATCCTTCCCCACCCCTCCCCACACCCATTAAATTAGCTTGCTGAAGAGCCTGGGCTATATAGCACAATCTTACAGAATGTGCGACATCCCGCACTTGTCTGATGACATCCTTGTTTCAACTTCATATTAGAAACTACTACTCTGTTGAGGACATAATCTACTATTCCTTCTCACTGCTATCTTCTACTGATTCCCGATCACACTCCTCCACATCTATCATCCCAACAAATTCATCTTCCTAATTCTATTTCATCATGAACAGCTTTCAACCCTTCTGGGTTTTTCTGTTGTTGTTGTTGTGTGTTTGTTTTTGAGATAGAGTCTCGCTCTGTTGCCAAGGCTAGAGTTCACTGGCGTGATCTGGGCTCACAGCAACCTCCACCTCCCAGGTACAAGCAATCCTCCCACCTCAGCCCCCCAGGTAGCTAGGACTGCAGGCCTGAGCCACCATGCCCAGCTAACTTTTGTATTTTTGGTAGAGATGAGTTTTTGCCATGCTGCCCAGATCGGTCTCCAACTTCTGAGCTCAAGCAATTTGCCCATCTCTGCCTCCCAAAGTGCTAGGATTACAGGCATGAGCCAGTGCACTCAGGCACCTACTTATAAACCCTTCTGAATTCTGTTCTTTTCCTTCCATCTCCATTGTCATTGCATGAGATTAGACCCTCACACATCTGTAATCCCAGCACTTAGCTAGATTGGCAGATCACTTGAGGTCAGGAGTTTGAAACCAGCCTGGCCAACATGGTAAAACTCCATCTCTGCTAAAAATACAAAAAATTAGCTGGGCCTGGTGGCACATGCCTGTAATCCCAGCTATTCTGGAGGCTGAGGCAGGAGGATCCCTTGAACCCGGCAGGTGGAGGCTGAAGTGAGCAGAGATCACGCCATTGCACTCCAGCCTGAGAGACAGAGCAAGACCCTGTCCCCCCAAAAAAATAGACACTCATCACTTCCAGCTAAATTAACGTAGTCACTTCCTGCCTTTTTGCCTTTACTCTCCTATCTCCCACTTCCCATTGCACCCATCAAACCATAATCCACATTTTGCTAGGATGATCTTTTTAAAATGCAAATTCAATAATTTGACCCTCTGGTTTAAAATCCTCCAGTGGTTTGCAAGGCCTTTCAAACTAACATTCAGACTCCTTAACCAGACACACAAAGTCCTCTGCGAACTCGGCTCCTACCTAGCTCAAAAATGTGACCTCTTAACACTTTCCACACAGATGCCCTAGGCAGGAAATCTCGGTAGTTTCCCAGCGATAGTGGTTTTTCACTGCCTTGTGACTGACACTCCTGCCTGAAATACCGCTCTCCTCTGTCCTGGTTATCTCCCATTCATCACTCAAGTTGAAGAGTGATTGCCTTCTGAAGGCTGTCCTTCTCCTCTTCCGTTACATATCCTCCTGTGTAATCATGTAGCATACGTGCTAGCTCTAGCATCATAGTCTATCAAACTATATTGTAATTAGCAGTTTACTTGTCTCCCTTTCCATACTGTAAACACCTTGAAAATAACTCTGATAGTGCCCGTAACCTACTGAAAGCTCAATGAGGCCGGGCACCGGTGACTCATGCCTGTAATCCCAGCACTTTGGGAGGCCGTGATAGGCAGGTCACTTGAGGCCAGGAGTTCAAAGGTAGCCTGACCAACATGTTGAAACTCCATCTCCCAAAAATTAATTGGACATGGTTGCACAAGCCTATAATCCCAGCTACTTAGGAGGCTGAGGCACCAGAATAACTTGAAGCCAGGAGGCAGAGGTTACACGGAGCTGGTATCTCACCACTGCACTCCAGCCTGGTTGACAGAGCAAGACTCTGCCTCAAAAAAAAATAAAATAAAATAAAATAAAATAAAATACATATATATATATATATATATATATATATAGTTTAAAAGAAAACTAGGAATAGAAGGGAGCTACTTCACCATGATAAAAGGCATTTATGAAAAATACAACTAACACCATATTTAATGAATGGCAAAAGGTATTCTGCATGCCCTTAGAGTAAGCATGTTTTAGAAAGGAAATGTCTATTTTATGGTAATCTCGCACACATGTTAAAAGGAGGTTCTACTGTATTTCAGTAAGGCTACTGTGGTCTAAATTTACAGGCTCATGCCTGTAATCCCAACACTTTGGGAGGCCAAGGCGGCAGATCACCTGAGGTCGGGAGTTCGAGACCAGCCTGACCAACATGGAGAAACCCTGTCTCTACTAAAAACTATAAAAAATTAGCCAGACGTGGTGGCACATGCCTGTAATCCCAGCTACTTCGGGGGCTGAGGCAGCATCGCTTGAACCTGGGAGGCGGAGGCTGTGGTGAGCCAAGGTGAAGCCATTGCACTCCAGCCTGGTTAACAAGAGCAGAACTTTGTCCCACTAAATAAATAAATAAATAAATAAATCAGTAACATATAATTCACTGGGTGCAGGGTGCATGCCTGTCGTCCCTGCTACTCAGGAGGCTGAGGTGAGAAGCTCACTTGAGCCCAGGAGTTTGAGACTGGGCAACATACTATGTTGAAAAACAACAACAAAAAGGTGTAATTGTAAGTTTTATAATGAGAGGACTTTGAATCAGGATTTGTTACTGATACACGGTGTCAGTGGACTTTTACTGTTCTTTTCATTTCGTAGAACACAAACTCCTAAAGCGTTTCCTGTATGCTTACCTGGAATTATTCTAAAAAATATTTAAGAGTAAGAACTATCACAATTTCATCATGTAAAAAAATAATCAATCCAAAGCTGGGCACCATGGCACACACCTACAGACCCAGCTGCTCCAGAGGCTACGGCAGGAGGATCACTTGAGCCCAGAAGTTTGAGATCAGCCTGGGCCACAGAGTGAGACATCATCTCAGGAGAAAAAAAAAAAAATCAACCCAAGAAAACAAATACTCTATGAATAAAATATTGTTTGATACAGTCTAATTCTCAAAACTCCAAGCCACCAATGGTGGCGCAAGCCTATAGTCCCAGCTACTCAGGAAGCTAATAGCTTGGGCCCAAGAGTTCAAGTCTAGCCTGACAAAATAGGGAAACCGTGTCTCTAAAAACAAAACAAAACAGACTGGGCATAGTAGCTCACATCTGTAATCCCAACTTTGGGAGGCTAAGGGGGAGGACTGCTTGAGGCCAGGAGTTCGAGACCAGCCTGGGAAACATAGTGAGATCCTGTCTCTACAAAACAGTTAAAATTATAAAATTTAAATTTAGCTGGGCATGGTGGCACATGCCTGTAGTTCCAGCCACTTGGGAGGCTGAGGTGGGAGGATCACTTGAGTCCAGGAGGTCAAGGCTGCAGTGAGCCATGGTTCCACCACGGCACCCTAGTCTACTCGACAGCAAAACCCTGTCTCAAAAAAAAACCTCCAATCTTCCCCAAATAGGAAAACATAATGTCCCATTGTTGATAAGATGATTATAACAGAGATTACAAAAGAGGCAAGAAAGTATGTTTATTTTGCTGGGAGAGCACTCACCTGGAGCCAGCCACCACTGGCTTTTCCATGTACTAACTGTGAGACCTTGGGCAAGTTACTTAACCTGTCTGTGCCCAAGTCTCCCCATCTGTCCCCTATTAGTCCCAGCTACTCGGGAGGCTGAGGCAGGAAGAGGGCTTGAGTCTGGGAAGTCAAGGCTGAAGTGAGCCTAGATAACCTGCACTTCAGCCCGGGCAACAGAGCAAGGATGTGTTGGAAAAAAAGAAAAGAAACTAAAGAAAAACGAGGAAAAGTTCAAATTCTCGCTCCTTAACTTCCCTGAAATGAAAGAGCGTAAGAGAATGCAAGGTGGGGACAGGCTGAAGATTTTTTAATAGGACACAATTTAGGAGTTTGGATTTTATCTTCAGGACAATAGGTATCAACTGAAGATGTATAGAGTAGGGAGTATCTGGCTAGATGTAGAATCAATGAGGATAACTTACCTGGAAGGAAGCAAGGCTGGCGGCAGAGAGACGGTGAAGAGATTCACACAGAGAGAGGGGAGGAGGCAGGAAGATCACAAGGTCAAGAGATCGAGACCATCCTGGACAACGTGGTAAAACCACATCTCTACTAAACATACAAAAATCAGCCTAAAAATACAAAAATTAGCTGGGTGTGGTGGTTCGTGCCTACAGTCCCAGCTACTCAGGAGGCTCAGGCAGGAGAATTGCTTGAACCTGGGAGGCGGAGGTTGCAGTGAGCCGAGATCCAGCCACCACACTCCAGCCTGGCGCCTGGCGACAAAAACAGACTCTGTCTCAAAAAAAAGAAAAAGAAAAAGAACATTTACAAGAGAACATTTTTAAATACTTTAAATATCTAATGGTTAGGGAAACCTTAAATAAATTATAGTCCATAATTATAGTCCATATTAACGTTAGGTTAAGTTGGTGCAAAAGTAATTACGATTTTTCCAATTACTTTTTTTTCCTTTCTTTTTTTTTTTTGAGACAGAGTCTTACTCTGTTGCCCAGGCCGGAGTGCAGTGGCATAATCTCAGCTCACTGCAACCAACCTTCACGTCCTGAGTACGAACGATCCTCCTGCCTCAGCCTCCCGAGTAGCTGGGATTACAGGCATGCGCCACCACACCTGGCTAATTTTTGTATTTTTAGTAGAGATGGGGTTTCACCATGATGGCCAGGCTGCTCTCAAACTCCCGACCTTAAGTGGTCTGCCCACCTCAGCCTCCCAAAATGCTGGAATTACAGGCAGGTGCCACCATACCTGGCCCAATTACTGTTAATGGCAAAAACCACAATTACTCTTGCACCAACCTAATATAATAAATGCAACTCTTTTTTTTTTTTTTGAGACGGAGTTTTGCTCTTGTTACTCAGGCTGGAGTGCAATGGCACAATCTCGGCTCACTGCAACCTCCGCCTCCTGGGTTCAGGCAATTCTCCTGCCTCAGCCTCCTGAGTAGCTGGGATTACAGGCACGCACCACCATGCCCAGCTAATTTTTTTGTGTTTTTAGTAGAGACGGGGTTTCAACATGTTGACCAGGGTGGTCTCGATCTCTTGACCTCGTGATCCACCCGCCTCGGCCTCCCAAAGTGCTGGGATTACAGGCTTGAGCCACTGCACCTGGCCAAATGCAACTCTTTTATATGTTTTTAAGAAATACTTGTGACATGAAAAAATGTGTCTAATAGTAAGTGAAAAAAGCTGGACATAAAACCATATTCAAGTTTGTAAAACAAAATACAAATCTGCCTAGAAAAAGCCAGGAAGGAAATACACTAAAATGGCAAAATTCACTTTAAATTTTAGATGATGTTTCTTACCACGCTCATCCTGTGGTAACGTGCTAGAAATGCAAACCTTCAGACCCCATTCCAGATCACTGAGGCTGAAACCCAACAATCTACGTTGTAACAAGCTTTCCAGATGCGTTTCTTCTTCTTCTTCTTTTTTTTTTCCTAAGAGATTGGCGTCTTACTCTGTTGCCCAGGCTGGAGTGAAGTGGTGGGATCATGGCTCACTGCAGCCTTGAACTCCTGGGCTCAAGCAGTCCTTAACCTCAGCTTCTGAATAGCTGGGACTACAGGTGCGTGCCAGCAGGCCTGGGTTGCCGATGATTCTGATGCACCCTAACATTTGAGAGCCACTGCTCTCCATAATGGGATCATAAGTGAATTTTATTTACTTCCTTATGTAAATTTCCACTGGACTTCTCTCTGTGAAGCATGCAGGATTAGAGCATTCACTTTGAAGTCAGACAGACTGGAATGTGAGTGCACACTTCATGACCACGTGGTAGTAATGTGACTTTGGTCAAATTGCTTTACCTATCTTTTGGAAAATTCCTGACCATCTTTTTTTTTATTATTATTTTTGAGACAGGGTCTCGCTCTTTTGCCCAGGCTGGAGTGGAATGGTGCCATCTCAGCTCACTGCAACCTCTGCCTCCCGGATTCAAGCAATTCTCATGCCTCAGGCTCCCAAGTAGCTAGGACTACCAGCGCATGCCACCACGCCCAACTAATTCTTGCCTTTTTGTAGAGATGCAGTTTTGCCATGTAGGCTAGGCTGGTCTCACACCCCTGAACTCAAGCGATCCACCCTCCTTACCTCCCAAAGTGCTGGGATTACAGTCATGAGCCACCATGCCCAGCCGAAGCTTTAACATGTTAATCATGGTTCCTTAAATTCCTTGATAATTACCAAACACTCCTTATCATATATCTAAGTCTGGTTCTGATGCTTGCTCTGTCTCTTTGGTCGGTGTTATTCTTGCCTATTCGCATGTCTTATCATTTTTTTTGTTGCAAGCTAGACATGATCAGCCATTAGTGTGAGGCTTTACCTCCATCTGGCCAAGAGTAGGGCTGTGTTTAATGTCTGCTGTAGCTGTAGGTGCCAGATTCCTCGAGTGTCCTTGTTTCTTATTTTTTTAAGACTCAATCTCCCTCTTGTTCCCCAGGCTGGAGTACAGTGGCACGATCTCTTCTCACTGCAACCTCCACCTCCCAAATTCAAGGGATTCTCCTGCCTCAGCCTCCTGAGTAGCTGAGATTACAGATGCCTCCCACCACACCCGGCTGATTTTTGTATTTTTAATAAAAATGGAGTTTCTCCACGTTGGCCAGGCTGATCTTGACCTGCCTGCCCCAGCCTCCCAAAGTGCTGGGATTATAGGCATGAGCCACTACGCCTAGAACTCATCTCTTAAAAATAAAAAAAAATAAAATAATATTACTTTTTTACACTCTTAATATCTATAAAATCCATACTAGGGGCTCAGGCAGTATTGTCAAGTACAGGATCTGGTAAACACATTTTCACAAGTGGGTAAGAATCTTTTTTTTTTTCTTGAGTCTGTCACCCAGGTTGGAGTGCAGTGGCACGATCTCAGCTCACTGCAACCTCTGTCTCTGAGGTTCAAGCGATTCTCCTGCCTCGGCCCCCGGAGTAGCTGGGATTACAGGCACCACTCAGCACATCCAGCCAATTTTTGTATTTTTAGTAGAGACGGGGTTTCACCATGTTGACCAGGATCGTCTCAATCTCTTGACCTTGTGATCCACCCCCAACCTCAGTCTCCCAAAGTGCTGGGATTACAGCTGTGAGTCACCATGACTGGTCAAGAATAATTTTTAATTAGCATACTTAAGTGGATTTTAAAGTTTTGTAGAGCCGGGCGCGGTGGCTCACCCCTGTAATCCTAGCACTTTGGGAGGCTGAGGTGGGTGGATCACCTGAGGTCAGGAGTTCAAGACCAGCCTGGCTATCATGGTAAAACCCCATCTTAAAAAAATAAATAAATAAATAAAGTTTTGTAGAACTGACATTAAAATGAGATTTTAAAAATCAGTGCCCCTAAAAGTCTAATCACCCCGCCATCATCATCTCCTGGGCACCCCCGCGTAGTCCTTATCCATTTACACATATAATTTCTATGTATTTGGCTGCAACCCAACAAGTCGACATAGAGTAATTTGTTTTGTACGCCCCACATTTGTTGGACATGAAAGTTTTATCTCTATTTTCAAATTGATAGATAACTTTACATTGATCATTTTTGTGCTTATAACTTTTTTATTCTTTTCAGAACATATTTCTAAGGATAAATATCCAGAAGTGTATTTAAAGCTCAAAGCATGTGGACATCACTTCTTTATCATTATTTATTTTTAGCAAAGACGAGGTCTCACTGTGTTGCCTAGGCTGGTCTCAAACTGCTGGTCTGAAGCAGTCCTCCTCCTGCCTTAGCCTCCCAAAGTGCTAAGATTACAGATGTGAGCCACCTCACCCAGGCATCATCATTTATTCTTTAACACAAATTTCCAAATTGCCTTCAAAAAACAATGAACCAATTTTTTTTCAGTCTGAATGTACTCAACATTTTCTATTTGATTTATTAAAATGTGGTAAAACAGACCAGGTATGGTAGTGCAAACCTGTAATCCCAGCACTTTGGGAGGCCAAGGCGGGTGGATCAGGCGGTCAGGAGTTCGTGACCAGTCTGGCCAATATGGTGAAACCCGGTCTCTATTAAAAATAAAAATAATTCAGGTATAACTTTAAGACTGGGTGTCGAAAATAAAATAAAATAAAAATAGAAATAGCCGGGCGTGGTGGCAGGCACCTGTATAATCCCAACTACTCGGGAGGCTGAGGCAGGAGAATCGCTTGAACCCGGGAGACGGAGGCTGCAGTGAGCTGAGATCATGCCACTGCACTCTAGCCCAGGCCACAGAGCGACACCCCATCCAAAAAAAAAAAAAAAAAAAAAAAAAACAAGTGGTCAAATACACATAATGTAAAATTGACTGTATTAACCACTTTTCACCGTGTAGTTCAATAGTGTTAAGTGCATTCACACTGTTGTGCAACCAATCTCTAGAACTTCTTCGGTCTTGCAAAACTGGAACTCTATTCCTTAAATGACTTCCCATTTTCCCCTCCCGTAGCCCCTGCCCCCACCAATCTCTTCCTGTCTCTATGAATTGGACTTCCCTGTGCACCTCATGCAAGTGGAATCACACAGTATCCGTCTTTTTGCCTGGCTTATTTCACTTAGCATAACGTCTTCAAGGCTCATTCACTGTCAGAATCTCCTCCCTCTGAAGGCTGAATAATATTTCATTGCTTGTAAACACCACATTCCGTTTGTTCATTCATCTGCTGATGGCCACCTGGGTTGCTTCCGCCTTTTACCTATCGTAAATAATGTTGCTATCAACATGGCTGTGTGAATATCCCTTCCGGACCTTGCTTTCAATTATTTTGGATATATACCCATAAGTGGAATTGCTGGGCCAAATGGTAATTCTATTTTTAATTTTCGAGGCACCGCCATACCACCTTCCATAGTAGCTGCACCATTTCTCATTGCCACCAACAGCCCACAAGGGTTCCAGTTTCTCCACATCCTCACAAACACTTATCATTTGGGGGACTTTTGGTGATAACAGCTTTCTTAACAGGCATGAAGTAGTATCTCGTTGTCCATTTGATCTTTAAAATTATGAATATCCTTGAGACATTTTTGTAAATTTTATAAATCAGTGCAAAGACAAATTTCAGTCCAGTTTTTCTTCAAATATTTATTAATTTTGAATTAGAGGACACAAATTAGGTTTCAAAAAGTCTGTTTTCTTCTTAGGTTAGTCTTACCTAGATGTTTATTTTATTTATTTTATTTTTTTTTAAGATGGGGTTTCACCATGATGGCCAGGCTCGTCTCGAACTCCTGACCTCTGATGATCTGCCCGCCTCGGCCTCCCAGGGTGTTGGGATGACAGGCAGGAGCCACCTCGCCTGGCCAATCCTTATGCTTTATGTTAAACAGATACTACTAATTACTAATTTGTTAGACATGTACCAAACGCTTTCCTTCCCATTGATTCAGCCCTTTCTTTCTTTTTTTTTTTAATTTTTTTTTTTTTTGAGATGGAGTCTCCCTCTGTTGCCCAGGCTGGAGTGCAGTGGCGCGATCTCGGCTCACTGCAATCTCTGCCTCCCTGGTTCAAGTGATTCCCCTGTCTCGGCCTCCCGAGTAGCTGGGACTACAGGCACATACCACCACACCTGGCTAATTTGTTTTGTATTTTTAGTAGAGAAGGGTTTCACCATGTTGGCTGGGATGGTCTTGATCTCCTGACCTTATGATCCACCCACCTCGGCCTCCCAAAGACCTGGGATTATAGGCATGAGCCACTGCGACCGGCCAATTTTTTTTTTTAAGATAGAGTCTTGCTCTGTCGCCCAGGCTGGAGTGTAGCTGTGCCATCTCAGCTCACTGCAACCCTCTCCTCCTGGGTTCAACAATTCTCCTGCCCCCAACCTCCTGAGTAGCTGGGATTGCAGGCATGCAGCAGCACATTCAGTTAATTTTTTGTATTCTTAGTAGAGATGGGGTTTCACCATGTTGGTCAGGCTGGTTTCGAATTCCTGACCTCAAGCAATCCACCTGCCTCAGCCTCCCAATGTGCTGGGATTACAGGTGTGAGCCACTGTCCCCGGCCTCAGTATTCCTTTGATGCCAGGCACTGCAGTAGGTGCTGGGGATGTAAAAATGAATAAGAAAACACTGTCCCCATTACAACATTTTGAAATAGGTATCATCATCCCCAGTTTATATCTGAAAAACCTGAAGCTCCTTAGGTTCAGCATCTCTGCTAAGATCAGATCATTAGAGCTTGGGGAAGATGAGATTCAAATTCAAGTATTACTTCAAAGCCCAACCTTTGTACTATCCCACAGACTACACTCTACACTATCAACAGTTACTATCAGACCCGGCAGGGTGGCTCATGCCTGTAATCCCAGCACTTTGGGAGGCCGAGGCAGGCAGATCTTGAGCTCAAGAATTCGAGACCAGCCTAGCCAACACTATGAAACCCTATCTCTACATATCAAAAAAAAAATGAGTTGGGCATAGTGGCTTGCGTCTGTAGCCCCAGCTACCTGGGAAGCTGAGGAGGGAGGCAATCGCTTAAGCCCAGGAGGTCGAGGCTCCAGTGAGCCATGATTGCACCACTACGGTCCATCCTGGGCAACACAGGAAGACACTGTCTAAAAAAAAATTATTTAAGAGAACATTTTTATAAAGAAACATGCACCTGTAATTTGTTTTTTACTTTATATTTCTAAATGTTGGGTTTTCAAAAGAGTGGTACAATGAGGGAAATCAAAAACAAAACCAGGAACCTTGTGAAACCTCTTCCATCTAGGAGTGGACAACCGAATTAGAGGCACTTTGTCAAGCAATGTTATCAAAGCTTGCAAAGTAACAAAGAATATTTCAATACAAACAAAACAGTGAATCCTAGAGCAAGCTCTGAATATCTACAGCTTACTGAAAAGTTAAGTTTCCAAAGCTCACTGGCTGCCGAAAGTTAGAATTGGATACCTAAGCAGTTTGCTTCCGAGACGTGCATCTAATTACAGATCCTTGCAAGCCTATATAAAATTCTCTACGAGACAGAAACAATGAGATTTAAGGAACCCAAGAATCAACAACCGCATTGATTCTCCGTTTAAACTGACAGAACTGAAGGAAAAGAAAGAACAAAACAACATGTTCTGGCTGAGGAAACTTTGGAGAAACAATAAAACTTCAAAAATCATTTTTCTCATCCCATTTCAAACCTTCTTCTTTCAGTTAAAAACGTGATTTTAGGCCGGGCAGAGTGACTCATGCCTATAATCCCGGCACTTTGGTTAAAACATAAACTGTCGGCCAGGCGAGGTGGCTCACGCCTGTAATCCCAGCACTTTGAGAGGCCGAGGCGGGTGGATCACGAGGTCAAGAGATCGAGACCATCCTGGTCAACATGGTGAAACCCCGTCTCTACTAAAAATACAAAAAATTAGCTGGGCACGGTGGCGCGTGCCTGTAATCCCAGCTACTCAGGAGGCTGAGGCGGGAGAATTGCCTGAACCCAGGAGGCGGAGGTTGCGGTGAGCCGAGATCACGCCATTGCACTCCAGCCTGGGTAACGAGCGAAACTCCGTCTCAAAAAATAATAATAATAATAAGCTGTCTTTGATTAATTCAAATGTTCTGAATTCAACAACTATGTATTGATTTCTTCCATGTGCCAAGCACTCTGCACAATACTCAGCATTAACAGATCAGAAATGGTCCCTGACCTTTTGGAACTTACAGGGTAATGAACATATCCTTCAAAATTATCCTCTCTTTTGTGTGATTCCATGGTCATCGAATGACTTCTGAAATATAAATTCACACTACCCAAAGCTTAGTACCCATAAAACAGTATATTACATTACCAAAAAAGCCTTCAGGTCAAGTATATGCCACTATTTAAACTAATAAACCATTCAGGTCTGCACATCAGTCTTTTATGAGTTTAGCTGAGTGAATCCTCAAAACTTAATCAATTCGGATTAATGGGTTAGATGTAATTTATGAAAATTCAAAATACGGTAGCTGAAAATCAAATATAGTAATGAACTATTTCCATAAAAAGTCTTAACAAAGAGAGTCTTTACTTATTTTATCCTCTGACAAAATGCCTTTATTTCATCATACCCTTCAAACTGCAATTAGTTAATTCATAAAACTGTTAACCACAATTGAGATATGCCATATGAGTGCCTCCCGAACTTTAATGTACATACAAATCACCTACAGATACGTTAAAATGAAGACTCTGATTCACTAGGCCGGGGGCAGCCAGTGATGTCCAGGCTGCTGTCCACAGACTACAAAGATACACAGCTAACACAGTGGTTGGCACGGAGTCTACGCAGCCCAGTTAACTATTCCCTCCCGTTCGTATATATGTCATCTCCCTTACTGAGCTCACCTTTCTTGGGAGCTAAGACAACGTATCTTTCAAAGTTCTAAGTAGAATGCCTTATCTACATGATGTTATTAAATATATGGATTCTGAATGAATGGCATCCAGCTTTTAATAGTCAATACTTCTATGAGTTGACAGAAATGCAGCTCTGAATTTTTCTTAAATAGAAAAATATTGTTCCAAAGTTGAAAAATCAGGAAAGGTCTCAATCTATTTTTTAAAAACGATAAATATTGTATTAGTACCATATTCGTGTTTTCGTCTCATGCTGACCTCTTTTTTAAGAAAACAAGTATCTGGCTTCTTAGCCCCAAAAGTAAAAAAAAAAGAAAAAGAAAAAAAGAAAACAAATATCCCTAATTACCTCTCTAGTTTCTCTCTTAATGGTTTTCCTTTTTTTTTAATAAAGAACAAAAATAATTTATTCATTTTTCTGGGGAAATCTTAGAAGTAACCTCTTCTTTGTATGAAAGGGCATCTTCATGAAGGTAATACCTATAATAGAATCCTGGCTTCTCAGATTCATATACAAAATCGCAGGACTGTTGTTATCAACAGGCAGACGCTGGCACAGTTTCATGTTTCGCCGCCTGTTTTCTGTGATCACCTTAACAAGTGACTAAAATCTCAGGGTTCCTTTATTAGCCGTTAACCTGCCCACACTAGGTTCCATGCGGAGAAAAATGGCACACGAGGGTGTGCTGAGCATGCGGGGAGGAAAGCGAAGGGGGAATGTATTTTCACTTCGTGGTGGTTCACTGTTTCACGGGTTTGGGACATTGTTTTGTCTTGGTGACTCTGCCAAGTACCAATTACTTCTGAGTACCTAAGGTCTTGGTAAGCAAGGATCGGGTTTTGATCACATCATAAATTATGCCAGGAATTGAAAACAGCATCAACGGTCTGGCCAAGGCGCAGGCACACACTGCCTCTGGCTCTCCGACCCTCCGCCTCGAAGCGCACAGCGCCTCTGCAGGCGGCCGCCGCGCGGGGCCAGGGTCCCCGGGGACCCCCGGCGTACAGCGGCTCCACGGCCTCGGCGGGGTTCTGGGTTTTCGTCTTTCTTAACGTTGCCGTGCGGGGGTGTGTCTGTTTTTTTAAGACTCCAGGCCGGGTGCTCGGCGCCGGCCGGCCGCCAAGCAGGCACTTCCGAGGCAGGAGAAGCTCGGAGGCAGCGGCCGCGACCTCCAGACCGTCCTCCCGCGCCCTCATTAACGAGGCAAAATGGTGGCGGCGAGCGCC
>CM052666.1:41376081-41397161 GCA_028533165.1 Leontopithecus rosalia | reverse complement strand
GTTCGCCGCCCGGCTGCTGCGGAAACGCGCGCCCGCCTCCCGGTTTCCCCGGAGAAAGCCGCAGCGCAGCCCAGGACGGCCGGAGCTCACACGCAGAAACCGGGCCGAGGAAGAGGAAGCCGGAGCCATTCGATTGTTACTGCTGGAGGAGAGAAATAGCTGTCGAAAAACAGGCGCAAACATTGGTCGTCAGGGCTGCAGTTTCCAATCCAAAATAGAAGGTTCTCATAGCAACAAAACGTGCCCATGTTATGCTCAGTATTACATGCGGTAAAATGTTCTCAGGCGAAACTGAACAGGACCGCTGGTTAAACTCACAATGGAAGTTTTAAATTCTGCTTTCGGGAAACTGCAGCTAGAGCGTGAGGTTAAATTTTTGTCTCATTTTCAGGATAAGTTTACTAGAATGTTTTTCTTTTATAAAGAGCTTTGAATAAAATACCGAATGATGTGGTTCAAATGAATACCTATTTTCAAAACTAATCTTAAATGGTATTTCAGTTACCATTTTTACGTAAAAGCAATTTATAAACTATTATATGTTACGTAAAAGCAATTTATAAATATTAACTGTACCTTTAAAGAGGCCTTCAAAATACAAGGTACTCGGATTTAATGACTTAACAGTTTGAGTGCTTTTATTCTGGTTCTGTAATCTCTCAAGAAATCCTAAAAGTGACTATATTTCTCTTTATTGAAATAACGTACTTTTTCTGTAGAAGATACCCATTTGATGCTGTGATCAGCACCAGATTGAAATGGAATAACTTGAATAGAATATGAATATTGAATTGAGTTAAAACTGAATATAAACAACTGAATTATTTCAAAATGGCTCATGTTAGAAATTGAATATAAAGAACTGAACCATTACAAAATGGCTTTTGTTAGAAGATACTTAAAACGAGTACAATCTTGTACAATAAATTTTCAACACACCAAAAATAACGAAAAGTAATTATTAGCATTCATTTATCTAAATCTCATAGTCCATATGATCTAAATATTTGTGTTTAAAGACTCCCTCTCTCCATGTGGATAATGAAGGGCTTTGAAAGAAGTGTAGGAAACCCTGAGGTTGGTCTCAGGCTTACTATTCACTATGCTTTTTCCTGTGCTGCTGTTCAGTTTCCTTTTTCTGGAATGCCTTTCCCTGCTCTTTCTCCTGCCAGCATTCACCCTCCCACAGACACACATTGTCCCCTCCTGGTTGTCCTCCAGGATGACCTTTTGTTTTTGTTTGTCTTTTGTTTTTCGAGACACGATCTTGCTCTGTCACCCAGAATGGAGTAGTGCCACGGTGCAATCTCTGCTCACTGCAGTTTCCACCTCCTGGTCTCAAGTGACCCTCCCAGCTCAGCCTCCCAAGTAGCTGGGATAAGAGGTGCTCATTACCATGCCTGGCTAGTTTTTGTTTTGTTTTGAGACAGGGTTTCACCATGTTGGTCAGGCTGGTCTCGAACTCCCGACCTCAGGTGATCTGCCCGCCTTGGCCTCCCAAAGTGCTGGGGTTACAACCGTGAGCCACCACACCCAGCCTAGTTTTTGTATTTTTTTGTAGATAAGGTTTCTCCCTGTTGCCCAGGCTGGTCTCAAACTCCTAAGCTCAAGCAATCTGCTGCCTGCCTCTGCCTCCCAAAGTTCTAGGATTAGGTGTGAGCCACCGTGCCTGGCCAGGATGACCTTGAAGTCACCTACTCCGTGAAGCTTTCTTTCCCTCTCAACCTCTTCCTCTGTGGCCTGGCATTCATAGAGCCTCCCACATTTATTTGCAATGACTGTTCGTTCACTTGTTTCCACCTACCAAATGGTAACCTTGAGGACAGAAACAGCTTTATTCTTTCGTATGTCCCCAGCGTCTAGTGCAGTTTTTCTGTTTGCAACAATACGTGTCTTAAAAATTAAGATAGGAGTTAGTCTTCTCAATGACCTTTTTTTCAAAGACCTAGATTTAGCACTTACTGTATGTAAGACAGGTTTTCCTTTTACGTTATATTTTTGTATCGGTAAAAGTACTGGGCCAGGCAAGGTGGCTCACACATAATGTCAGCACTTTGGGAGGCTGAAGCGGAGGGATGATCTGAGGTCAGGAATTCAGGACCAGCTTGGCCAACATGGTAAAACCCCATCTCAACTGAAAATACAAAAAGTAGCCAGGTGTGGTGTCTTACACCTGTAATCCCAGCTACTCAGAAGGCTGAGGCAGAGGAATTGCTTGAACCCGAGAGGCAGAGGTTGCAGTGAGCTGAGATCCACCACTGCACGCCAGTCCAGACGACAGAGCAAGACTCCATCTCAACAAAAAAAAAGGTCGATGTCAAGTGAAGAAAATGAAAAAAAAAAAAGTACTGGTGCCAGGCACCGTGGCTCATGCCTGTAATCCCAGGACTTTGGGAGGCCAAGGTGGTGGATTGCCTGAGGTCGGGAGTTCAAGACCAGCCTGGCCAATATGGAGAAAACCTGTCTCTAGTTAAAAAAAAAAAAAAAAAAATACAAAATTAGCCAGGCATGGTGACAGATGCCTGTAATCCTAGCTACTCAGGAGGCTGAGACAAGAGAATTGCTTGAACCCAGGAGGCGGAGGTTGCAGTGAGCCGAGACTGCACCACTGCACTCCAGTCTAGGCTACAAGAGCGAAACTCCATCTCAAAAAAAAAAAAGTACTGGTAGTTCATGTTAATAAAATGGAATCCTTTTCTTTTTTTTCTTCCCAGCAGATATATTCTATCATAATAAAATGGAATTCTTATATAAACATATAAAAATTAAAAAATTTATTTTAAGAGTTGCACAGATTTCTCTGAAACTCCCCTTATATTTTTATATTTTTTAAACTAACAGTATCAGCAAAGCTTTTTGTTATTTAATTTATTCCAAACCACATTCATCTTTATTTCTCTGAACTCCTACAACACATTTAAAACAATATTGTTTCTCTAGGTGTGGGTGAGTAAAAAACATTTCATGTATGTTAAATTCCCCCATCCCTCCACCCCACTAAGGTTTGAAGATAGGAGCTTACGCCTTTATAAACCCCCCACTTTTTTTCCTTTTTTTTTGAAATGGAGTCTCACTCTGTTGCCAACGAGTGCAGTGGCGCGATCTTGGCTCACCACAAGCTCTGCCACCGGGTTCAAGCGATTCTCCTGCCTCAGTCTCCCTAGTTGCTGGGACTATAGGTGGGTACCACTATGCCCGACTAATTTTTGTATTTTTAGTAGAAATGGGTTTCATTATGTTGGCCAGGCTGGTCTTGAACTCCTGACCTCGTGATCTGCCCATCTCTGCCTCCCAAAGTGCTGGAATTACAGGCGTGAGACACCATACCCGGCCTATAAAACCCCTTTTGTATACCCACAGTGCCTAGCCTAATCAGGACACATATTAGGTGCTTTATACAGACTTTTCAACTGCCTAATTAGCTGATTAGACATAAAAGCATATAATTCTGGAAAAGTTTACACAAGGTGAAAATGGTTATCCAAATAAAATAAAGGCTCACAATGCTAGTGAGTACATCATCTGCGTTATGCTGATATTTGATTCCTTTCAACTCTCTTTCATTGTAGAAACCTGACCGATGATTATATTACACTTTTAACTCTTAAAATATCATTGGCTTGCTTTGGGCTATGGAAAACTAACTACAACCATTTTTATTCCTTAGAATATATTTTGCAGCCCAGCACGGTGGTTCATGCCTGTAATCACAGCACTTTGGGAGGCTGAGGTTGGCAGATCACGAGGTTAGAAGTTCGAGACCAGCCTGGCCAATATAATGAAACCCCGTCTCTACTAAAAATACAAAAATTAGCTGGGTGTAGTGGTGTGTGCCTGCAGCCCCAGCTACTCGGGAGGCTGAGGCAGAAGAATCACTTGAACCTGGGAGGCAGAGATTGCAGTGAGCCGAGATCGTGCATCTGCACTTCAGCCTGGGCGATAGAGGGAGACTCTGTCACACACACACACAAAATATATATATATACATACATACATACATATATACGTTTTGCTTCTGAGCTCACTTACACATCTCAGTGATTTTCAGAAATTTAGAATTGGAAAATCATTTTGATCCCACCCATGGATATATAAACTTAGGGCTAAATCAGAAAAGCAAGCACATAGTTTGAGGCATTGACACTTATTTGGTTAATTACTCTGCGGAGCCACATGGATACGTACATCCTTTCCCATGCTTGAATGTTAGCGAGGTAAATCTGTTCAGGCAGCCATCAATGATGTGCCCATGAGAAACACAGAAAATGTTTCTTTCAGATGCAGTTGACTCAGTTCGCTAAGATGTGAATGAGGTGGAAAGGGCGGGTGGTGTGAGTAACACAAAGTGATAGTCTGAAAACCTTCCCACCATGCTTACTTTCCTTGGACTGGAAATAATTTAAGAAAAAAGAAAACTGGATTTTCCTTGGGCACTGCCATTTACTAATCTCATGATCCTGGTCGAGTCATGTAATCTCTTTAAAACTTAGTAAACGCAAAACTTCCTATTTTAGCATTTTCACAAGATGCAATAGATGTAACTGAACTTTAAAAAGTTTAAATAATTTGCAAGGAAATCTCCTGAAATAAGCCCCCATTCCACTTAGGAAGGAGCACTCAGAGGTCAAACCCCACCTCTGTCCTAAAATTCACCTTCCACTTGGAGAATTTGCTTTTCCGATGCTTCAAATGCACAGTGGGAGATGGTCAGACTGTAGGGTCTCTACTCTTCACTGCTGTAATCTGCTGCCCATATGACGTGCAGTCTAGTTTACACCATACAGCTCATCATCTTCCGTTTAGGGCCCCTTCCTTCTTTCCACCTTGCTATTCAGGAGGGCCCTTAAGCCTGTCTAGATTCCTTGAGCTGTGGATGCAGGACAATGAGAGGTCCTGGTCTAATTCCAGTTTCCTGATGGTACATGCCTTCCCTGAATGATCAGCATCAAAAATGTCCAGCCCTTCATGGAAGACACCACCCCCCCATAGATGAGTCCCTGAGCTTATGATCTCAAAAGGAAATCTTTATCAGAATACAACAGAATAAGGACATAGTTTCATTACAGAGTTACAATAATAAAAGTAGTTCTTCTTTATGAAGCTGCATGAGGTACTTTGTATTAGTATCAGTAGTCCTGTTTTACAGATAAAAATACTACATCTTCACGTAAATGTCTGGCTTAAAGCTCACAGCCAGTAAATAAAAGAGCTGGCTAGGAATCTAGTTCTGATTTCAGAGTCACTGTGTTTTGTTTAAGACAAAGTCTTGCTCTGTTGCCCAAGTTGGAGTTCAGTCTCACTGCAGCCTCACCCTCCCAGTCTCAAATCATCCTCCCACTTCAGTCCCCTGAGGAGCTGGGTCTACTTGTGGGCTACCCAGGATTAACCGTGCCCAGCTAATCTTTTACTTTTTTGTAAAGATGGGGTCTCCCTATGTTGCCCTGACTGGTTTTGAACTCCTGACCTCAAGCAATCCTCCTACCTCATCCTCCCAAGGCGCTGAGAATTATAGGCATGAGCCACTGGGCCTGACCATCACCATGTTTTTCTGCTTCTTTATAAAATAAGATATTGTTAGATCCTTTTAATAACCCAAATATTTAGAGAAGAATGTTAAGGGCAAACATTCTCCACAGAATGAGTCACCTCTCGCTCTGCTTTTCTTTCTTTTTTACTGCTTCGAAATATCAACCCAAGCGTCTGGCAGAGACTCTTAGAGACTTTAAAGAAACCAGATAATGGCATGTACTCTGTCCTTGTCTGGAAAGACAAGGAGGGAAACGAAACGTCTGGCCAGATGCTGGCTTTTGGAAGGCCGGAGTGCAGGCGGCATTGGCCCTTCTGCCATGACCTCGTAGTGGGCACTCACCTTCATTCTGCTCTGTGCTTCCCGCCTTTCTGCAGCTTTGCGTTTCAGGCCTCTCAGTCAAGACGGAGAAACTTTATTGTGATAAATTCTTGGCCCTGGACGAGATCATTTTCAGCACCAAAGCTCGTTCAGGCTTTCCGGGGAGACCCAGCGCAGGAAGCCCAGATGGGAGCATTTGTGGGCAGTTTGCAACCACAGCTCTTAAAGCGTTTGGGAAAATCACACCCTGGCCCCGTTTCTCTCACAAGCACGTGTTTCTTTCTGTTTCTCTTTAAAACAGACTTTGACACAGCAAGTCACTATTTAACTCATTACTTGATCACTTCCTGTCCCAAGCAGCATTTTTCAGACACACTTACTACCAAGCAACTTTTGCTAAGTCTCTGGTCTTTATTCATTGAAAATAAGACCTTCAAGATGAAGGATGGTAGCTGATCCAAAGATTTAATACGTGTTTATGATTGCTCACACGACGTCTTCCTCCTCATATGTAAAAATAGAGGAAAAGTGTAAAAATATGCTGTTAATTGATGGTGGAATGTTTTGTTAGTTTCAGCTCCAAAAATAAATCTTTGAAATTAGGTTTCATTTATGTTAACATTTACATCAGGAGATAATATAGAAGAACAAATAAATGGTCGTGGGAGGTAAAGGGGTCCAGGACTGAATCTCACTCCACTACTCATTAGCTAGAGGAGTCTGGACATGGTACTTCCTCTCTGTAACCTCAGTTTCCCCATCTGTAAAATGGAGATAAGAAGATGATTTGGCAATTTTTTTTTTGAGACAGTGTCACTCTGTCACTCAGACTAGAGTGCAGTGGTGCAATCTCAGCTCACTGAAACCCCTGCCTCCCGGGTTCAAGCAATTCTCCTGCCTCAGCCTCCCTGGTAACAGGAATTACAGGTGTGCGCCACCATGCCTGGCTAATTTTGTATTTTTAGTAGAGACGGGGTGTCTCCATGTTGGTCAGGCTGATCTCGAACTCCCGACCTCAGATGATCCACCCGCCTCGACCTCCCAAAGGGCTGGGATTATAGGCGTCAGCCACCACCACAGTCTCATGTATTTTTATTTTCTTTTTTTTATTTAAAGAGTTTTACGGCTGGGCACGGTGGCTCAAGCCTGTAATCCCAGCACTTTGGGAGGCCGAGGTGGGTGGATCACGAGGTCAAGAGATCAAGACCATCCTGGTCAACATGGTGAAACCGCGTCTCTACTAAAAATTACAAAAAATTAGCTGGGCACGGTGGCGCATGCCTGTAATCCCAGCTACTCAGGAGGCTGCGGCAGGAGAATTGCCTGAACCCAGGAGGCGGAGGTTGCGGTGAGCCAAGATCACGCCATTGCCCTCCAGCCTGGGTAACAAGTGCGAAACTCCGTCTCAAAAAAAAAAAGAGTTTTACTTCTGAACTATGGGGAAAGAAATAGGATAATACAATTAGCAAGCAGAAATATCGTAAAGGTTCGGGAATTTTAGAAAATTTTTACAAACATGGCTCCTGATGCAGAAAGTTCTTGAGTTTCTCTGAGATGGTAAGAGGGTGTGCCTGGCACACGACACGTGTGCCTCCTCTGTCACCCAGCCATTCCAATCTTGCCAGGGCTAAAATTAATTTTCCTTCCCAGAATTTCCCCAGATGAATGGTAGCCCATGAGGCTCTCATAGGACAAAGGAAAAGTAGCTGGGTCTGTATACATGTTATAGACACATGTATACAGTATGTGGATTTTTATTTTTATTTTATTATTCTTTTGAGAGAGTCTCGTTCTTTCGTCCAGGCTGGAGTGCAGTGTGCAGTCTCGACTCACTGCAATCTCCGCCTCCTGTGTTCAAGCGATTCTCCTGCCTCAGCCTCTCAAGTACCTGGGATTACAGGCGCACACCACCACACCCAGCTAATTTATGTATTTTTAGTAGAGATGGGGTTTCACCATGTTGGCCAGGCTGATCTTGAACTCCTGACCTCAAGTGATCCACCCGCCTCAGCCTCCCAAAGTGTTAGGATTACACAGGTGTGAGCCACTGTGTCCAGCAGTATGTGGATTTTTAAATTGCAAAACACAATCAACAAGCAGAAAAGTAGTAAAAAGTGAATTTGTACTATGTTTATATTGTGGGCAATTACAATACTATTTTTAGCTTTAAAATTGAGCAGGAGGCCGGGTACGGTGGCTCACGCCTGTAATCCCAGCACTTTGGGAGGCCGAGGCGGGTGGATCACTTGAGGTCAGGAGTTCAAGATCAGCCTGGCCAACATGGTGAAACCCCATCTCTAAAAAAAAAAAAAATGAGCAGAAAATTCCACAGACATGGGAGCTCATGCCTTCTTCGGGAGGCTGAGAGGCAGGAGGATTGCTTGAAGCTAGGAGTTTCAGGTTAATGATCCTGCTGTGTGACAGAGTGAAACTTTGTTTGTTTTGAGACAGTTTCACTCGGTCGCCCATGCTAGAGTCCAATGGCGTAATCTCGGCTCACTGCAACCTCCACCTCCCCGGTTCAAGCTTTTCTCCTGCCTCAACCTCCCAAGTAGCTGGGATTACAGGTGCGTGCCACCACACTGAGCTGATTTTTGTATTTTTAGTAGATACAGGGTTTCACCATGTTGGTCAGGCTGATCTCAAACTCTGACCTTGTGGTTCACCCGCCTCAGCCTCCCAAAATTCTGGGATTACAGGTGTGAGCCACCTCGCCTGGCTTGAAACCTTGTATCTTATGTTTTTAAAAGGTTACTGTATAGGTGGGGCAAGGAAAAGAAATTGAGCAGAAAATGACTCAATGCAGTACCTGACCTTGACCGTGTAGGCCTGGAGTATGGCCACTTACACTTAATACAACGCTTGAGAATAACAGTCGGTTGAGACGGAACATTCTCATCAGTTGGAAGCTAACTCCTTGCTAAAGTTCCGCATTACCTGGTAACTGCCCTAGAACAAGCATCCGCAACCCTATTTTCAACAGAGAACATCACTAAGCAATGCACTGCAAACATACGATGGTAAAAACTCTTCAAGGTTTTCTGGGCTTTTCTTTCTATTCTTCCCCCACCCTTACCCCCCGCTGCTTTTTTTTTCAGGTCAGCTATATTTTCAAGGAGGTAAGGGAAGGTGTGAGATCTGAAAATGAATAGTGGTGACAGGAGAGAGAGATTAGAAAAGGAAGTTATTTTTAGGAAGGCTTGGATAGAAGGGAAAAGTCAGTTGCATTTGGGGCATGGAGCTGGGGAAGTCAAGCCGAGGGACAGCTAGTTAACCGTCGAAGGGTGTACTTCATTCTCTAGTCCCTCTCATTTCTTTCTTTCTTTTGTTTTGTTTTGTTTTTTTTTTTTGAGATGGAGTCTTGCTCTGTTGCCCAGGCTAAAGTGTAGTGGCATGATCTCAGCTCACTGTAACCTCCGCCTCCCGGTTTCAAGCGATTCTCCTGCCTCAGCCTCCTGAGAGGCTGGGACTACAAGCATGTGCCACCACACCTGGCTTTTTGCATTTTTAGTAGACACAGGTTTTTTGTTTTTTTTTTAAGATGAGGTTTCACTATGTTGGTCAGGCTGGTCTTGAACTTCCAACCTCAGGTGATCCTCCCCCCTTGGCCTCCAAAGTGGTTGGATTACAGGCGTGAGCCACCACACCCAGCCTGAGACAAGGTTTCACCATATTGGCCAGGATGGTCTCGATATCTCTTTTTTTTTTTAAGACGGAGTTTCGCTCTTGTTACCCAGGCTGGAGTGCAATGGCACGATCTTGGCTCACCGCAACCTCTGCCTCCTGGGTTCAGGCAATTCTCCTGCCTCAGCCTCCTGAGTGGCTGGGATTACAGGCACACGCCACCATGCCCAGCTAATTTTTTGTATTTTTAGTAGAGACGGGGTTTCACCTTGTTGACCAGGATGGTCTCGATCTCTTGACCTCGTGATCCACCCACCTCAGCCTCCCAAAGTGCTGGGATTACAGGCGTGAGCCACCTCGCCCGCCCTGCCTTTTCTTTTTACATATTTGTAATCATTCCTCAGGGAGTAGCAAAAGGAAGGCAGGCACAAACTCCAAGGGACTCTCATTCATTTCAGCCTCCCTCTCCATTCTTGGAGGGGGATGATTCACTTGGCATTCAGAAAATGCTTCTGGAGCACCTACTTACCAGGTACAGGACTATCTCCTAGGTGCCACACGGAGCGCATAAACATGAGGGCTGCTTCTGCGGTTGCTGAGGTCCTTTTGAAGCTGGTCAAAATGACCGACAAACTCAAAATACCCGCCAATGCTACATCCTCCTTCCGATGTGCACAGCACAGATGCGACGCCTTCACCATGCCCACAGCACACCCAGCAATGGCCTGCATCTACCTGTTTTGAAGGTTATCAACTGACAAAAAAAAAAGAAGAAAATCATCAACTGACAATCCAAAATGCCGCAGAACTGTCATCAGAATAGACTAATAGTGTCTTTCCCAGGAGACAAGTGGGGGGTTATTCCTATCTGTAAAGAGCAAGGGACTTAATTTGGCTAAGTTTATTCACCAAGTTATTTTATTTCGGTGCCTTAAGTGGGTCTCAAGACCTTTGAATTCACAGACTTTAAGTAGAATATTAACTAGAAATGTCATACTAGTTATGGCTCATTTCAAACCAAATAGCTAAACCTAGTACTTCATTTTTTGGCCTTGATTTTAAAACATTTTCATGTTGTTATATGATTAGGGCAAATACCATTTTTTTAGAGATATAACCAATAATTTAATACTTTAAAAAATTAATGGCAACAAACACAAAACCTTCCCTGAATTATCTTTAAAAAAAAATGCCTATGCAGAATTGAAGCTCGTGTATAGCTTTTTTTTTTTTTTTTTTTTGGACAGAGTCTCACTCTGTCGCCAGGCTAAAGTGCAATGGTGCAATCTCGGCTCACTGCAATCTCCGCCTCCTGGGTTCAAGTGATTCTCTTGTCTCAGCCTCATGAGTAGCTGGGATTACAGGTACACGACACCACGCCTGGCTAATTTTTGTATTTTTAGTAGAGACAGGTTTCAGCATGTTGGCCAGGATGGTCTTGAACTCCTCACCTCGTGATCCACCCACCTCAGCCTCCCAAAGTGCTGGGATTACAGGCGTGAGCTACCGTGCCCGGCCATGTTTAGCTTCTTTTTAATGGCTTTCTCTTTAAAATGTGAGTGCTCAAAAGACTGTGACCTTGTCTTTCTTTGTATTATTATTTTTTAATGGTCATTTTAACAGTGAACAGCACAGCAGGAAAGCCGGTGCCCTAGACTTCTGAATGTTATTTCTGTTTTTGCTCCAGTGTCACTTAGGAATGTTAGACCTCTGTGCTTCTGTTTCTTTAAAATGGGTATGATGTTTTTACCACTTAACACCTACGCTTTGAAATCTTAGCATAGGTCAGGCACGGTGGCTCACGCCTGTAATCCCAGCACTTTGGGAGGCCAAGGCAGGTGGGTCATGAGGTCAAGAGATCGAGACCATCCTGGTCAACATGGTGAAACCCCGTCTCTAATAAAAACACACACAAAAAAAAATCAGCTGGGCATGGTGGCGCGTGCCTGTAATCCCACCTACTCGGGAGGCTGAGGCAGAAGAATTGCCTGAACCCAGGAGGCGGAGGTCGTGGTGAGCCGAGATCGCGCCATTGCACTCCAGCCTGGGTAACAAGAGCGAAACTCCATCTCAAAAAAAAAAAAAGAAATCTTAGGGTAATCATTGTCCTATTTTCCATAAGCATCGCCTAGTAATAACACGAATATAATTTGAGGATCAAAAAGGTTAAATGAAATCACTGTCTTGATAACGTTAAGGGCGAACTGCACTCAGATCCAGGCCTTGACACCCACGTGCCCTCCAGGTCTACTGTACCTTTCATGTCTTTACTAAACCATAACTGGGCCAAGCAGTCCAGCCCTGACGGCTCCCGGTCCTTCATGCTTCCTAACAGTCTGTACTAAAACACTACTGCTAAAATGAAGTAGGTGAGACATCTCGGCTAGACGGAATCCTGTTTTTAAAGAGGACTGTGCCTCAATATCATTCTCTTTGTTTCTGTCATTAGACTTTATTTTCAGAGCACTTTTGGGTTTACAAAATAATTAAGCAAAAGGTAGAGGTCCCCTATGCCTCCTTTCTGCCTGCCTCCCCACCAGTTTCCCCTACTATTAACATTTTAAATTAGTGTAGGCCAGGCACAGTGGCTCACGCCTGTAATCCCAGCACTTTGGGAGGCTGAGGCGGGTGATCACGAGGTCAGGAGTTCGAGATCAGCCAGGCCAACATGGCAAAACCCCGTCTCTAATAAAAATACAAAAAATAAACCAGACATCGTGCCATGCACTTGTAATCCCAGCTATGTGTGGGAGGCTGAGGCAGGAGAATCACTTGAACCCAGGAAACAGGTTGCAGTGTGTCAAGATCACAACATTGCACTCCAGCCTGGGCGACAGAGTGAGACCCCCCCTCAGTAAAAAATTAAATAAATAAATCAGTGTAATCCCATTCTTTCAATTCCGTAACACAGACACGTGCACGCGCACACACGTATGCGTGGGTGTGATCTTGAACTTCAGGTGTCACGCAATCCTCCCACTTCAGCCTCCTGAGTAGGTGGGGCTACAGATACACACACCACTGAATCCAGTTTATTTGATAATATTTAAATAATTAGAGACAGCTATTGCTTTGGCAAACAAGAAAATCAGTATTTTAGTGAGCTTAAGCAGTCAGACTTATTAGCTACCAACAGAAGAATTACTTTGACACCATTTATACCCAAACTATCCTTACTGCATTTGATAGGAATGCTTATATGTAAATAGCTGCACAGCTAGTTGGGGGCATGGCTTGCAAGCAAACATGGTAAAGAAAGCACTCGACCTGCAACGCTGACCGTAGACTGAGTCTCTTCCCTCACTTGATGACTCTGGCTGAATCTCTGAGCTCTGTGGAATTCTGGGTTGGATTAGAAAATCTAAAAGAGACACTTCCAGTTCAAAATGTTATTAATTGACTAATCCCTTGTTTTCCAAAGTGAGTGGAAGGCTATTTTATGCAGCTGACAATTTCTATTTATTTATATAGTTGTTTTTATTTTAAGGTATATTTAAAAATCTGCCTCAAACTCAGATTTCACAAATATCATTGCTTAAGATGAAACTACATTTAAAAATTTGTTCCATTTATGTCAAATTAAAGAAAATGTTGGTATCTACTAGTACAAGTAACACGGACCTGACAAAAATCAGAAGTAAAGGGTGGCGAGGTGCAGTGGCTTACACACGCAACCCCAGCGCTTTGGGAGGCCAAGGTGGCAGGGTGGCTTGAGACCAGGAGTTCGAGGCTGCAGTGAGTATGATCACACCACCACACTCCAGCCTGGGAGAAGACCGAGAGAGAGAGGAAAAAAAAGGAAGTAAAGTTTATTAGTTCGTTCTCGAATTGCTGTTAAGAACTACCCAAGACGGCCGGGCAAGGTGGCTCACGCTGTAATCCCAGCACTTTGGGAGGCCGAGGCAGGTGGATCACGAGGTCAAGAGATTGAGACCATCCTGGTCAACATGGTGAAACCCCGTCTCTACTAAAAATACAAAAAATTAGCTGGGCATGGTGGCGCATGCCTGTAATCCCAGCTACTCAGGAGGCTGAGGCAGGAGAATTGCCTGAACCCAGGAGGCGGAGGTTGCGGTGAGCTGAGATCGTGCCATTGCACTCCAGCCTGGGTAACAAGAGCGAAACTCTGTCTAAAAAAAAAAAAAAAAGAGAAAAAAACTAACCAAGACTGGATAATTTACAAAGAAAAGTGGTTTTGGCCGGGCGTGGTGGCTCACGCCTGTAATCCAAGCACTTTGGAGGCCAAGGCAGGCAGATCACCTGAGGTCAGGAGTTCAAGGCCAGCCTGACCAACATGGTGAAACCCCATCTTCAAAAAAAAAAAAAGAAAAGAAAAGAGGTTTAATTGTCTCACAGTCCCACAGGCTGTACAGGAAGCATGGCTGAGGAGGCCTCAGGAAATTTACAATCATGGCTGAAGGTGGGAAGAAAAGCAAACAGGTGTTACAAGGCTGGAGAAAGGGGAAGAGGGAGCACAGGGAGGTGCTACACATTTTGAAACAACCAGATCTCATGAGAACTCACTATCACGAGAACAGGAAGGGGGAAATCCACTCCCATGATCCAGTGACCTCCCACCAGGACCCTCTTCCAACATGGGGGCTTATAATTCCACACAAGATTTGGGCGTGGGTGCAAATCCAAACCATATCATAATGTATAACTGAAAAACATTCAGCAAATACTGGATTAATTAATACATTAATCCATCCAAGACATCCATCTCCATGTCAAAGACAGCTGTATCCTAGAACTCTCTTTTTAAACCTAAATAATTTGCTTCAATTAATGAACAAGTACCTTAGAATTTACAAGTGAAAGAAAGCACAATAAGGAAAGTATTCGGTTGGTGTAAAAGTAATTGCTGTTTTGGTGTTAAAAGTAATGGCAAAAACCGCAGTTATTTTTGCACCAACGTAATACGCTATCAGAGAAACGCTTTCAAGTTAAGTAGCACAGACTTAAAGAGCAATTAAATCTGATTCCAAAATACCTCCAACATTTCTTGAAATTAGACAAAGTCAACAGGGTCAATTTGCAAATAAAGAGAAGAAATGACGACGTCTTGCAGGCTATAACCATTTCCTCATAGTATTTGGCATATGTAATCTGACACATTAACCATCAATTTATCCAAGTATTCAAGTTCATTCATAGCTCTTTCCTAAGCAAAATGCTGTCATGATTCTATCTTTAGAAAATATCTATCTTACCATCTTATTCCCTGCAGCACCAACTGGCCTTTCATCTGGGAGGAGGGTAGAAATTTTTTTTTTTTTTTGAGACGAAGTTTCGCTCTGGTTACCCAGGCTGGTGTGCAATGGCGCGATCTCGGCTCACCGCAACCTCCGCCTCCTGGGTTCAGGCAATTCTCCTGCCTCAGCCTCCCGAGTAGCTGGGATTACAGGCACGTGCCACCATGCCCAGCTAATTTTTTGTATTTTTAGTAGAGACGGGGTTTCACCATGTTAACCAGGATGGTCTCGATCTCTTGACCTCGTGATCCACCCGCCTCGGCCTCCCAAAGAGCTGGGATTACAGGCTTGAGCCACCACGCCCGGCCGAAATTTCTTTTTAAACTTTTTTCATTATTTATTTATTTATTTTATTGAGACAGGAGTCTCACTATGTTGCCCTGGCTGGTCCCAAACTCCTGTGCTCAAGTGATCCTCCTGCCTTAGCCCCCAAAATGCTGGAATTACAGGTGCACTCCACCATGACCAGCTTAGAAATCTGACTCTTATTTTCACATGAGATTTCCCTCCCTTACCTCAAGTATCTTTTTTTTGGCAGGGGGGTCTCACTCTGTCGCCCAGACTGGAGTGCAATGGTGCGATCTCAGCTCACTGCAACCTCTGCCTCCCAGGTTCGAGCGATTCTACTGCTTCAGCCTCCCAAGTAGCTGGGACTGTAGGCACCCACCACCACACTCAGCTACTTTTTGTATTTTTTGTAGAGATGTGGTTTCACCATATTGGCCACCTGGTCTCAAACTCTTGACCTTGTGATCCGCCCACCTCCATCTCCCAAAGTGCTAGGATTACAGGTATGAGCCACCACACCCACCCAGCCACCTCAAGTATCTAAAGCTTGTGGTCTTTATATAATCCACATGTGGACGATTTAAGGCCAAAAAGAATATTGGGTCTTATTCATCCTTATAAGCCACATACCTTTGTTGAATGTCGGAAACAAATACTGTTGAGCCACAAATTTAGATAACATAATTATGAATAAGCCAGAGCCACTTCTGCTGAATATATACTTAAGACATCAGTCATTTGCAAGTTTCATATGTCCAGTTTTCTGAATTTTTCTGTGTTGTAACCATAAGAAGTCAGAAGGCAAAGATTTGACCCATATGTCTCAGTTCTGCTACGTGAGGTATAACATAGTGCTGTATCCCCTCAGCTCTTTCAGAGCGTGGACAGAGGCACTGCACTTAAACAATTATTTCTGCGGTGTTCCAAGCTGTCATTTCGATACCGGCTATTTGATGCAATGTCCTGTATTCAAAGATTCCTTTACTAACCTCCTATTTAAGTTCAGGCAGTCATCATTGATGTATGTTGATTGTTGCTTTGTCAGAAAGCAAAACACTTTTTTTCCCTTAGCTCGTGGGAAAATCAGTCCTCAATTACAGTAATATGATTACCTCAAGTATTTAGTAAAATCTGATGCCTCAGTTACTTTTAGAAAATGGTAATACCTTGGCTGGGTGCAGTGGCTCATGCCTGTAATCCCGGCACTTTGGGAGGCCGAGGCGGGTGGATCACGAGGTCGGAAGTTCAAGACCAGCCTGGCCAACATGGTGAAACCCCATCTCTAAAAAAATAAAATTTTTTTTTTTTGAGACGGAGTTTTGCTCTTGTTACCCAGACTGGAGTGCAATGGTGCGATCTTGGCTCACCACAACCTCCGCCTCCTGGGTTCAAGCAATTCTTGTGCCTCAGCCTCCCGAGTAGCTGGGATTACAGGCACGCGCCACCATGCCCGGCTAATTTTTTGTATTTTTAGTAGAGACGGGGTTTCACCTTGTTGACCAGGATGGTCTCGATCTCTTGTCCTCGTGATCCACCAGCCTCAGCCTTCCAAAGTGCTGGGATTACAGGCGTGAGCCACCACGCCCGGCCAAAAAAAAAAAATTTTAATGAACAACAACAAAAAAATGGTAATAGCTAATGTTTAGAATCCTATGTGCTAAAATTATAGCTAGCATATAGGACTTTAACAGTCACAATGACGCTATGAAGTGTCTACTATGACATTTTAGAACGCCATGACCTGGAGAAGTGAGACTTCTTGTCCAAACACCCACAGTATTGACCAAGCACAGGTAGCCTGATTCCAAAACCGGCACTGCTAACCACCCTCCTGTGCTTTTGTCCTCAATTATGCTTCTTCACGTGGTGTTTTACAAATAAATACCTTTCAAGCTTTTTAAATTTTTAAATTTTTATTTTTTGAGATGGAGTCTTGCTCTGTCGCCCAGGCTGGACTGCAATGGTGAGGTCTCGGCTCACTGCAATCTCTGCCTCCCGGGTTCAAGCGATTCTCCTGCCTCAGCCTCCTGAGTAGCTGGGATTACAGGCATGTGCCAACATGCCCAGCTAATTTTGTAGTTTTAGTAGAGACGGGGTTTCACCATGTTGGCCAGGCTGGTCTCAAACTCCTGACCTTAGATGATCCACCCACCTCGACCTCCCAAAGTGCTGAGATTACAGGCGTGAGTCACTGCCCCTGGCCTGTTTTGGTGTTTTTAAAAATATGGGATGCCTCATGAATTCATGTGTCATCCTTGCTCAGGGATCACGCTGATCTCCGTATGATTCTTCTTTTATATTTATAATGCATCTGCTTTTATGTTTGTATCTTATGGAAAGGTTTGTTTGATGTGATGTGCCATTACTTCGATTTATAATAGACATCCCTCAGTCATTCTCTTCTTCAAGTACATGGAATAAGATTATGTGATTTAAGGATACACATTTCATGGCTTCCTCCCTAAATAGTCACACCCACAGCTGAAGCGCCCACCCTAGCAACTGAGAGAAAAGTAATTGTGTGTTCTGAACAACAGTTTAAAAGTGGGAGGCTGAAGGAGAACCTAAGCTCCATGCCTTTCCTGAGTCCTTGGCACAGTGATTGCAGTTTTACCTGGCATACCAGCTCCGGGGGTTTCAAATGGCAGAATGGCAGCATTTCCCTGACGTTCTAAGGCTGCCACTGTACGTTTACTGAGCACAGAGGGAATCGTCATGAAGGTAGCTTCTGTCCCCATCCTTTCTAGTTATACACCACAGTCTGTCACCCAGGCTGGAGTGCAGTGCCGCCATCTTGGTTCACTGCAACCTCTGCCTCCTGAGTTGGAGCAAGTCTCCTGCCTCAGCCTCCCGAGTAACTGGGATTACAGGTCTGCGCCATCAAACCCTGCTAATTTTTGTATTTTTAGTAGAGATGGGGTTTCACCGTGTTGGCCAGGCTGGTCTCAAACTCCTGGCCTCAGATGATCCACCCACCTTGGCCTCCCAGAGTGCTGGGATTACAGATGTGAGCCACAGCACCCGACCTGCACCCCGAATATTTTAAACATTAACCAGCCTCTCTTTTCCACCTAAAAACGTTAAGGAACTGCATATTGTGTAGTGCATCTAGTATGCGTTAGTAAGTACCAAAACGTCAGCATTCATAGGTCTGTAAATGGTGCTATTGCAGATAAATAGGAATGTGTCCTGTTAGTTTATCTGCACGAATATATATACATGTATGCACATAGGCATGTATGTGTGTTCTGCTATAAAGGACCCGGAGCAAACCTGAAATGGAGGTCGGATGATCTCATCCAGACGCATCCTCAGCTCAGGCCTGCGCTTCCTTTTCTCTGTTGCAACCGCTGCTTTCCATGTTGTCAGCTGCTTTCCATGACTTGGTATCTTAGATTGAATTTCTGCTCTTGCTATGTTTAGAATCTATTTTGAACTTGGCCAACTGATTTACTATGGAAGCATGTGAGTGTTGCTATTTTCAAATACATAATAGCTGTCCCCAGAACCCACTAAAAACTCTATAGGGAAAGCATTGTATGCCTGCCCCAGTCCATGGTGCATTCTCCAGAATGTAGGGTAAGGATTTTAAAACAAAGTAAGCATTTGCTGCGTTCCTAATGTATGTCAGGCAACAGGCTGGGTGCTTATTTATGTTTTCTTAGTTAGTCCTCAGAAAAGTCCTGTGTCGGTAGAGACTTCTTGCCTGATTAAGCACATCGTAACCCTGCATGTAAGTCTGAAGGTCTGTGCTGGGTGCAGAGATCGTGGGTATTCAGGCCAATGCATCCTGAATTCAGATGCTGTCTTTGCCACTTGTTAGCTACGTGGACTTGAGCAAATTCCTTACCCTCTCTGAGGCTCAGCTTTTTCATTTGTGGAATAAGAACAATGATACTTCCTTGCAGATGCTATAGAGAAATATTAACAGAGTTGATGTAGTATATTAGACGCTTCTACAGAGCCTGGCACCAGTGGCGACACAGGATAAAAAGCAGTTACTGGCCAGGCATGGTGGCTCACGCCTGTAATCCCAGCGCTTTGGGAGACCGAGGCGGGTGGATCACAAGGTCAAGAGATCGAGACCATCCTGGTCGAAATGGTGAAACCCCGTCTCTACTAAAGATAGAAAAAATTAGCTGGGCACGGTGGCGCACGCCTGTAATCCTAGCTACTCAGGAGGCTGAGGCAAGAGAATTGCCTGAACCCAGGAGGTGGAGGTTGCGGTGAGTGGAGATCGCGCCATTGCACTCCAGCCTGGGTAACGATCGAAACTCTGTCTAAAAAAAAAAAAAGCAGTTACTGCTATTTTTTTTTTATTCTTAGATTTTTTTCATGTTCTTGAAAAGAAAAAAAAAATTCAGAGAGTTTGGAAGATGCAGGTGAAATTAACGTGTCGTTAAAGGGTCAATACACTGCTCCTAGAATCTTTGACCTGGGCACTTTCAATCTGAGCAGCTGGAAGCTGCAATAATCCAATGTGGCTTTGGAACAACTGCCAGGCCTTTCAGTTGGGGCCTTTCGCCCCTGGGAGTCTTCAGACATCTGGAGGAACATCATGAGTCATCCCTGGTTACTGTTTAACAGAATCTTAGCTTTGAACAGGTGTGCCTTTGCTGCTTGGTCTCAGCTTAGGAAGAAGCGACTCCACTCGTCATACACCTACGGGACAAATTCTTGGTTCTTACAGCTGTATCTAGCTGGAGCTGAGTTAAAACCACTTGTGATGATTTCAGAATCCCTACAGTAGGCCGGGCACAGTGGCTCATGCCTGTATTCCCACCACTTTGGGAGGCCAAATCGGGCGGATCACGTGAGGTCAGGAGTTCGAGACCACCCTGACCAACATGGAGAAAAGCCATCTCTACTAAAAATACAAAACTAGGCCGGGCGCGGTGGCTCACGCCTATAATCCCAGCACTTTGGGAGGCCGAGGCGGGTGGATCACAAGGTCAAGCGATCGAGACCATCCTGGTCAACAAGATGAAACCCCGTCTCTACTAAAAATACAAAAAATTACCAGGCATGGTGGCACATGCCTGCCTGTAGTTCCAGCTACTCAGGAGGCTGAGGCAGGAGAATTGCTTGAATCCAGGAGGCGGAGGTTGTGGTGAGCTGAGATCTCGCCATTGCACTCCAGCCTGGGCAATAAGAGTGAAACCCTGTCTCAAAACAAAAAGAATCCGTGTAGTGCTCTCTGGGAGACCAACTGGGTGCTGATCGAAGGCTCGAGGAGCTTTGCTGGACGGTTTTCAGTTAGGCCTTGTGACTGAGTTTCCCTGAATGCCAAGCTTGTGTCAGATTTGCTCTACCTCCTCTGCTCAAGTGGCTCTTTCAGTTCTTTTTTTTTTTTTTTTTTTTTTTTTTTTGAGACGGAGTTTCACTCTTGTTACTCAGGCTGGAGTGCAATGGCGTGATCTCAGCTCACCGCAACCTCCGCCTCCTGGGTTCAGGCAATTCTCCCGCCTCAGCCTCCCGAGTAGCTGGGATTACAGGCACGCGCCACCGGGCCCAGCTAATTTTTTGTATCTTTAGTAGAGACGGGGTTTCACCATGTTGACCAGAATGGTCTCGATCTGTTGACCTCGTGATCCACCCGCCTCGGCCTCCCAAAGTGCAGTTCTTTTCTGCCTGCTGTGGAACTGTGAGTTAACATTCGGAGACATTGATACAATTTGTTCAGTTTAAGGGCAGGACTTAGGAAACCTTGGCTACTGAGGTTGATGGGAAGGAGGAGGGGGTCTTACATTGGCTGGGTCCCCACTACAGTGCCAGGAATTTCACCAGGGAGGTAATACCACTGCGCCAGGTAAGCTGGGAAAGTTTTCCCCAACCCAGCTATATTCGCTTAGCATGAAATCTCATATGCAGCTTCTTTCCGTTTTCTTTTCTCTTTCCCTCCCTGCCTTCCTCTTTCTTTTCTTTCTCTCTTTCTGTCTTTTCCTTCCTTCCTTCTCTCTTTCTTTTCTCCGGTCCCTTCCCTTCCCCTCCCCTCCCTTCCCTCCCCCTCCTCTGCTCAAGTGGCTCTTTGAGTTTGGTTTTCTTTTCTGCCTGCTGTGGAACTG
>CM052666.1:41319807-41375981 GCA_028533165.1 Leontopithecus rosalia | reverse complement strand
CCCCCTCCCTCCTCCCCTCCCTTCCCCACCCTTCCCTTCCTTCCCCACCCTTCCCTTCCTGCAGGGTCTCATCTGTCACCCAGGCTGGAGTGAAGTGACACGATCATGGCTCACTGCAACCTCTACCTCCCACGCTAAGCAGCCTCCCAAGTAGCTGGGATTAGAGGCGCATTCCACCACACCCGGGTAACTTTATGTTTATATTTTGTAGAGATGAGGACTCACTATGTTGCTCAGGCTGGTCTCTAACCCCTGGGATCCACTCACCTCAGCCTCTCAATGTGCTGGGATTACAGGCCTGAACTACCATGCCAGGCCTTTCATACATAAGTTAATAGCAAATTGTTTTCTATGACTCGACAAGAAATAAATCGTTTTCTTCTGGTAATCTGAACAAAGTGAAAAGAAATTCTGAGTCTTCATCCATTGAGTGTCTACTGATAATCTATGTCTCCAGGCTAGCGTGCAGTGGCTCACAGCTATAATTCCAACAATTCTGGAGGCTGAGGCAGGCAGACTATTTGAGCCCAAGAGTTCAAGACCAGCCTGGGCAACATGGCGAAACCTCATCTCTACCCAAAGTGGGAAAAATTAGCTGGACGTGGTGGCGCATGCCTGTAGTCCCAGCTACTTAGGGTGCTGAGATGGGAGGATCACTTTTCTCCTGTTTAAACAAGGTCTCACTCTGTCACTCAAGCTGAAGTGCAGTGGTACAATTATAGCTCGCCGAACATCACACTCCTGGGCTCAAACAATCCTCTTGCCTCAGCCTCCTGAGTAGCTAGGACTACAGGTGTGCACCACCACGCCCTACTAATATTTTAATGTTTGAACAGACAGGGTCTCCCCGTATTGTCCAGGCTGGTCTCAAACTGCTGGCCTCAAGGTTTGGCATTACAGGCATGAGCCACTGTCCCCACCGATGTTTTCAATGTCTCTCTCTTGTACACAATCTTGTTTAGAAAACTCTGGTTTTATATGCCTTAAATAGGCAGTCAGGGTTAATGTAAATTGTTGGTTGTTCATAGAGAATTTTGTCAGCAACAATCAAATATACAATCCAAAACTTATACAGTTGCCCAAACTACTCTGAAAAAATAGATTTTGAATTTTAATATATAAATCTAGCTTACTGGTCGGGCACGGTAGCTCACGCCTGTAATCCCAACACTTTGGGAGGCCAAGGCGGGCAGATCACAAGGTCAGGAGCTTGAGACCACCCTAGCCAACATGGTGAAACCCCATCTCTACTAAAAGTACAAAAAATAGCAGGGTGTGGTGGCGGGCACCTGTAATCCCAGCTAGTCAGGAGGCAGAGGCAGGAGAATCACTTGAACTCGGAAGACAGAGATTGCCGTGGGCCAAGGCTGCACCACCACACTCCAGCCTGAGCATCAGCACAAGACTGTCTCAAAATCACTCACTCACTCAATCAAACTTACTATCCTGTTCATTGTATCTTAAAAGTGTTCGTGTTTAAAATTTTGGTGGTCTTGGTAAAATATTTGCAATGAATTGGGTATCTTTGTAGAAACAGTTTAGTTTTCATTTGAATGCAGAGCCGGCCAAGATTAGAAATTGTTATAAAATAAATATATTTTAATGTGGTTCATTTAACTGACTTAACTAATATATTATCAGACCTGAATGGAACTTTTGAGGGAATTTAGTTTGCCTTCTTTGTATTTAAGGCTTTCAGATTTTATAGAAAGAAATTCTCAGTGAAAAGGATAGTGTTAATTAACATTACTTTTCCACTATTGAAAAGATTGTTTTTTAATCAATAATATATGCACATGGTACAAAATTCAAAAGTTACAACAGCTGTATAGTGAAAAGGCAGCCTTTTCCCTTTCTTTCACCCCATCCACCTGATATCCCTTTCTAGATAGAGTTAGCGGTTTTTTTCTCTCTACTTTTTAAAAACCAGATGCAAATATGTAAGTTCTTTGAGCAGTGTCTGGTTACCTTCCTTTTAGAATAACCAGAAAAATGGCATAGCACAGCAGCTTTCCAGAATCCTGTACAAAATGTTTATTTTACATATAAAGCATGGAGAAAATGAAATTTGCTTATTTTTCACTGAGCCCTGGAAGAGTCTTCTACTACATATTAATGCAATAATGATAGTAAGCTATCATTATGACCATATTTGTGTATTTTAAATAAATAGAAAACTGGTTTCATTAAAATTAAAGATGATGAAATAGTCTCCAAATTACTTGATAATCATTTTTGTATATACTATTTCTCTGATTTGCTAATTCTTGAATGAAAATTTCTCATGAATTTCTATAGGAATTGAAAAAAGTCTAATTTCCCCTAACTGGAAATCAATCCTGCTTTTCTAATTTTTTTTTGAGACAGTGTCTCACTCTGTCACCCAGGCTGGAGTGCAGTGACATGATCTCGGCTCACTGAAACCTCCACCTCCTGGGTTCAAGCAATTCTCCTGCCTCAGCCTCCCGAGTAGCTAGAATTACAGGTGCCCACCACCATGCCTGGCTAATTTTTTTGAGTTTTTAGTAGACACGGGATTTCCCCATGTTGGCCAGGCTGGCCTTGAACTCCTGATCTCAGGTGATCTGCCCACTTTGGCCTCCCAAAGTGCTGGGGATACAGGCGTGAGCCACCGCACCTGGCCTCTGATCAACATGTTATTAATGCTTGAGACCAGAGCAGTGAGTATAATATGGCAGGACTTATAAATAACTATTGAATTAATAATTGAATGAATAAGAATATTTCACTGTGCTGATCACATCTTTATTTTATTTTATTTTATTTTATTTATTTTGAAACAAAGTCTCACTCTGTCCCCCAGGCTGGAGTGCAGTGGCATGATCTCGGCTCACTGCAACATCTGCCTCCCAGGTTCAAGCTATTCTCGTGCCTCAGCCTCCTGCGTAGCTGGGATTATAGGTGTGTGCCACCTTACTTGGACTTTTAGTAGAGACAGGGTTTCACCATGTTACCCAGACTGGTCTCAAACTCCTGTCCTCAGCTGACCCACCCACCTTGGTCTCCCAAAGTGCTAGGATTACAGGTGTGAGCCTGTGCACCCGCCTGATCACATCTTTAGCTGTCACAAAGTTTAAAGTCATTGTAATTATACCAAACAACAAATTTACGATTAAGAAATTGTAATAGGTAAATACAATAGGTCAAACCTAAAGCAATGCAATGTAACAGGGATAAATGTTAAATCCTAAACATAGGCTTCCACAGTCATTGTAATAGAAAAGATATGAGCATTTAGGCCTGAAGTGTGGAAGGAAGGAAAGAGAGAGAAAAGAAGGGAGGAAGGGGAATAGAAAGCAAGCCAGCTTTATACTTGAGTGGATAAGAACCTCAAAATGTGGCCAGTTATATGCGATAGCTGCTGAACGAAATGCGTAGATAATTAATGAACAAAGGGAGAGGAGTCCTCATATTTGCTGTGCAGTAGTCAGACTTCAGCTGGAGAATGTTTCAAATTCTGGATACCCCATGTTAACAGAACAGTGACAATCTGTGGAGAATGCGTAGGAAGGTAACCAGGGCGATGAGTAGATCTGTGACACATGATAACATATGGAAAATAAATCATATCTACAGGACGGTCCTGGACCATAGACTCCCAGGGCTTGAAAAATCCTCAGAGATTATCTCACCTCCCTGTCCACCTGCAGATTGAACCATTACTTGTGACTTTTACACATATCTCAATGAGATCATAACATAGAATTGTTGGTCTAGCCGGGCACAGTGGCTCACGCCTGTAATCCCAGCACTTTGGGAGATCCACCTCGTGGTGGATCACGAGGTCAAGAGATCGAGACCATCCTGGTCGACATGGTGAAACCCTGTCTCTACTAAAAATACAAAACATTAGCTGGGCACGGTGGCGCGTGCCTGTAATCCCAGCTACTCAGGAGGCTGAGGCAGGAGAATTGCCTGAACACAGGAGGCGGAGGTTGCGGTGAGCCGAGATCGCACCATTGCACTCCAGCCTGGGTAACAAGAGCGAAACTCTGTCTCAAAAAAAAAAAAAGAATTGTTGGTCTAGAACTAGATTAGTGGTTCTCGGAGTGTGGACCCCAGACCAGCAGCATCAGTATTAGCGGGGGTATTGTTAGAAATATACAAAACAAACAAACTAAATATACAAAACACTTGATCCCACTCCAGATCTACAGAATCAGAAACTGTGAGGGCAGGGCTCAACATTCTGTATTTTAAGCCCGCCAGGTGATTCTGATGCATGAGAAAATTTGAGAACCATTACATATCATCAGATGTAGGTATTTAGCCTAAAAAAAAAATCTCTTTTTTAAATTAACTATTACTATTTTTGAGATCGAGTCTCTGTTGCCCAGGCTGGAGTGCAGTGGCGCAGTCTTGGCTCACTGCAACCTCTGCCTCCTGCGTTCAAGCGATACTTGTGCCTCAACGTTCTGAGTGGCTGGGAATACAGGCATGTGCCTCCGTGCCAGCCTAATTTTTGCATTTTTAGTAGAGACGGGGTTTCACCATGTTGGCCAGGTTGGTCTCAAATTCCTGACCTCAGGTGATCTGCACACCTTGGCCTCCCAAAATGCTGGGATTACAGGCATGAGTCATGGAGTCCAACCAAATTTTTCACTCTTGAGGAGTTTCTTGTATATTCTGCATATTAGCTCTTTTCAGATGGATAGTTTGTAAATATTTTCTCCCATTCAACAGGTTGTCTCTTCATTCTGTTGATTGTTTCCTGTGCTGTGCAGAAGTCTTTTAGTGTAATACAGTCCCATTTGTTTATTTATTTTTTTTTTTGAGTCAGTGTACTCAACCATTTGTCTATTTTTGTTTTAGTTGCCTCTGCTTTTGAGGTCTTAGCCATAAAATATTTGCCTAGACCATTTAAGTGGAAGTTGTATGTGTGTGAAAAAATATATACATATTTGCCTAGACCAATGTTCTGGAGTGTTTCCTGTATGTTCTTCTAGTAGTTCTACAGTTTTGGGTCTTAAATTTAAGTTTTTAATCCATCTTGAGTTGATTATTGTGTATAGTGAGAGACAGAGGTCTACTTTCATTCTTTTGCCTATGCATGTCCAATTTTCCCAGCACCATTTATTGAAGAGAGTGTCCTTTCCTCAGTGCATGTTATTGGTACTTTTGCCAAAAATCAGTTGGCTATAAATATGTGGGATTTACTTCTGAGTTCTCTATTCTGTTCCATTGGTCTGTGTGTCTATTTTTATACCAATACAATGCTGATTGGGTTATTGTAGCCTTGTAATATGTTTACAAGTCAGATAGTGTGATGCCTCCAGCTTTGTTCTTTTTGCTTAAGATTGCTTTGGGTATTCAGGTATTAAACCTTTTTGGTTTCATATCAATTTAAGCGTTGTTTTTCTTTTTGTGAAGAATGTCACTGGTATTTTGGTAGATGGCATTAATCTGTAGATTGCTTTGGGTAGTATGGATATTTTAACAATATTAATTATTCCAATTCATGAGCATAGGATATCGTTCCTTTTGTTTGTATACTCATCAATTTCATTAGTGTTTTGTAGTTTTCCCTATAGAGAGCTTTCACCTTCTTGGTTAAATCTGCAGGGTTTTTGTGTGTGCATAATTATTATAAACTGGATTGTCTTCTTGATTTCTATTTCAGCCAGTTCTTCATTGGTGTATAGATACACTACTGATTTTTTTTTCTTTTTGGGATGAAGTCTGACTCTGTTGCCCAGGCTGGAGTGCAGTGGCGCAATCTCGGCTCACTGCAACCTCCGCCTCCCGGGTTCAAGAGATTCTCTTGCCTCAGCCTCCCAAGTAGCTGGGACTACAGGCATGTGCCACCACGCCCAGCTAATTTTTGTATTTACAGTAGAGATGCGGTTTCACCATATTGGCCAGGCTGGTCTCAAACTCCTGACCTTGTGATCTGCCTGCCTTGGCCTCCCACAGTGCTGGGAGCCACCGCGTCCAGCTAACACTACTGATTTTTGTATGTTGATTTTGTATCCTGACACTTCACTTAATTTGTCGAAGAGTTTTGTGGTGGAGTCTAGGTTTTTCTATTTTTTTTCTTTGTATAAGCATGTCATCTGCAAAGGGAAAATGCGACCTCTTCTTTTCCAATTGGATGCCTTTTATTCCTCCCTCTTGCCTTGTCTTGCTAGGATTTCTAACACTATGTTGAATATGAGTGGTAAAAGTGTAAACCCACCTTATAACCTTTTAATTAATACAACACTTTCAATGTCAGGCAGAGTTTGTTTCTGTTGCTTGTGATAAAAAGCAAGGAAGGTATATACCTGCTTGTTCCTTAGTGCGCATTGCGTATTCAGTGAGACTTCCGGCTTATTGTATGTCAGGTGATCTCAGGTGATCCTCCCGAGACTCCCACAGTGCTGGGATTACAGGCATGAGCCACCACACCCAGTCCACTGCGGGGGTTTAATTTACCGCGTACTTGCTATGTAACCAAGGGCAACTGATTTCATCTCCACAGGCTCCTCACCTTTACAATGCGGATGATAACAGTATCTTATTCCCCAAGGTCGTTTTGAAGTTTAAAAGGGTCCATACCTTGCCAGACATGCAGTTCACGTGAAATAAGTGTTGTCATTTGTCTTCACGGCACTCTCACTGTGAAGCAGCAAACGGTCCAGAGTCTCTGATTTCGAACGTAGACTCTAGGCTTCTTGTTGATGGATTCCAACATAGCACATGGCTTCTCCATCCAGCAAAAATCCTACTCATTCCTCACTGACTCAAACTTAAGAACCGGTTTCTCTATGCGTCTCTCCTCATCTCTGTGTGGCCCAGCTACACAATCAACAATCGACATGCTTTTTTTTTTTTTTGGAGACAGTCTTACTCTGCCACACAGGCTGAAGCGTGCATTAGCAGGATCTCGGCTCACTGCAACCTCCGCCTCCCAGGTTCAAGTGATTCTCCTGCCTCAGCCTCCTATGTAGCTGGAATTACAGGTGTGCACCACCACACCTGGCTAATTTTTGTATTTTCAGTAGAGATGGGTTTCACTATGTTGGCCAGGCTGGTCTCAAACTCCTGACCTCAAGTGATCCACCTGCCTTGCCCTCACAAAGCGCTGGGATTATAGGCGTGAGCCACCACACTGGGCCCCAACATGCCCAGTTGAAGATGTCATTGATTGTAAGGGGAACGATTGTTTTGTGCATCATTAAGGAAAAAAACCTGTCAATAATAATTGTGAGGCCCAGCACAGTGGCTCACGCCTGCAATCCCAGCACTGTGAGAGGCTGAGACAGGCAGAACACTTGAGCCCAAGAGTTTGAGACCAGCCTAGACAACATGGCAAGACCCTATCTCTAATAAAAATACAAAAAAGTAGCTGAGCATGGTGGCATGCACCTGTAGTACCAACTACTTGGGAGGCTGAGGTGGGAGGATTGCCTGAGTCTTGGAGGCAGAAGTTGCAGTGAACCGAGATCATGCCACTGAGCTGAAGCCTGGGTGAGACCCTGTCTCAAAATTAATATTAATTATTATTATTATGAGACACCATCTATCGTAAGATGCATCTGGATTTCAGAGACATTAGTGTACATCTTAGAATAAATGAAACAAGATACTCCTTCCCTTAACTGGGGTAGGTGGCATGCTGTGACTGTCTCTACCAAGCACACATTGTGCCACGTCGTAGTTGGTTGTTATTGGGGCTGCTTTCCCTAGTCACTATGAGGAACTTTAGGATAGGGAATATATCTAACTTACTTTGCTAATTCAGTGCTTACTACTGTGCTTGGCGCAAGATAGATCTTCAATACCAATTTGCTTAATGTGAATTGCAGTCCTAGTTCAGAGCATCATGGTAGACACTGAGAACACTGAGAATGAAAGGTATCTGGCTGACTCTGCATAGCAGGGAAACCTCAGTGACCCAGCCGCTCAACTAGACATACACTGGCGAATCAGTCTTCTTGCTTCGAGACACAGAAAAATAAAAGATGTCACAGACTGCCTTCCATATTGGCACCGCTTTCCACTGGAAACAGGGACCTTACCTTGCTTAGAATTGTAGCAAATACATATACATCTTTTTTTTTTTCTCGAGACGGAGTTTCGCTGTTGTTACCCCGGCTGGAGTGCAATGGCGCTATCTCGGCTCACCGCAACCTCCGCCTCCTGGGTTCAGGCAATTCTCCTGCCTCAGCCTCCTGAGTAGCTGGGATTACAGGCACGCGCCACCGGGCCCAGCTAATTTTTTGTATTTTTAGCAGAGACGAGGTTTCACCATGTTGACCAGGGTAGTCTTGATCTCTTGACCTCGTGATCCACCCGCCTCGGCCTCCCAAAGTGCTGGGATTATAGGTGTGAGCCACCGCGCCCGGCCTAACATATACATCTTATATAGTTTTCAGACACACACGGGCGTTTTGCCAGCAGTGACGAACAATAGTCCTAGAGGCTTGAAGATGTTCCCTTTCAAATTCAACACCACGAAGGCCGTGTTCCCCCTGGGGTGCTGTTGGATACACCTATTCTTCGGTTTCTTTTCCCTCCTTCTGAAGGCCTCGAATGACCTGCCTTTTAAAGTATAAAAATAGGTGTCCAGACTAGGCTTTGAAACAGTTCAAGAACACAGCATCACAGGAATCCCAGATTCTATAAAAATTTTGGCCGCATTTTCTTTTTTATTTTATTTTCTTTTTTTTTTAAATTTTGGATGGAGTCTCACTCTGTCTCCCAGGCTGGAGTGCAGTGGTGCAATCTCTGCTCACTGCAGCCTCCACCTCCTGGGTTCCAGCAATCCTACTTCAGCCTTCCGAGTAGCGGATTACAGGTGCCTGCCACCACGCCAGGCTAATTTTTGCATTTTTAGTAGATAGGGTTACAACATTTGGTCAGGCCAGTCTCGAACTCCTGACCTCAGGTAATCCGCCCACCTCAGCCTCCCAAAGTGCTGGGATTACAGGTATGAGCCACTGTGCCCGGTTCACAACAGTTTCATCCCTGCAAATACGGTGACCTTTGTCATCATTTCAAAAGCAATGCCACTGGTTTTTATTTTGTTTTGTTTGTTTTTGCTTACCTTTCATCCACTGATTAATTTTTTTTAAGACGGAGTCTTGCTCAGTCGCCCAGGCTGGCAAGTGGTGTGATCTTGGCTCACTGCAACCATGCCTCCCAGGTTCAAATGAATCTCCTGCCTCCACCTCCTGAGTAGCTGAGACTATAGGCATGTACAATCACTCCCAGCTAATTTTTATATATTTTATTTTTATTTTTTATTTAAAAAAAAATAAAGACGGGGTTTCACCTTGTTGGTCAGGCTGGTCTTGAACTCCCGATCTCAGGTGATCCTCCCGCCTTGGCCTCCAGAGTGCTTGGATTACAGGCATGAGCCACCACGCCCAGCTGCTAATTTTTATATTTTTAGTAAAGATGGGGTTTCACCACGTTGGCCAGGCTGGTCTTGAACTCCCGATCTCAGGTGATCTGCCCACCTCAGCCTCCCAAAGTGCTGGGATTACAGGTGTGAGCCACCGTACCTGGCCAAGCTGCCATTGCTTTTAGAGAACATTGGTTGGAATTACTGTTTTCTATGAAGCCTTCATTTTCTGCTGGTGAGACATTTGTTTCTATACTTTCCTGGCATTTTTATGTATTTTAAAATAACTTTAAAAGTTATTAATATGATACACGTTCATTGAGCAAACGTCAAACAATAAAGAAATTCATGTTGAAATAAGTCAAAGCCCATTCTTTCCTTCATGTTAATATTCCAAAGACAGCCACTATTAAAAGTTTTGGTGTAATGTTCTTGCATATTTATTTTAATATAGCATGTTCTGTAACTTGCTTTATTTACTTAGCAATAAATTATAGAGAGAAAGAGATAAATTATACTTTTCAACATCTGCATAGTTTTCGATTGCATGGATATACCACATTTTACTTAACCAATCTGATGCTAATGAATGTGTGGACTATTTCAAGTTTTCAAAATGACAACCAAAAATACAAACATCAGCCTAAGGCAGTGGCTCACGCCTGTAATCCTAGCACTCGGGAGTCCGAGGCAGGCAGATCACCTGATGTCAGGAGTTCAAGACCAGCCTGGTCAACATGGTGAAACCCCATCTCTACTAAAAATACAAAAATTAGCTGGGTGTGGTGGTTTGTGCCTGTAATCCCAACTACTCAGGAGGCTGAGGCAGAAGAATCACATGAACCTAGGAGGCAGAGGTTGCCGTGAGCTGAGGATTGCGCCACTACACTCTAGGCTGGGCAACAGAGCAAGACTCTGTCTCTAATAATAATAATAATTCCTATAAGTCTACATGCCATGTACCAAGGACTAGAGAGAATTAAGACATAGTCCTCAATTTCAAGGACAGGACAGATCTATGAAAAATGAACTAGAGGCCAGGCGCGGTGGCTCAAGCCTGTGATCCCAGCACTTTGGGAGGCCGAGGCGGGTGGATCACAAGGTCAAGAGATCGAGACTATCCTGGTAAACGTGGTGAAACCCCATCTCTACTAAAAATACAAAGAATTAGCTGGGCACGGTGGCGCGTGCCTGTAATCCCAGCTACTCAGGAGGCTGAGGCAGGAGAATTGCCTGAACCCAGGAGGCGGAGGTTGCGGTGAGCCGAGATAGCGCCATTGCACTCCAGCCTGGGTAACAAGAGCGAAACTCCATCTCAAAAAAAGAAAAAGAAAAAGAAAAGAAAAATGAACTAGAAACACAGAGCTGGGGGCAGCTAACCTGTCCTGATGGACCTGCGGTGGATTTCACAGAAATGATATTTAAATGTAGACTTGAAAGGTAAGTTGACATTTTCCAGGTGCAAAAAGAAGGGGGAAAGCATTTCAGGCAAAGCACCGGAGTGTAGAAGGGTCTGGCAAATCTACGGGCTGTGATGGGTCAGAGAAGTCCATGCTTTCGGAAGACAGCAGTAACACAGGTTTTGTGAGAGCTGTTCCATCTGACGAGCATCTTTTATGAGCCACGCCTGCAACTGGGTTCTTTATTTCTGTCTCCTTTCCCTGTCTGGAACGTGCTATCCAATATGGAAGTCACTGGGCACCACGTGTGGCTATGGAGTACTTGAAACATGGTGAATGTTACTGAAGAACTGATATTTAATTTCGTTTTAACTTAAATGTAAAAATGGATACACTTGATTGAGTTGTTGGAAAAATTTTATCATGTGAAGAATAATTTGGTTATGTGAATCTACTTCTTCAACTATAAATTTTATGCACTCTAAATACAGATCAGGCCGGGTGCAGTAGCTCGTGTCCGTAATCCCAGCACTTTGGAAGGCTGAGGCGGAAGGACTGCTGAAGGTCAGGGGTTCGAGACCAGCTTGGCAAACATGGTAAAACCCCATCTCTACTAAAAACACACATATGAAAAAATTAGCTGGGCATGGTGGCGCGTGCCTGTAATCCCAGCTACTCAGGAGGCTGACGTGGGAGGCTCCCTTGAGCCCGGGGGTGGAGGTTGCAGTGAGCTGAGATTGCACCACTGCACTCCAACCTGGGTGACAGAGCGAGAACCTGTCTCAAAACAAAAACTAAAGCTAAAAACCTGAAGAATGTAACAGGTCTCACTGATGACTTTTTCTATTAATTACATGTTGAAATGATATTTCAGCTATATTGGGTAAATAAAATATATTATTAAAATTAATTTCGGCCGGGCACAGTGGCTCACGTGAGCCTGTAATCCCAGCACTTTGGGAGGCCGAGGCGGGTGGATCACGAGGTCAAGAGATCGAGACCATCCTGGTCAACATGGTGAAACCCCGTCTCTACTAAAAATACAAAAACTTAGCTGGCCCGGTGGCGCTGCCTGTAGTCCCAGCTACTCGGGAGGCTGAGGCAGGAGAATTGCCTGAACCCAGGAGGCGGAGGTTGCGGTGAGCCGAGATCGCGCCATTGCACTGCAGCCTGGGTACCAAGAGCGAAACTCCGTCTCAAAAAAAAACAAAATTAATTTCATCTGTTTTCCTTTTTAAAATGTGGCTAGGAAAATTTTTGAATGACTTGCATGGCTTATACTGTACTCCTGTTGACATTGCTGAGCCGGACCATCCTCACTCCGGCTTGGAACTCGGTAATAGTTCCCTAACTGTTCTTTCTGTCTTCTCTTCTTCTACAGACCCTCTACTAGTTTCGTCCTCTCAAAAACTATTTTAGTTTTTTGGGATGGGGTCTCACTGTGTTGTCCAGGCTGGAGCACAGTGGTACAATCATGGCTCACTGCAACCTCCACCTTTTGGGCTCAAGTGGTTCTCTCACCTCAGCCTCCTGAGTAGCTGAGACCACAGGTATGCGCCACCACACCCTGCTAATCTTTTCAAATTTTTTGTAGAGACGAGATCTTGCTATGGTGCTCAGGCTGGTCTCGAACTCCTCAGCTCAGGCAATCCTCCCACCTTGACCTCCCAAAGTGCTGGGATTACAGGTGGGAGCCACTATGCCCAGCCTTCAAAGCAGTACTGTTATCAAACTAGGGTGCAAATTCCGCACTCACTTCTCAAGTCCTCGGATGTCAGCTCCCTTCTCCCTGGTCTGCTTCGTGGGCCTTCTGCAGTTCATCCATCCTCCTTTCAAATCCAGCTCATTCTTTCCTTCTCTCTGGCCCAAAACCTCAGCTCCATCTTCTGATTTTTCAAGAAAAGCTAAGAACCCAGATCTCTATTTGGAAATTTCTGATTTGCAAAATGTTGACAACTCTGACAGAGACTGCCTACCCAATATCCATTTCCCCCTTTTCTTTAGAACGCTGCTTTGAATCTGGGCAGCAAGCTTCCTGGATGAAATAATACATTACCCAGTCTCCCTTGCACCTTGCGTGGATAACAAGACAAATGGAGAAATTAAAGGCTTTTGCCCTCCCCATCTTTCTCTTTCCTGATAGAATGAATGCAAATGGCTGGAACCGCAGCAGCCACTTTGTATCATAACACAGCATTGAGAGTGAAAGCCGTTTGTCAAGAATGGTGGAGCAGAAAGATAGGTGCCTAGGTTCTGGCAGACTCGGGAGCCACCACCTTGAATTGCCCATCTTTGGCTTTTCTTTTACATGAGAGAGGAATAAACTTCTATCTTACATAAGCCACTCATTTGGCTTTTCTATTTGTATTTGACTCATTCGGCTTTCTGTTCGACTCATTTGGTCAAACCAAATTTGATAATGACTTCGATGGTTTAAAAAGCACAGTGAAGATGCAGAAAACAAGCACAAAGCATGCCTGTGGCTCACCTGAGAGCATCTGGGTCTCAGTTCCCAATGTGAGAAATTGGTTCATTTCATTAAAGCATCTAGGAAGCCATTTCCAGGATTAAAAAAAATTTTTTCTTTTGAGACGAGTCTCACTCTGTCACCAGGCCAGAGTGCAGTGGCACGATGATCTCCGCTCACTGCAACCTCTGTCTCCCAGGTTCAAGCGATTCTCCTGCCTCGGCCTCCCAAGTAGCTAAGATTACAGGCACACGCCACCAAGCCCAGCTAACTTTTGTATTTTTAGTAGAGATGGTGTTTCACCATGTTGGCCAGGCTGGTCTCAAACTCTTGACCTCGTGATCACCCGCCTCGGCCTCCCAAAGTGCTGGGACTACAGGCGTGAGCTACCGCGCCCGGCCGATGCAAACTTTTTACACACATTAATTTAATCATCACATAAATGAATGCCTGTTATTTACCAGATACTACTTTAGGTGCTGGGATACAGCAGTGAGCACAAATATAAATTACACGCCTCTAACCAAATCATTCAGTGCCGATCTTCAAGCCAAGATCAGTCACTCACACAACTACGTGAACAAGTCCTTTAATTTCTGTGTTCGGATAAGTCTAATCACCAAGCAGGGTTAATAATGCTTTAGCTCAGCTGGACACGGTGGCTCATGCCTGTAATCCCAGCACTTTGGGAGGCCAAGGCGGGAGGATCACCTGAGTTTGGGAGTTTGAGATCAGCCTGGGTAACATGGTGAAACCCTGTCTCAACTAAAAATACAAAAATTAGCCAGGTGTGGTGGTCATAATCCAGCTACTCTGGAGGCTGAGACAGGAGCATCACTTGAACCCGGAGGCAGAGGTTGCAGTGAGCTGAGATCACACCACTGCACTCCAGCGTGGACGACAGAACGAGACTCTGTCTAAAAAAAATTTTTTTTTTAATTGTACTGTAGGTTCCGGGGTACATGTGCAGATCATGCAGGATTGTTGTATAGGTACACACATGGCAATGTGGTTTGCTGTCTCCATCCCCCCGTCACCTACATCTGGCATTTTTCCCCATGTTAGCCCTCCCCACCTCCCCACTGCTCACTAGCAATAGCTAATATGCATTGAGTGCTTGACATAGGTGATCTAATTTAATCCTCACAGGAGGCGATCCCCAGTTTTTTTAGAAAAATAACAAGAAATTAGGTAACTTGTTCATAGCTAGTAAGCACCAGAGACAGTCTTCAAAAATCAGTTTAATTCTCTGGACACTTTGAAGATCAAATGAAAATAATGAATGTGAAAATATTTGGGGAAATTTGCAATTTCACCCAAATTCTTTCTCTAACAAAGGTCACTAGAAAGAGAAGGAAAACAAAGTTTCTAAGTAGATGACGCGTGTTACATAAATACAGAGCTCATACTACCTCCCTCCTATCAGACACACTGCCAAGGGATTTTATCTACTGCCTACCAGGAATCAAACAGTGGGCTAGGTGCTGAGGACACAGAGATGAATGAGAACAGGTTTACTGTAGAAATGAATCCACCAGGCCGGGCACAGTGGCTCACGCCTGTAGTCCCAGCACTTTGGGAGGCTGAGGTGGGTGGATCACAAGGTCAGCAGTTCGAGACCAGCCTGGCCAATATGATGAAATCCTGTCTCTATTGAAAATACAAAAATTCCTGACTTATACGAAATAGCAGTAAGACTGCCTGTAAAACACACACACACACACACACACACACACACACACACACACATGAAAATTAGCTGGGTGTGGCGGTGGGCAACTGTAATCTCAGCTACTTGGGAGGCTGAGGCAGGAGAACTGCTTGAACCCAGGAGGTGGAGGTTGCGGTGAACAGGGGTTGGGCCATTGCACTCCAGCCTGGGCAACAGAGCAAGATTCTGTCTCAAAAATAATAATAATAATAATAATAATAATAATAAAAGAATCCACCATTTTTAGGGAACATGATTTAATGTTAGCATGAAGCCTCAGCAGACAATAACATCCTGCCTTCTTTCTATATATTCGAATGTGTGTACCAACTTATTATAATTAGCTGGGTCATTGCCCTAATCAATATCCCTGAGTCAATCAATATTCCTTAAGTCATTTCACCTTTTGGCTATTTTTTCAGTCTTGGAAGAAAATAACCTCCATAAAAATGCTATGAGGAAAATTTAAAAATATTAACTTCTGCAATTCTTGTTACATATGACAGCTTGAACATGTCTTTATGTTATCTCTCCGAAAATTGCACTAAAATGAGAAAAACTGGTAACAAACACATTTAAGATTTACCACTGGTCAGAGACCATTTTAAAGGCTTGTGATATGCTAATTGGTTTAATCCTCACAATTACGGTACTAATCCAGTGAGGTAGGTACTCATATTATCCTCATTTTACAGAGAAGATTCTAAAACTTTCTAGAAAGATAAAAAAGGTCACACATAAAAGATCAAGAATTGGAATAACACCATATTGCTCTATGTCAACATAAAATCAGCGTTTGTTTGCTCAACAGAAGAAACTGAGAGATGCCTTCAAAATTCAGAGGAAACACGCTTTTCAAACTAAAATCGTAATCCCAGCCTGTGCAAGAAAATAAAATAAAAACATTTTCTACTGTGGCCTTGCACAGCAAAAGTTTTATCTGTTCCATGCTTTTTCTCAGCAATTTACTGGAAGATGTATATTCCTCCCCCCTACACACACACACACACACACACACACACACACACACACACACACACACACACACACAGCAAACCAAGAAAGACGAACATGTGAGATCCAGGAAACAGGAAACCCCACACCGTAAGGAGTTCAAGAAAATTTCCAAGTTGTTGGTGAAGAAAAACCCTAGGTACGTGGTGAGCTGAGAGAGCGACCAGTCCAGGTCAGAATAGGCAGAGAGTGTTCTGGCAAGAACACGCTCAAGAAAAAAACTAAACGAATGGATTATTTAATGTATTTGATCGGTTTACATCTTTACTGGAACATTTAGGGTTGATTTAGAAGTAAGCACACAAAAAATGAAGTAAATAAAAAAGCGAGGCCGGGAGTTTGAGACTACCCTTGGCAACACAGCGAGACCTCATCTCTGAAAAAACAGAAACTGGCCAGGTGTGGTGGTGTGTATCTACAGTCTTAGCTGCTTTGGGGGCCCAGGCTTGGGCCCGGGAGTTTGAGGCTCCGGTGAGCCATAATTGTGCCATGGCACTCCAGCCTGGGCAACAAAGCAAGACCTTGTCTCTAAAAATAAATAAATAAAATATTTAAAGCAAGGCAACTATTAACTAGGAAAAACACATTTAAAACATTAAATTAAAAAGCTATGGCTAGGTAAAGGTGGCTCATGCATGTAATCCCGCACTTTGGGAGGCTGAAGTGGGTGGATTACCTGAGGTTAGGAGTTCAAGACCAGCCTGACTAACATGGTAAAACCCTGTCTCTACTAAAAATACAAAAATTAGCAAGGTGTAGTGGCAGGCGCCTGTAATCTCAGCTATTCGGGAGGCTGAGGCAGGAGGATCACTTGAACCCGGGAGGTGGGGGTTGCAGTGAGCTGAGATTCCACCACTGCACTCCAGCCTGGGCAACAGAGCGAGACTCCTTCTCACACACAAAAAATTAAATAGTAAAAGTTAAAACGCATTGTGAAAAACAAAAAAACTGTACAGAAAAAATGTAATTGGCTGTGAACTACATAATGTTGTAAATGCTAACAATTTATGTAACGAAATAAATAAACAGATTATGGCTGCCTCTGGACAGTGGGTTGGAAAGGTGGGGCAGGAAATGCTGTTTTTCATTATAAATGTAATGACTCTAATGTCCTAACTTCAATTCTTTAACCTAATGTATACAAATTACATTTAAAATTACTATAACTGGCCTGGCGTGGTGGCTCATGCCCATAATCCCAGCACTTTGGGAGGTCGAGGCACAAGGTCGAGTGATTGAGACCAGCCTGGCCAACATGGTGAAACCCCATCTCTACTAAAATACAAAAATTAGCCAGGTGTGGTGGTGCCTGCCTGTAATCTCAGCTTCTCAGGAGGCTGAGGCAGGAGAATCACTTGAACCCGGGAGGCAGAGGTTGCAGTGAGCCAAGATCACGCCACTGCACTCCAGCCTGAGTGACCGAGCAAGACTCTGTGTCAAAAAAAATAATAATAATTTACCATAACTTACGTAAACAGTGCCCTGGCTTTTCCAATGGCCAGATGTATCAAGCCAGATTTTCCAGCCTGACCTTAAAGTCTCTCCACAATCTGCCTCCACCCTCGCTATATAAGCTTCTCTCTGATTTTGTTTTTTGCCCATCTTGTACTCTTGGTTTTTCAGTCAAGAACTCTTCACTTGGCCCTTCCTTAACGCCTTTAAAACAATATCCACCCAGCCTGGGACGTTCTCCCTTGTATCTGATTCAAACCTCTAGCAGTGGATGGAAGAAACCAGCACTAGAGTGAAGGTTATTCTCTGAGAACATTGAGAAGCACCAAATGTAGTGAATGAGCTCAGTAGATTGGTGGTTTCGTAAACTGAGAAATAATGAGTTAATAGAAGAGGGATAGTCTATACGTATCTATAAAAGTAAGTTGCTGGCCGGGCGAGGTGGCTCACGCCTGTAATCCTAGCACTTTGGAAGGCCAAGGCGGGTGGATCACCTGAGGTCAGAAGTTTGAGACCAGTCTGGCCAACAAGGGGAAACACCGTGTCTACTAAAAATACAAAATTAGTCAGATGTGGTGGCACATGCCTGTGATCCCACCCCAGCTACTCGGGAGGCTGAGGGAGGAGAATCAATTGAACCCGGGAGCGGAGGTTGCAGTGAGCCGAGATCACGCCACTGCCCTCCAGCCCGAGCAACAAAAGCAAAACTCCATCTCAAAAACAAAACGAAACAAGTAAGTTGCTGAAGTATTCAACATAAATTCATTAAGTGCCTCCCATGTGCCGGGGGCATATTACCCTGGAAGAGGAGGAGGTAGAGTTAAACACCAAGAATTCAGAGGGACAAATGTATTATAATGAGTCTCTCGAGGACTAGAACTTTCTAGAAAAAAGGAGTCAATAAACAACCACGAATGTCTCATCTACTAAGCGGACATGGTCTCTGTAGGGAAGGACACCATGGGCTTGATGATACTGAGAGCATGGTGTATCAGAGTCCTATTTTGTCAGGCTAGGTGCTTTATATTCATTAAACCCGAACCACACAGTAGCCCGGTGGGCTATCTATTATTATTTGCAATTTACAAATGAACAAACTGAACTTCATGAAAGCGAAGGTCTCACAGCCAATGTCGGAGGTGAGATTTTAATGCCCATTCTTGTTCTGCTACAGTCCACAGCCTCCACAGCCAACTAAATCCTGCTTACCAAGCAACCTTCTGGTTTAATGCGACGTCATGTGTAGGAAAAATGCTCTGGTTAGTCAATATCATCTTACTTTACTAGGCAGTTGTAACGATAATAAAAATATGGACTGATAACATACTGAACATTTATTGGGCCCCAGGCTAAGAATTCCATGTGCATGAATTAGAAACTATTATCCCTCCTTTACAGATAAGAAAACTAAGGCATAAAGGATGTTAATATAACTTGCCTTGTGGCACACAGCTAGGAAGAGAGAGAGCCTGTGCTCTTTTTTCTTCTTTTTTTAAAGATGGGGTTTCACCATATTGGTCAGGCTGGTCTCGAACTTCTGACCTCAGATGATCCGCCGGCCTCAGCCTCCCAAAGTGCTGGGATTACAGGCGTGAGCCACCGCGCCCCTCGAGCCTGTGCTCTTAATCCCTTTATGTATTGTCATCTAACGTACACAGTATTATTGAAAATATGTCCTATTCATTTGAATAATATTTAGTGGGCACCTACTCCATGGCTTGGGGCTTGCTGGGAGAATATCAGTGAAATATAAGACCGAGTCTCTGTCTTGAAAATGTTTACAGTTTAAGTCAGGAGGCAAGATATTCGTAGTAAAATTGTTAGCTAACAATCCAGCTTTATGGGCTTTTTAGTTTTTGTTTGTTTGATTTTTTGAGACGGAGTCTCGCTCTGTCGCTGAGGCTGGAGTGCAGTGGCTCAATCTTGACTCACTGCAACCTCTGCCTCCCTGAGCGATTCTCCTGCCACAGCATCCTGAGTATCTGGGATTGCAGGCGCGCACCACCACACCCAGCTAATTTTTGTATTTTTAGTAGGGACAAGGTTTCACCACGTTGGTCAGGCTGATCTCAAACTCCTGACCTCGTGATCCACCCACCTTGGCCTCTCAAAGTGCTGGGATTACAGGTGTGAGCCACCATGCCTGGCCAACAATTGTGCTTTGTATACAATTAAGTACTAAATTGATTAGTGCTACCAATAAAGGTGTTGGGATTTCAGAGAAGAGGAGCTCATTGAGAGCTGAAGCGGAGATGAAGTTGGGGTTGGACAGAACCCGGCAGAAAAGAGAGAGGATTGTAGGAAAGAAATGAGCATGGTGTCTGGGAGAAAGAGACCAACCACACCCAGTGGGTAGAATAGTAGGATCCACTAGCAGCTTCCTTAACAGCCTCACCTATGACATTTTCAGGTCCGGAAGCACCCTTTTAGGGCTGCTGATCCAATGCTCTTTCCAATTCAACTTTTTTTTTTTTTTTTTTTTGAGACAGTGTCTTGCCATGTTGCCCAGGCTGGTCTGGAACTCCTGGGTGATCCTCCCTCCTGAGTAGCTGGGATTGCAGGTACACATCAACCTCTGGCCAATTCAGCTTTTTTTTTTTTTGAGTCAGAGTCTTGCTCTGTCGCCCAGGCTGGAGTGCAGTGGCATGATCTCCGCTCACTGCAACCTCCGCCTCCCAGGTTGAAGTGATTCTCCTGCCTCAGCCTCCTGAGTAGCTGGGATTATAGGCGGCTGCCACTACACCCAGCTAATTTTTGTGTTTTTAGTAGAGATGGGGTTTCACTATGTTGGCCTGGCTGGTCTTGAACTCCTGACCTCATGATCCACCCGCTTCGGACTTCCAAAGTGCTGGGATTACAGGCATGAGCTGCTGTGCCCAGCCTTTAAAACAACAAAGTGCCAGCACGGTAGCCTGATCTTCGGGGTTTAACCCCTTCATCTCCTAAATTAGCTCCTCAGAGATTCTGGGGCTAGAACACTGTGTGTCACTGGAAGGTAAACCAAAATGTGTCTTTTTCATCACCGAATCCCAGCACCTCTAACAGGGACTGCCTCTTGCAGGCACTCAATCAATGTTTATTACACAAGGAAGGAAAGAGCCTGCATCGACAGCCGTCAGTGTAGCGCAACCTTCTCATCTGTAAAATGGGTCTTACCAGAGTATCTTCCTCATAGGGTTACTGTGACTATTAAATGATCAGTAGACACAAAGCACTTAAAACAGGGCTGGCATCTTTTAAGAGCTACTTACGTTGCTCTTATCAATAGAACGGGTTCCAAACCCAGACCTTATGGTTTGAAGCCTGTCTTTGCTGCTTATCAAGAGAGTGGCTTCTCTGAACTTCAGCTCTTCCATTTACAGTGTGGATATTATACTCATGTAATAGTATACATCTCATAAGGTCATGGTAAGGATGCAATGAGTTAAATGCATGCAAAGCACCTGGCACAGGCCCAGGGCATACCTCAGTCACAGAAGACTGTTATTCTCCTTGCTTAGTCACTGGGCCTTTCCTCCTACTCCCACTACTGCAGCTGGCAGGTGGCTAGCACATTTCTGAATTAGGCAAGACTTTATTTATGGAGTTTGTGTAGTTCTAACACTATCAGTTCCTCTTCAGCTTCGTTCTAGGGTAATCTGTACTTTAAAATAAACTTTAGACTTTTTAATTATGCAATTTTCAAACATGTATAAAACCAGAGAGAAGAACACACTGAACCCCCAGGTACCCCTCGGCTTCAACCATTATCCATCATGCCACATGACTTTCTCTCCTCACTGCAACTAGGTTATTTCAAAACAAATTTGAGATATAATTTCATCTATAATTTCAGTATGCATCTTTAAAATAGAAAAATATTTTATTTAATATCTTAAAGCACATCCTGAGAGAAAAAGATTTTTAACATGACCACAATCATATTACAACCCCTACAGATTCTTTTTTTTCAAGATGGAGTATCACTCTGTCACCTAGGCTGGAGTGGTGCAGTGGCATAATTTTGCCTCACTGCAACCTCTGCCCCCTGGGTTCAAGCGATTCTCCTGCCTCAGCCTCCCAAGTAGCTGGAATTACAGGCGCCTGCCACCATGTCCAGCTAATTTTTGCATTTTTAGTAGAGATGGGCTTTCGCTACCTTGACCAGGCTGGTCTTGAACTCCTGACCTTATGATCCACCCATTTCAGCTTCCCAAAGTGCTGGTATTATAGATAGCCACCGCACCTGGCTACTCCTACAGATTTTTATAGTAATTCCTGAATATCATCAAAAAGCCAGCCAGCATTCAAATTTCCTTGATTTTCTCATCAATTATTTTATTTTACTTTTGCTTTTTGTTTGTTTTGAGATAGAGTCTTCTGTCATTCAGGCTGGAGTGCAGTGGTGTGATCATGCCTCAACCTCACAGGCTCAGGCAATCCCCCCACCTCAGCTTCTTAGGTGGGACCACAGGCCTGTGCCACCACGGCTGGCTAGTTTTTTTTATTATTTGTAGAGAAAGGGTCTCACTATGTTGCCCAGGCTGGTCTTGAACTCCTGGCCTCAAGTGATCCTCCTGCCCCAGCCTCCCCAAATGCTGGGATTACAGACATGAATCACTGTGCCCAGCCAAATTACTGTTTTTTTAATTTATTATTTTATTATGGTAAAAGATACATAACATAAAATGTATCATCTTATTCATTTTTAAGCCTACGGTGGCATTAAATTCATTTGTAACCTTGTGCAAGCGCCACCATCATCGATCTCCTTAACTCTTTTACAATCTTAAAAAAAAAAATAAAAAAGGCCGGGCGCGGTGGCTCACGCCTGTAATCCCAGCACTTTGGGAGGCCGAGGCGGGTGGATCACGAGGTCAAGAGCTCGAGACCATCCTGGTCAACATGGTGAAACCCCGTCTCTACTAAAAATACAAAAAATTAGCTGGGCATGGTGGCGCGTGCCTGTAATCCCAGCTACTCAGGAGGCTGAGGCAGGAGAATTGCCTGAATCCAGGAGGCGGAGGTTGTGGTGAGCCGAGATTGTGCCATTGCACTCCAGTCTGGTAACAAGAGCGAAACTCCGCCTCAAAAAAAAAAAAAAAAAAAAACCAGCATCCAGCTAAGGTCCAGACATTGCTTTTGTCTGAAGTTTCTTGGTCTCTTCTGATCCATGGGTTTCACGGCCTCCTCTTTCACCCCCTTTCAATTTATTGTTGAAGAAACCGAAGGATACGTGTTGTGGGGTTTCTCACTTTCTAAATTTTGCTGATTGCTTCCCCATGATGTCATCTAGTGTCTTCCTCTGACCCCTGGAATATTACATAGTCTTTCATAATATGACAACGCCTTCTGTGGTTGCGTCAGAAGGACACAGGACCACTGGCTGAAAGTGGGGTATTTTGGTATAATAATAAGTAAGTAAATAAATACTGTAGCACATTAAGACATGTCAACTATGGTGACATCCACTGGTTGATAGTAATGCTCCAAAAATAGATTGCTTGGTTACCTTTTAAGAATGCTAAGGAAACAAGTCTCTACTCCAAAAAAAGAGAAAGGATCAAGTATTTATTCTGCCTTTCCTGCACGAACTGTATCTCATAATTAAACCAAATAATTGATGGAAAATTGATGGAAAAAGATCCTGCTGATAAGTGAAAGAAATGATAAAATTAAAATGTTGCCAGTTTTAGCCGGGCATGGTGGCACGTGCCTGTAATCCCAGCTACTCTGGAGGCTGAGGTAGGAGAAGTGCTTGAACCCGACAAGTGGAGGTTGCGGTGAGCCGAGATCGCGCCATTGCACTCCAGCCTGGGCAACAAGAGCGAAACTCCGTCTCAAACAAACAACAACAACAAGAACAAAAAACATGGCCATTTTGAAACCCGTAATGAAATAACATATCTAAGCAATGATTATCAATGGCTGCTAAGACCAGAGGTGAAAACCTGAAGGGGAACTTTATAATGGACATTTCAGTTCACACGATTGGGGCCCACTAATCAATCTCAACGTCACTGAGAGACACCCAGCTGGTATCATGTGCAGTCAACGTGACACAGTAAGAAGTTTGCAGCCCATGAAATAGACATGCCCGGCCGGGCGCGGTGGCTCAAGCCTGTAATCCCAGCACTTTGGGAGGCCGAGGCGGGTGGATCACGAGGTCATGAGATCGAGACCATCCTGGTCAAAATGGTGAAACCCCGTCTCTACTAAAGATACAAAAATTAGCTGGGCATGGTGGCGCGTGCCTGTAGTCCCAGCTACTCGGGAGGCTGAAGCAGGAGAATTGCTTGAACCCAGGAGGCGGAGGTTGCGGTGAGCCGAGATCGCGCCATTGCACTCCAGCCTGGGTAACAAGAGCGAAACTCCGCCTCAAAAAAAAAAAAAAAAGAAAAAAAGAAATAGACATGCCCAAAAAATCTAATCGGAATCTGAGCAAGCCTCTCGGTGTGTCCGCCAGCTTAAAGGTAGTTTACTTTTTTTCCAAAATAAGCAAATACGAAATGAAAAGCAACACAAATCCTTAAGCACGTGTAAGCTGAATACCTCCTCACGGTGAGCGCCCTAATACAGTCCTAGGAAGTACGATTAGCCCCCCGACCCCCAGTTATAAAACCATCACATCCCGGGATGAGAATAGCTCTGCCTGTGACAGGTGGAAACTGCAGCGCAGAGGGGCCTGTGGCCTTCCGATGGGCACGGGGTATCTTTTTTTATCCTCATCTGCAAGGTACGGCCGTTTCACACCTGACACGGTGTCTGTGTTCAGGAAGCTGGTGTGACAGAGGCAAGCTGGCATCTGACAGCGGCATCATCCGTCAAGAATCCCCGTGGATGTGAAAGGCGAGCGGAGGGGGCTCTGGCGCGCCCAGGCGGCTCGGGCCGGCTCCGCAGCCCCCGCGCGCACGTGACTCGGCGTGGGCGTGGGCGCCCCGCCCGGGCGCTGCAGGCGGCGCCCCCGCGCGCAGTTGTCACGTGGGTTGGTGCCTGCCCGCGCCTGCCTCCGGGGGTCCCGCCGCGCGCTGCCCAGGAAGCGGGGCTGGTCGCACACGCAGCTGGTCGGCCTCGTTATTTCTTTAAACCTGTTCGTCCTTAGAATCCGATTCCGGAAATCCAAGCCCCATAGGCTTCTCCCCATGCTCCAGTCTCAAATTCTGCATTCCTGACTCAAGGCACGTGGGCTCCGATCCCATTCTGAATAATAACTAAATGACACAGATTCCCAAAACCCGCAACTCTCAAAGATTTGACCAGTGGGCCGCCAGTGCCTACCATACTGCACATTTTGGAATCGTTTAGTTCTCTGCGTTCTAATTCAGAACATTGGTACCTTTTTCATTATTACTGTTTGTTTCAGGGGTCACATAAAAACTATGAATGACAACGAATGAAATTATAATTAAAAAATGGGTCCTAGAGTCTCGCCTGACTACACTATCTTTATTTTTAACATACAGGAAGATTTCAAAGTCCACTGGATTCTTTCACTTACTTTTTTGCTTTTGAATGCATAAAAGAAACAGCCAGATAACACCTTTTCAGTAATTAATTTTTTTTTTTTTTGACGGAGTTTTGCTCTTGTCACCCAGGCTGGAGTGCAATGGCGCGATCTCGTCTCACCGCAACCTCCGCCTCCTGGGTTCAGGCAATTCTCCTGCCTCAGCCTCCTGAGTAGCTGGGATTACAGGCACGCTCCTCCATGCCCAGCTAATTTTTTGTATTCTTAGTAGAGACGGGGTTTCACCATGTTGACCAGGATGGTCTCGATGTCTTGACCTTGTGATCCACCCGCCTCGGCCTCCCAAAGCACTGAGATTACAGGCGTGAGCCACCACGCCCAGCCTCAGTAATTAATTTTAAAAAATTATTTGATCCCTAAACTGTAGAATTCACATCTTTTTCTTCTAAGTTCTGCCACAAGCTGGCAAAGGATCCAAGATGTGTCCTGGCATTTATCTTGGTCCTCTTCGCCATTCTCGTGGAGATGTGGTGAATGCAGTTCCCTCTTACCTGTACTATTTAGCCTCGGTTCTGTGAATTCGACTTTCTTTTCTTTTTTAAAGGAGATAGAGTGGGATACAATACACGTGGCAGCTGAGTCTGAGCTTTTTTGACTTGCAGTTGTTGAACTGAAGGCAAGTTTCCCTGTGCTGGATGAAAGGTAAAAGGCTCAGTTTCTAGTTTACCATCAGAACAATGATACGAGGCCTGACATTTAATCCGCAAGTGATCCCAGGTATTGGAGCTGAGAGCTTTCTCAACAAAGCAGGAAGCAGAAGAACCTTACAGCAGTGGCTAACTTTAATTCACAAAAGTGAGGGAGCTGTGAGGTGAGGGTCAGCTATCAAGTGTCTCTTTAACACAAGAACTGCCAAGCAAAGAGAACCACGTGTGCGTCATAAACCACAGAATGCATGGAACGTTTAAATGCCATGTCAGAGTCTGCCTGTGAAGAATTGTTTTAGATAGGTTTTTTTACCCAACCCCGAGGGACTCTGCCTCATGGGAACACTGTCTACGCAGCAGTCTCTAAGCAAAGAATAGACTGGGATGCCTTTTGTATGGTTTTTTCCTCCCTCTAAGTTGCCTTACCCCAGTAGCTCTCTTTTTTTTTGTTGTTTTTGTTTGTTTGTTTTGTTTTTTGAGACGGAGTTTCGCTCTTGTTACCCAGGCTGGAGTGCAATGGCGCGATCTCGGCTCACCGCAACCTCCGCCTCCCGGGTTCAGGCAATTCTCCTGCCTCAGCCTCCCGAGTAGCTGGGATGACAGGCACGCGCCACCATGCCCAGCTAATTTTTTGTATTTTTAGCAGAGACGGAGTTTTACCATGTTGACCAGGATGGTCTCGATCTCTTGACCTCGTGATCCACCCGCCTCGGCCTCCCAAAGTGCTGGGATTACAGGCGTGAGCCACCGCGCCCGGCCGGCCGTAGCTCTCTTTTTATAAGATATCCTGGTGGATTCTTTAGGAGGGGAGGGGAGAATATGATTCTTATGCATAGCAGCTGTCATTTTCAGGTACTCGTCCTTATTTCTTTGTTAGTGGTGCTTACAACAAAACGTTATTAATTACTTCAGTCCACTCATTATCTTGTTTTTGGGTTGTTTTTGACAACCACAAAAGCTCTGCTTCAAACCAATACCATGATTGTTAAAGTTTCAAACGTGTATTTCATGAGCAATGTTGCTAAGGATTTTTGGTGAAAAAACACAAAATATTATTTGTGGCCAGCATGGCGGCTCACACCTGTAATCCCAGCACTTTGGGAGGCCAAGGCAGGTGGATCACGAGGTCAGGAGTTTGAGACCAGCCTGGCCAATATGGTGAAACTCTGTCTCTACTAAAAATACAAAAATTAGCCGGGCGTGGTGGCGTGCATCTGTAGTCCCAGCTACTCAGGAGGCTGAGGCAGAAGAATCTCTTGAACCCAGGAGGCGGAGGTTGCAGTGAGCCAAGATCGCACCCCTGCACTCCAGCGGGGGTGACAGAGCGAGACTCCGACTCAAAAAAAAGTGTCAAAAAAAGTGTCATTTGTCAAGTGTCATCCTTATCGTGACATCAATATGCTGAATATGGCTTCCGCTTTTTCCAGGGCGTTACGAAGGCTGTGAGATTCTTAAGGTCATGGCCACCTCATTCCCTTCCAATGTTCTGACGCTGCTAGGACTGCAGGCTCTGCTTGGAGGACGTTTGCTAAATAGACGAACGGCTCCTGTTTCAATTTAGTTCATTTTTTTTTTGTTATAAGAAGTGGGCACTGGTGAGAAATCATGGAGCACAACTAAAAAGAAAGCTTTTAAAATTTCAGTTCTCAGGCCGGGCGCGGTGGCTCACGCCTGTAATCCCAGCACTTTGGGAGGCCGAGGCGGGTGGGTCACGAGGTCAAGAGATCGAGACCATCTTGGTCAACATGGTGAAACCCCGTCTCTGCTAAAAATACAAAAAATTAGCTGGGCATGGTGGTGCGTGCCTGTAATCCCAGCTATTCGGGAGGCTGAGGCAGGAGAATTGCCTGAACCCGGGAGGCGGAGGTTGCGGTGAGCCGAGATCGCGCCATTGCACTACAGCCTGGGTAACAAGAGAGAAACTCCGTCTCAAAAATAAATAAATAAAATAAAATTTCAGTTCTCCAGAGACTGTGGGAGGAGAGGAAGTTCTACCTGTAAAATAAAGACTTCCCTTAAAAGATAAATATGAGGAGAAATTAAAACCTACAGTGGAGAAATGAGATACTGGGCTAATTTAATATACCATGCGTGCCCACAATGAAGCGTTATCTTTTTTTTTTTTTTTTGAGATGGAGTTTCGCTCTTGTTACCCAGGCTGGAGTGCAATGGCATGATCTCGGCTCACTGCAACCTCCGCCTCCTGGGTTCAGGCAATTCTCCTGCCTCAGCCTCCTGAGTAGCTGGGATTACAGGCACGCGCCACCACGCCCAGCTAATTTTTTGTATTTTTAGTAGAGACGGGGTTTCACCATGTTGACCAGGCTGGTCTTGATCTCTTGACCTCGTGATCCACCCGCCTCGGCCTCCCAAAGTGTTGGGATTACAGGTGTGAGCCACTGCGCCTGGCCCAAACTTTTATTCTGAAAAATATTGCTCAGAACCCTCAAACACCATAACAGATGAAAGTGGAGCTGCTCTGGCTAAAGTTGGAAAGAGTCCCAGCGGCTTGGCCTCCCCTTGTTTCCTTCATTGGAGGCCGCACGGCTCAGTTGGAAAAACCAGTGATTTAAAGGAATTCTTAGAAGCAGACAGAACTAAGCGTAGACAGACAGCGGTACGTGAGTGTGGCAAGCGGGTTATGTTCACAGACAGTTTAATCACTATGGCATGATGAACTTAGCTTCGCCTCTCTGTGACGGGAAGTTCAAATACACTCTTCTCTCGCATTTTTGGTTTTGTTTTGTTTTTGAGACTCTGTCCTGTTGCCCAGGCTAGAGTGCAATGGTGTCATCTCTGCCCACTGCAGCCTCTGCCTCCTGGGTTCAAGTGATTTGCCACCACACCTGGCTAATTTTTATATTTCTAGTAGAGACGGGGTTTCACCATGTTGGCCAGGCTGGTCCCAAACTCCTGACCTCAGGTGATCTGCCCATCTCAGCCTCCCAAAGTGCTGGGATTACAGGCGTGAGCCACTGCGCTGGGCCTGTTTCTTTTTCAGAAGTTCTATATGTTTTACTTCTTCTTTCACTCTCTGTAGCAGAATTTTAAACTATAAGGTGTGTAAGAATCACCTGGGAATCTCCTTGAAAATGTAGCTTCCTGTTGGGTGCAGTGGCTCATGTCTGTGCTTTGGGAGGCCAAGGTGGGTGGATCACAAGGTCAGGAGACAGAGACCATCCTGGCCAACGTGGCAAAACCCTGTCTCTACTTAAAATACAAAAATTAACTGGGTGTGGTGGTGCATGCATGTAATCCCAGCTACCTGGGAGGCTGAGGCAGGAGAATTGCTTGAACCCGGGAGGCGGAGGTGAACCAAGATCACCCTGCTGCACTCCAGCCTGGACAACAGAGCCAGACTTCATCTCAGAAAAAAAAAGAAGAAAAGAAAAAAGAAAAAAAAATGCATCTGCAGCTTCCCAGTCTCTTTTTTTTTTTTTTTGAGACAGAGTCTCCCTTTGTTGCCCAGGCTGGAGTGCAGTGATATGATCTTTGGCTCACTGCAACTTCTACCATCCAGGTTCAAATGATCCTCTAACCTCAGCCTCTCGAAAAATTGGGACTACAAGCATGCGCCACCATGTCTGGCTAATTTTTGTATTTTTAGTAGAGATGGGGTTTCACCATGTTGGCTATGGTGGCCTTGAACTCCTGACCTCAGGTGATCCACCCACCTCGGCCTCCCAAAGTGCTGTGGGTACAGGTGTGAGCCACCGTGCCCGGCCACCAGCCTCTATTCTGCAGCTTCCCTCTCAGGAAATCAGGGGTACAGCCCATCAATCCGTACTTCTAACAGCAATACTTCAAGTGAATCATGAGCCCTCACTGAGCAGCACCATTCAGGAGCGTCTTATAAAATGCCTTACACGAGGCACTTATGTGTCACATTTATTTCCTGAATTTAATTTTCATCATATTAATTAAAGAGGGGCTTCATATATTTAGGTCCTAATGATAATGCAAATTATGACAGTACTAATTGATAATCCAATGATTCTACATTAAATTGGAATGGGTGCATAGGTTTTTGACAAAAATGAGACTTGTGGGGTGTAATGGAAAGTACTTTGAGTAAGCGGGAACCTTAATACAGTAAAGGCATAAACTGAAAAAGCACTAAGGAGGCCAGGCACGGTGGCTGGTGCCTGTAATCCCAGCACTTTGGGAAGCCAAGATGGGAGGATTGCTTGAGGCCAGGAGTTCAAGACCAGCCTGGTCAACAAGGTGAGACCCCATCTCCAAAAAGGAAAAAAAAAGAAAAAAGAAAACCACTAGTAAAGAAAACATAGAAGGAATCTTTTTTCATGGGATAGCATTTTTCTAAATGAAACCAGCTACTAACATTATACTTAGGGGTAAAATCCCACAGACATTCATTTACAAATCTGAAACAAAAGTGTCAAGTGTGTCCCCCTCATCACCACCATTATTCGATGTTGTTCTGGTGGTTTCAGCCCATGTAAAAAGATGATGAAAAATTAGCCTATTAGGAAAATGAGATGAATTATTCCTTTTTTGCAGTTGCTATTGTCTGTGTAGTTAGAAAGACCAAGAGAATCAACCGAAGCACTGATGGAAAGGGTAAGAGAATTCATATAGGGTCAGTTATAAGACCAATATTAAAAAAAATAGCTTTCCTATGAACCAGTTACAAAATATAGTGGGGAAAGTGAAAATAGCAACCGAGGTGTCTGTAAGTCTAAATATAAACAAAATGAGAATCCGTAGGAAGAAAACGAAGGCTCTCTCCTGAAGCACGTGAAGATTTGAATAAATGGAGAGGCAGGTCCTGTTCGCAGCAGAAAAGATTTAATATTCGAACACTGTCTCCAAATTAATCTATACATTTAACTCCATTTCAAACAAAGAATCCAAAGAATCTTATTGGGAATTAGCAAAGTGACTCTAAAGTTAGTCCAGAAGAGAAAATGCATGGTGGCATCAAATACAACGTTAAATTTGGCAAAGGTTTCTCTTAAAAAGGAACATTCACATTGATTCCTTCTCTCTTTTTCTAACTTTGTAGAGTAAAATTGCCTCCATTTAATTTTCACTTGAGGCCAGGTGCAGTGGCTCACGCCTATAATCCCAGCACTTTGGGAGGCCGAGGTGGGTGGATCACAAGGTCAAGAGATCAAGACCATTCTGGTCAACAAGGTGAAACCCCATCTCTACTAAAAATACAAAAATTAGCTGGGCGTGGTGGCGTGTGCCTGTAATCCCAGCTACTCTGGAGGCTGAGGCAGGAGAATTGCTTGAACCCAGGAGGCGGAGGTTGCAGTGAGCCGAGATCATGCCATTGCACTCCAGCCTGGGTAACAAGAACGAAACTCTATCTCAAAAAAAAAAAAAAATTTTCTTTCATTTGATAGTTGGGAAACTGAGGCACAGTATGGCTACCTTTAAAAGGCCATTTCCGGCCAGGAGGGGTGGCTTATGCCTGTAATCCCAGCATTTTGGGAGGCCGAGGCAGGCAGATCGCTTGAGCTCAGGAGTTTGAGATCAGCCTGGGCAACATGGCAAAACCCCGTCTCTACTAAAAATAGAAAAAAATTAGCCAGGTGTGGTGGTGTGCACCTTTAGTCCCAGCTACTCAGGAGGCTGCAGTGGGTGGATTGCTTGAGCCTGGGAGCCAGAGGCTTAAGGGAGCCGAGATCTTGCCACTGCACTGCAACCTGGGTGACAGAGTGAGACCGTGTCTCCAAATAAATGAGTAAATAAAAGTCCATTTCCCGTGAACACTCATGGGATTGCCATGCTCTGTCTACTAGACCAGTGCTATCGTCAATTACATTAGGTATTTTCCCTGTTGTTATTTATTTATTTATTTTTTTGAGACAGAGTTTCGCTCGCTCGTTACCCAGGCTGGAGTGCAATGGCGTGATCTCGGCTCACCGCAACCTCCGCCTACTGGGTTCAGGCAATTCTCCTGCCTCAGCCTCCTGAGTAGCTGGGATTACAGGCACGCGCCACCATGCCCAGCTAATTTTTTTTGTATCTTTAGTAGAGACGGGGTTTCACCATGTTGACCAGGATGGTCTCGATCTCTTGACCTTGTGATCCACCCGCCTCGGCCTCCCAAAGTGCTGGGATTACAGGCTTGAGCCACCTCGCCCGGCCTGTTATTTTTATTTATTTATATTTTTCTCAATACATGTTTGAGTCAGTACCTGACTATCCCATGGAAGTAATAAAGCCTGGCCCCAGTATCACTTCTCTTATCTGTCATGAAAATGCAGACTCTCATCGCCGTCTCTCTGAGAGGAATTGCATGCATCCCACTCACTGCAATTTCCACACGGCTCAACGTGTAACCTATTTTTATAGTTCTCTGCAGATCCACCAGTTTCCCTTCTTCCTTCATGTTTCCTTGATCTAGAGTAAAATACAGCTTTCCCATCAGAAGTTATTTTTGCAAGGATTCTGTGTACTTGGCCTATATTTAGTCACCTGAATCCTCTTACCTGTTTCAGTTTTCACCATGGAGACGGAACTCACTGAAATATCCAAATGTCTATTTATAGCCAAAGAATCTGGTAATCCCCAAGAAAAGGGCGATTACCAAATCATCACACTATAATTTTTGAAATAACTGTTACTGAAAGCACTAAAAAATTCCTGGTAGACTTGAATTAAGTGTGACTTTGTATGTATTTGACTACTAATAACAGCAGCTAACGCCTGTGAAGTGCTCCGTGTGTGCCAGCTGCAGCGTTCTGAGAACTCCACATGCATTAACTCACAGTCTCAACAACCCGATTCCTCAGCTACATTTATCCTCTCCATATTACAGATACAGAAATCGAGGGACAGAGAGATAAAAGCAAACAAATAAACAAGAACAGGTCGTGCATGGTGGCTCACGCCTGTAATCCCAGCACTTTGGGAGGCTAAGGTGGGCAGATCACTTGAGGTCAGGAGTTCAAGACCAGCCTGGCCAACATGGCGAAACCCCATCTTAAAAAAAAAAAGAATTAAAAAAAACACAAGAACAACCATAGCAAAACAACTGCTAAATGACCAAGCTAGGATATATTTTTCTCCTTCCATGCAGATTACAACTGGAGCAGTTAATAACAAGTACAGTGCACATTTAAAGCAACAAATTTCAGATTGCATAGTTTTTCTTTAGACCTCTTACTCACCCAAAATACCTGCACTAATTTTGCATTTTAAAAACCCATAATTGGAAATTAAGAACTATTCCATTTGAAAAATGTATCTGCGTATTATGTGGGACAGAGGTCACCCACTCAGGAGTTTGCAAATGTCCCCAAATTGCCTTTCTAGTATTAGAAGAGCTTGACACAAATATAAAAAGCTTGTCAGGTTTCCTTTTCTCTCCTGATCTTTCCAAATAACTAACATTATTCCCACTTAATGCAAGTGGTTGCTTTTTTTTTTTGAGACGGAGTTTCGCTCTTGTTACCCAGGCTGGAGTGCAATGGCGCGATCTCGGCTCACCTCGAGCTCCATCTCCTGGGTTCAGGCAATTCTCCTGCCTCAGCCTCCCGAGTAGCTGGGATTACAGGCATGCACCACCACGCCCAGCTAATTTTTTGTATTTTTAGTAGAGACGGGGTTTCACCATGTTGACCAGGATAGTCTCGATCTCTTGACCTCGTGATCCACCCGCCTCGGCCTCCCAAAGTGCTGGGATTACAGGCGTGGACCACTGTGCCCGGACTAAGTGGTTGGTTTTTAAGGTTTCTCTGCCTGGCTATGGTACTGTGCTGCTGTTGTGACTGCAATCTAGCAATCAACCTAGCCATTTTAAAATATTTATTAAGCCGGGTGCAGTGGCTCACGCCTGTAATCCCAGCACTTTGGGAGGCTGAGGCAGGTGAAGATCAAGACCATCTTGGTCCACATGGTGAAACCCCATCTCTACTAAAAATACAAAAAAATGAGCTGTGCATGGTGGCACGTGCCTGTAATCCCAGCTACTCAGGAGGCTGAGGCAGGAAATCACTTGAATCCAGGAGGCGGAGGTTGCAATGAGCTGAGATTGCCCCACCGCGCTCCAGCCTGGTGATAGAGCAAGACTCTGTCTCAAAAAAAAAAATTATTAAAATGATACTACGCACCTCTTATGTAGTTGCTGTTCAGTAATACTTTCTTGTTTGGATGGTTGGTTGGATGAATGGATGGAAGGAAGAATAAATAACCTCATTCTTCTTTGTGTACCTTGTGTTTTGAGAGGGTCAATTAACAGAATATAAAAGACGAGTGGTCTCTGGGTACAAATAAGTAGACTTCATTAGGAGACCGTACTGGGAAATGTAGTATTGGAAATGTTGAGCACTATGAAGGAAAGAAAATCCACAGCAGTATCAATACGAATGCATGTGCCCCCAGGAATCCCAGTGTGTGAGGGGCCCTGCTCCTAGCTTGTGCCTTGCTCTCCTGTATCACCTGTTCTGCTGTTGTTTTGTATTTTTAGTAGAGATGGGGTTTCATCACGTTGGCCAGGCTGGTCTTGAACTCCTGGCCTCAAGTAATCTGACCATCTCATTCTCTCAAAGTGCTGGGATTACAGGCGTGAGCCACTGAGCCCAGCCCTGCATTGCTGGTCTCAGCTGAACTACGATGATGAGGAGCTCACATTCCCGGCTCCCCGCTCTGTTTCCTTCCCTCCTTCCTTCTGGGTCCCCGTACGATGCCCAGGCTGGTCTCCAACTCTGGCGCTCACGTTGTCCTCTCACTTTGGCTTCCCAGCATGCTGGGATTATACGTGTGAGCCACCATGCCTGGCCTGTGCTGTGTATGATTGATGGTAACTGTCCCCCCTGCCTTTGGTTTCTGAAAGATCATATGCTTCATAGCTATACAGAATCACTCCAAATGGATTGATTTTTGTGATGTCACAATTTTTGTCCATGTAAGCAAAATGAAAATCCTGGCAGTAATTTTTCTTAATACCTTTCCTTGGAAGGTTGTTTTTAAAAGTTAGTAAAATGGCAATTGGAAGACTGACATCCTTTCCACATATTATGTTTTTTTTTAGGACAGTCTCACTCTGTTGCCCAGGTTGGAGTGCAGTGGCAGGATCTCAGCTCACTGCAACCTCTGCCTCCAGGGTTCAAGAGATTCTCCTGCCTCAGCCACCCAAGTAGCCGGGATTACAGGCTCCCTGGGTTCAAGTGATTCTCCTGCCTCAGGCTCCTGAGTAGCTGGGATTAAAGGCTCCTGTTACCACGTCTGGCTAATTTGCTCGTATTTTTAGCAGAGATGAGGTTTCACCATGTTGGCCAGGGTCATCTTGAACTCCTGATCTCAAGTGATCCACCTGCTTTGACCTCCCAAAGTGTTGGGATTGCAGGCGTGAGTCACTGTGCCTGACCTTTTATGAATACTTCTCTTATGAACATTTGTTTGCAACTTTTTGTGTGAATATGTTTTCAGCTCTCTTTGATAAACACCTGGGAGTTGAATTGCTGGACCACATGGTAACTCTAGGTTTAACTTTTTGGGGAAATGCCAAACCGTTTTCCCGCAGCAGCTGCACCACTCTGTATTCCCACAAGTAGCGTGCAAGGGTTCCTGCTTCCCCACATCCTTGCCAACACTTGTTATTCCTCCTCCCGCCCCCTTTTTTTTTTTTTGAGACGGAGTTTCACTCTTGTTACCCAGGCTGGAGTGCAATGGTGCGATCTCGGCTCACCGCAACCTCCGCCTCCTGGGTTCAGGCAATTCTCCTGCCTCAACCTCCCGAGTAGCTGGGACTATAGGCACACGCCACCAGGCCCAGCTAATTTTTTGTATTTTTAGTAGAGATGGGGTTTCAACATGTTGACCAGGATGGTCTCGATCTCTTGACCTCGTGATCCACCTGCCTCGGCCTCCCAAAGTGCTGGGATTACAGGCGTGAGCCGCCACGCCCGGCCTCCTCTCTAATTATTTCCTAAGGTTCTGTTAGTGTCCCTAGAGTACGGATCACATTCTGTTATGATTTGGTCATTTTGTTGACTCCACTCAGCCAAGCACAATTTCTGGCACATCGTAGAGGCCACATACTTATTTAATGAACAAGTCAATCCAAAGAGGAATGAGACTTAAGAATCAAGCAGTGTTAGGCCTGCCATGGTGGCTCACTCCTGTAATCTGCATTTGGAGAGGCCAAGGCAGGGGGATTGCTTGAGACCAGCCTGGGCAACAGAGTAAAACCCTGGCTCAACTAAAAATACAAAAATTGGCTGGGCGTGGTGGCTCACGCCTGTAATTCAAGCACTTTGGAGACCAAGGCGGGCGGATCACCTGAGGTCGGGAGTTCAAGACCAGCCTGACCAACATGATGAAACCTCATCTTTATAAAAAATAAATAAACAGCCAGGCGTGGAGGCTCACGCCTGTAATTCTAGCACTTTGGGAGGCCAAGGTGGGGGGATCACCTGAGGTCAGGAGTTCAAGACCAGCCTGGCCATGATGGTGAAACCCCATCTTTATTTTAAAAATTAATATAAATAAATAAATAAATAAAAATACAAAAATTGGCCAGAGGTGGTGGCAGGAGCCTGTAATCCCAGCTACTCAGGAAGCTGAGACAGGCGAATTGCTTGAACCTGGGAGGCTGCAGTGAGCTGAGATCATGCCACTGCACTCCAGCCTGGGGAACAGAGAGAGACCAGCCTGGCTGACATGGTAAAACCCTGTCTCTACTAAAAATCCAAAAAATTAGCGGGGTGTAGTGGCGTGTGCCTGTAGTCCCAGCTACTCAGGAGGCTGAGGCACAAGGAGAATCGTTTGAACCTGGGAGGTGGAGGTTGCAGTGAGCTGAGATCATGCCACTGCCCTCTAGCCTGGGTGACTGAGCGAGACTCCATCTAAAAAAAAAACAACAACAAAAAACTGCTTTTTGTCTTTCTGGTAAGTGACATGGTAAGAGTTCCCCCTTCTCAAACTACCTTTTGGGATGTTTATTCTGCCTTTATTTATTTATTTTTTTTATTTATTGAGGCAGGGTAACCCTGCTTTGCTGCCCATGCTGGCATGATCATACCTCACTGCAGTCTCGAACTCCTGACCTCAAGCAATCCTCCTGCCTTAGCCTCTGGAATAGCTGGGACTACAGGCATGCACCACTATACCTGGCTAATTTTTAAATTTTTTTTAAGAGACAGGGTTTCCCTGCGTTGCTCAAGTGGGGCTTGAACTCCTGAACTCAAGCGATCCTCCCTCCTCAGCCTTCCAAAGCGCTGAGGTTATAGGCACCAGTCACTGTGCCTGGCCTGGCCTGTTTTTAGTATGTGGCCTCATACTCTTGGGCCACAGTTTCCTGGACCAGAAGTATTTCACTCTAAATTTCTAATACTTTTTTTTTTTGAAACAGTCTTGCTCTGTCACCCAGGCTGCAGTGCAGTGGCATGATCTTGGCTCACTGCAACCTCTGCCTCCCAGGTGCGAGTGATTCTCCTGCCTCAGCCTCTGGAGTAGCTGGGACTACAGATGTACACAACCATATCAAGCGAATTTTTTGTATTTTTAGTAGAGACGATGTTTCGCTATGTTGGCCAGGCTGGTCTTGAACTCCTGGCCTCAAGTGATCTGCCCACCTCAGCCTTCCAGAATGCTGGGGTTGCAGGCATGAGACCTGCACCTGGCCTCGAATGCTTTTTTTTTTTTTTCGTTCCAGATCCCTGTTCTTTAGAATGCTTTTTTTAAAGTAGACTTGTATCAGATGTGTGTCATAGTCTAAGATGGTCATGTCAAGTAGTAGCTTTTAATTCTTAAAGAGAACAAGCATTTACCTTCTGTGAACATTTAAAGAACATCCAAACAGGATCAAACTGTTTTTAGATCTAGAGACAACATGAAAACAACACCCAAAAGAGGGTTCAAGTATTTTCCCCTCACAAGGCTTCAAGGAGAAAACTTCTTTTTTACTTTTATACTCTGACTTACTTATGTGCTGTTCCAATTAAAGGATAATACAGTTTGTTGTGTGGGATTAAAAGTCCATATTCTTGGTCATCCTGTAGGTTTTTTCTGCAACTCCTTGATCTCTATACCTCATCTTCCTTCTTATCAAGGCTCTCTTTCTTTCTTTTTTTTTTTGAGATGGAGTCTCACTCTGTTGCCAGGCTGGAGTGCAATGGCATGATCTCGGCTCACTGCAACCTCCACCTCCCTGGTTCAAGTGATTCTCCTGCCTCAGCCTCTTGAATAGCTGGGATTAACAAGCACCCACTACCATGCCCAGCTAATTTTTGTATTTTTAGTAGAGTCAGGGTTTCACCATGTTGGCCAGATTGGTCTCGAACTTCTGACCTCAGCTGATCCGCCCACCTCGGCTCCCAAAGTGCTGGGATTACAGGCCTGAGCCACTGTGCCTGGCCCTTACCAAGCATTTTAGGTGGCCAAATGCTCACCAGAGGTAAATGACTACAGATAAAATATTTTTGAGATTTTTTATGAAGTTTGAATGTCCCCTTTAGACCAGTCATTCTCAGTCAGAATGTTGTAACTATCAGGAGACATTTGGTAACATCTGAGATGTTTTTGATGGTCACAACTTGGGGAGGGTGGTCCTTCCTATACAGCGGGTAGAGGCTGTGAATGCTACAGAGTATCCTATAAAATACACAGGACAGCCCCCCACTGCCCCGCCCCACAACAAAGAATTATCCGATCCAGGCTGGGCGCAGTGGCTCAAGCCTGTAATCCCAGCACTTTGGGAGGCCGAGGCAGGTGGATCACGAGGTCAAGAGATCGAGACCATCCTGGTCAACATGGTGAAACCCCGTCTCTACTAAAAATACAAAATATTAGCTGGGCACGGTGGTGCGTGCCTGTAATCCCAGCTACTCAGGAGGCTGAGGCAGGAGAATTGCCTGAACCCAGAAGGCGGAGGTTGCGGTGAGCCGAGATTGCGCCATTGCACTCCAGACTGGGTAATAAGAACGAAACTCCATCTCAAAAAAAATTATCTGGTCCAAAACACCACTAGTGCTAAGGTTGAGAAACCCTGTTGTAAAGTAAGGAATATGCCAATGATCTTTGAGCCATGGAAGGGGTGTTATTTCTCTCTCTCTCTCTTTAATATCCTTTTATACAGAAATACCTTAAGAGTTAACAACAAAAACAAAAACATTATACGGATTCCAATTATATGACATTCTACAAAAGATAAAACTATGGTGACAGTAAAACGTTTGGGCTGGGCACACTGGCTCACACCTGTAATCCCAGCACTTCGGGAGGCCTATGTGGCTGGATCACCTGAGGTCAGGAGTTGCAGACCAGCCTGACCAATATGGAGAAACCCCGTCTCTACTGCAAATACAAAACTAGCCAGGCGTGGCGGTGCACGCCTGTAATTCCAGCTACTCGGGAGGCTGAGGCAGGCGAATCGCTTGAACCTGGGAGGCAGAAGTTTCAGAAAGCTGAGATCGCGCCATTGTACTCCAGCCTGGGCAACAAAACAAAACTCTGTCTCAAAAAAAAAAAAAAAAGTTCGGTGATTGCCAGGGGTTAGGGGGAGGGAGGGATGAATAGGCAGAACACAGAGGATTTTTCAGGGCAGTGGAACTACTCTGTACATCACTGCATTGGTAGATCCATGTCATTATATATTTGTCAAGACTCGGAATGTACAGTACCAAGAGTAAACCCCAATGTGAACTCTGGACTTTGGGAGACAGTGATGTGTCAGTGCAGGTTCATTGATTGCTCATTGATCAAAACAAGTGTAAAGCTGTTGGGTACTCTGTGTTGACAGTGGGGAGGCTGGGGGGGTAGACAGGAGGCATATGGAAAGATTTCTGCTCAGTTTGCCCAAATGGCACTAAAAATTAAAGTCTATTTTTTAAAAAAAGTTAATTGGAAAAACAAAACGTTTCAGAAACATGGATTTTCCACTGTGAGATGTTATTTGCGAAAAGAGGATTTAAAAATTCACAACGAATGTTTATAACTAAACATATCTTTCACTATAAAATTCTGAAGGTTGTGTCAGTACTAGACAAGCTTCAGCTGTCAAGGCCCGGGTAGAAAGCAGTTGCCAGTTTACGGTCCACGGACACTGGTTCTGCAGGACACTAACGGGCCTTACCTGAAGGAAACTGGGAAATCCAGATGTGGTTTTCTCATTTGTTTCTTTTTCCTTAAGAACTCCTCAGGGCCTTCCAGAGGCTAATGTTCATTGTAAGAACCCTATGGGGGTTTACTGTAGGAAGCATTTCCCAAACTTCTGTGACCATAGAGCTCTTTTTTTTTTTCTTTCTCCCTCTCCCTCTCCCGCTCCCGCTCCCGCTCCCTCCCTCTCCCTCTCTCTCTCTCTTTCTTTTTTTTTTTTTTTAAGACAGAGTCTCGTTCTATCACCCAGGCTGGAGTACAGTGGCCTGATCATGGCTCACCGCAACCTCCACCTCCTGGGATCAAGCCATTCTCCTGCCTCAACCCAAGTAGCTGGGACTACAGGTGTGCACCACCATACCCAGATAATTTTTGTATTTTTAGTAGAGTCAGGGTTTCACCATATCGACCAGGCTGGTCTCAAACTTCTAATCCTGTGATCCGCCTGCCTCAACCTCCCAAAGTGCTGGAATTACAGGTGTGAGCCACCACACCCAGCCAGAACCCTTTCTTTTTTTTTTTTTGAGACGGAGTTTCGCTGTTGTTACCCAGACTGGAGTGCAATGGCATGATCTCGGCTCACCATAACCTCCGCCTCCTGGGTTCAAGCAATTCTCCTGCCTCAGCCTCCCAAATAGCTGGGACTACAGGTGCGCACCACCATGCCCAGCTAATTTTTGTATTTTTAGTAGAGATGGGGTTTCACCATGTTGACCAGAAGGGTCTCGATCTCTTGACCTTGTGATCCACCTGCCTCTGCCTCCCAAAGTGCTGGGATTATAGGTGTGAGCCACCGTGCCCGGCCTCGAACCCTTTCTTTTTAATTAAAAAAAAAAAAAATCTACCCGGCTAGGCATAGTAGCTCCATGCCTATAATCCCAGTGCTCTGGGAGGCCGAGGCGGGCAGATCATGAGGTCAAGAGTTCAAGACCAGCCTGGCCAACAGGGTGAAACACCATGTCTTCTAAAAATACAAAAAATTATCAGGTGGCAGGTACCTATAATCTCAGCTACTCAAGAGGCTGAGGCAGGGGAATTGCTTGAACCCAGGAGGCGGAGATTGCAGTGAGACAAGATTGCACCACAGCACTCCAACCTGGGCGACAGAGCGAGACTCAATCTAAAAAAAACATTTAGATTTCGGGGGTATATGTACAGATTTCTTACATGGATATCCTGCATAATGCCGACATTCGGGCTTCTACTGAACCCGTCTCCCCAGTGTGAACATAGGACCCCTGCTAAGTAGTTTTTAACCCTCGTTCCCTCCTTTTGTAGTCCCCACTGTCTACTGCTTCCATCTCTGTCTATACATACTCAGTGTTCAGCTCCCACTTGTAAGTGAAAGCATGCGGTATTTGATTTTCTGATAGAACTCTTTTCTTTCCTTCCTCTTCCTCTTCCTCTTCTTTCTTCTTTCTTCTTTCTTCTTCTTCTTCTGTAGAGATGGGGGTTTCCTTATGTTCCCCAGGCTGGTCTCAAACTCCTGGGGTCAAGTGATCCTCCTGCCTCAGCCTCCCTGCAGGTGTGAGCCACTGTGCTGGCCCATGAACGCTTTTCTTTTTCATTTTCTTTTTTCTTTTCTGTGGTTTGTAGAACACTTTTCTTAAGGAACATCTCAATGGACTATTTTGGATACACGATGGTGAAGACGCTGGAGAGTGATCCACAGTCTGCTCGGCTCAGGCCTCCCCGTCCCCCGGTTTCCTTATCTGTAGGCCTCCCTGCTAGCTTATTTTGGTTGCTGCCCTCACCGTTCTCAATACTGGTATCTCCACATCTTGCCCCATTCCCCTAGAACTCTGAGGGCAAAGACACTGTGCGGTGCCCCCCGCAGAGGGGACGGCATGTTTCTCAGCAATGTCATCACAGTGTGACCAAGGGAGCCTCCCTTGGGGGCACTTCGAGCCCCATTCACATGAGGCTAGTCCTGTCTGAGTCAGGCTTCCGGAAAACTTGCAACCGCATGGGCCCGGAGCTTGCCTAGCTGCCTCTAAGACAGAAAGGTGTTGAATTTCATTCTCATCTCATTATGAAGGAAATTCAAGTCCTTTTTAAGGGTATGGGGTAAATTTTCCAAGTAAGCTTCGCTAGGCCTGTCTTCTGACACTACCCCCACCCAGCCTCCCTTGCCTATATACAGGGGAGTTCCTGTGTTTTCGTGAGTGGGTGAGCCTGCGCTATTCTGGGTCTTTCTCTCCTGGCTGCCAACAGAGCAGGTGTTTTTCATGGAACACAAGAGCTGCCAGGATCCACGCTGCCTCCCCTTTTGTGCTTAACACTTGTGTCTGGGCTGTCTGGTGCTGCCAGAGCTGGAGTTTTATTTCTCTAGCCTTCTTCTCCTATTGCATGAAAAGATGAAGCAAGCTGTCAGACAGATCTAAAATGTCTCCTTTATCTTTTTTTTTTTTTTGGAGACGGAGTCTCGCTCTGTCACCCAGGCTGGAATGCAGTGGTGCGATTTCAGCTCACCACAACCTCCACCTCCCAGGTTCAAGTAATTCTCCTGCCTCAGCCTCCTGAGTAGCTGGGACTACAGGCGCCCGCCACCACGATTGGCTAATATTTGTATCTTCTTTTTTTTAAGAGACGGGGTTTCACCATGCTGGCCAGGATGCTCTCAATCTTCTGACCTCATGATCCACCTGCCTCAGCCTCCCAAAGTGCTGGGATTACAGGCATGAGCCATGGTGCCCAGCCTAATATTTGTATTTCTAATATAGACTGGGTTTCACCATATTGGTCATGCTGGTCTCAAACTCCTGACCTCAGGTGATCCACCTGCCTTGACTTCCCAAAGTGCTGGGATTACAGGTGTGAACCACCACGTTCAGCCTCTTTTGTCTTTATAAGAGAGAAAGAATTTCCAATTTTTGTTTTCTTAGTTTTCAAGTGGAATATCTGGCCATCCCCTCTAGAAGCATTTCCCCCACAATATTATTTGAAGGTGGTTGGCTGCAGTGTTTCGCATCATTAAACACTGAGGAACCTCTGTATTCCAGGCACTGTACTAGGCGCTACGGATAAAGAGATGAGTAAGGCATGACCAATGACCAGAGGGTGTAACCAACAAGAAATAAGCAATTTCCATAGAGTGGGCAGTTCTGTAAGAGTTCCGTGCATGGGGCCTGTGAAGCACAGGGGCAAGCAGCCCACCTACCTGGGGGTTTTATGGGTGAGGGGAGCAGAAAGAATTTTTTTTTTTGAGATGGAGCCTTGCTCTGTAGCCCAGGCTAAAAAGTGCAGTGGCATGTTCTCGGCTAACTGCAACCTCTGCCTCCCTGGTTCAAGTGATTCTCCTGCCTCAGCCTCCTTAGTAGCTGGGATTAGAGGCACACACCACCACATCCCGCTGATTTTTTGTATTTTTAACAGAGACCGGGTTTCACCATATTTGCCAGGCTGGTCTCGAACTTCTGACTTCAGGTAATCCACCCACCTCAGCCTCCCAAAGTGCTGGGATTACAGGCATGAGCCACTGTGCCCAGCCCTGGAGAGAGGGTCTTGCTGTGTTGCCCAAGCAGGTCTTGAACTCCTGGATCCTAAATGATCTTCCCACCTCAATCTCCCAAGTAGCTGAGACTACAGGCATGCATTGCACCCAGCTTGTAAGAGACTTTGCTGGGAATTCTAGCACAACAGATTGCATTTAGCTTACCAATCAGTATTGCATTTTCAACTTCTTTTGTATGGAACATATAATTGTGAGCCTTTTACTTATTTCCACCTTGTTTGGGACCTTAAAGAGTATTGCTAGATACACAGCTGCCAGCACTGAAGTGCTCATTTTGTCAAAAGTAGCAAGAGAAAAGTCCCAAAAGAAAAAAATCTTTCGAGGTGTCTGAGGAATCAGATGAGAGTAAATCACATTTGGACGACATTTTAGAGCTTGCAAAGCACTTGCATCTATTGTCCAATTTGATACTGACCGTAATCTTACCTGACAGGGAGATTGCTGATTACGCACAGCAGAGTCAACGCAAAGGTTTGTCTCCACGGCTTCCTGGAGTCTTCGAAAATGACAGAAAAGAAATAAAATGAGTCTAAACCCATACCGTCAAAGACAACAGAAGAGAATGTAACAGCGAACGACGGCAGTACCTTTTGAGACTAATCCTAAGAAGCGAGTAACTCACAAAGGACGGGGAAGCGGTCCCTGATCAGAGGTGCATGCTGAGGTGCACCAAACACCGGTAAAGGCTCGGGACTGGGAGAGACGGGTTCCGCCAGGTGGGGCTGGAAACGGGGAGATTGGTTCAAACCTGTCTAAGATTTCCCATCACGTTCCCTCCGCCCCTCCACACAGCCAGGTGAAAACCCCTACCCTCTACTCTGCCCCTGCCTGCCAGAGTCCAGAGGCGAATTTTTAGAGAAATTGACCTGTAGGGGGTCCAGATTCAGGAAGAGCTTACATTTTGGAAGGCAGGAATGCGGCATCAGGCTGAAAGCAAGAGGGGTTATATGAAAGTGCAGGCAGGCCCTATCCCTGCCTGGCCCCAGAGTGGATGGTAGTCCCACCCCTGTTCTCAGATAGAAGAATGAGTCTTTCTTGGAAAAACTGTTGCATTAAAATACTAAAGAGCTGAGCCATGTGTGGTAGCTGATGCCTGTAATCCCATAATCCCAGCATTTTGCGAGGCCAAAGTGGGAGGATCGAGTGAGGCCAAGAGATGGAGGCTGCAGTGAGAGCATAGGTGACAGAGTAGCAGAGTAGACACTGTCTCTAAAAATAATAATAATAAGACCAGCACGATGGCTCACACCTGTAATCCCAGCACTTTGGAAGGCCAAGGTGAGAAGATCATTTGAGGTCAGGAGTTCGAGACCAGCCTGACCAACACGGTGATACCGCTGTCTCTACTGCTGTCTCTACTAAAAATACAAATAATTAGCCAGGTGTGGTGGCCCACGCCTATAATCTTAGCTACTTGGGAGGCTAAAGCAGGATATTCACTTGAACTTGGGAGGCAGAGGTTGCAGTGAGATGAGATCAAGCCACTGCACTCCAGCTTGGCCAGAGAGGGAGATCCTGTCAAAAAAGAAGAAAGAGAGAAAGAAAATAGCTATCTGGACAGGCATGGCCCTGCCACCTTGGAGTGAGATTCAACATTGCCAAATCTCACTTCTGTTTCCTCAGCTTTGTAGTGAGTCACTGTTTAATGCGAATGATCCTACAGGGATTGCTGGGCATTCCCTGATCCCATATGAAAGACAGGGACTAAAATAAACAAATGGTAGGGGAAAATTTTAAAAAAAAAAAGGCAATGCAGGAAATCGACAAACGCTTCCAGAAATAGATGAAGTTGATGCTCTCAGAGAGATAAAGTGACAGCAACTTTTATGGAAAATGAGGCCATTTCCTATAATATAGAAAGGAATGGCCAACAAGCGAGAAAATAATTTAAAAATAAAGGCTTATCCAGATAGTCTAATAGCAAACTAATAGGTATTTATTTATCTATTTATTGAGACGGAGTTTCGCTCTTGCTGCCCAGGCTGGAGTGCAGCGGCGTGATCTGGGCTCACTGCAACCACTGCCTCCTGGGTTCAAGCGTTTCTCCTGCCTCAGCCTCCTGAGTAGCTGGGACTACAGGCGATCACCAGGCTAATTTTGTACTTTTAGTAGAGACGGGGTTTTATCTTGTTGGCCAGATTGGTCTTGAACTCCTGAGCTCACGTAATCCACTCTCCTCTGCCTCCCAAAGTGTTGGAATTACAGGCTTATTAATTCTACTTATTAAATTACAGGCCAGGAATTTAATAAGTAGAATATAGAGAGAAAATTACAAAAAAAAAAACCCTCCCAGAGCAGGAGAGCAGGCCTCTAGATTCAAAGGGCCTATCCAGAAAAATGAATAAAAAGGTCTACACTCAGTCATATCTTCGTAATATTTTAGAACAGGCTGGGCACGGTGGTTCACACCTGTAATCCCAGCACTTTGGGAGGCTGAGCCCAGGAGTTTGAGACCAGCTTGGGCAAGATGATGAGACCTCATCTATACAGAAAATAAAAAAATTAGTCTGGTGTGGTGGTGTAAGCCAGTAGTCCCACCTACCCAGGAGGCTGAGGTGGAGGATTGCTTGGGCCTGGGAGGTGGAGGCTGCAGTGAGCTATAATCGTGCCACTGCACTCCAGCCTGGGCAGCAGAGCAAGACCCTGTCTCAAAAACAAACAAGCAACAAAAAAATTCAGAACACCAGAGATAAAGAGAAAACATTGGCCAGGCATGGTGGCTCACACCTGTAATCCCAGCACTTTGGGAGGCCGAGGCAGGCGATTCACGAGGTCAGGAGTTCAAGACCAGCCTGGCCAATATGGTGAGACATCTCTACTAAAAATACAAAACTTAGCTAGGTGTGGTGGCGCACACCTGTAGTCCCAGCTACTCCGAAGGCTGAGGCAAGAGAATCACTTGAACCTGGGAGGCAGAGGTTACATTGAGCTGAAATTAGTCACTGCACTGCAGCCTGGGCAACAGATCGAGACTCTGTCTCTCAAATAAAAAAAAGAAAAGAAAAAGAAAAAGAAGAAAAAGGAAAAGAAAAAAAAATGAGAAAACATTCATCCATAGAAGGAAAAAAATAAATCTTACACATAAATCTTCTGGAATCAGAATGGCCGTGGAATTCTCAAGAACAGCATTGGAAACTGGCAGGCAACAAAGCAATTATTTTGAGGAAAAATAATTTTTTGAACTAGAGTTCTCTGCCTCACCAGACCATTAATCAAATGAGAGAGTGACATAGAGACATTTTCACTTTCCAGCCACCTTCCCCCAGAGCCACCAGAGACTACGCTACACTGGAATGAGGGGGCAACCCACTGAAAAAGTAGGACCAGAGTCAGGACAAAGGGGACCTGACCCTGGAGAGAGGCGACAGGGACCTCCGGACGGCAACTGCACCCAGAGAGAGCCAGTCTAGAAAGGAACAGGGGCCCTGAAGTCTCCAGTGGGGGGTCCAGGGAAAACGGACACTGATGTGCAGATGATTTCATGTGTGTTTGACCACCTAGAAAATCTTATGCAGGGGGTTTGCAATTCAGGGGAAGAGTGTGGAAGGCAACAATAATAGTGATGTGGGAAACTGAGCAAACAGGAAATAGTGTAAGAAAGAGACGGCCGGGCGCGGTGGCTCACGCCTGTAATCCCAGCACTTTGGGAGGCCGAGGCGGTGGATCACGAGGTCAAGAGATCGAGACCATCCTGGGCAACAAGGTGAAACCCCGTGTCTACTAAGAATGCAAAAATTAGCTGGGTATGGTGGCGCATGCCTGTAGTCCCAGCTACTCAGGAGGCTGAGGCAGGGGAATTGCTTAAACCCAGGAGGCGGAGGTTATGGTGAGCCGAGATTGCACCATTGCACTCCAGTCTGGGCAACAGGAGCGAGACTCCATCTCAAAAAAAAAAAAAAAAGAAAAAAAAAGAAAGAGAACGTAATGGAAATGCATCACTTAGCTCAACAGTGAACAAGACTATCACGGTAATAATAGGGTCGATAATAAAATTAGCTTGACCTATATCTTGATATAATTATGTTTGCAGGGTTGAGAAAGTAAAAGTGGGAGTGTGGGATAATATGAGCGTAGAGGCCAGGCGAGGTGGCTCAGGCCTGTAATCCCAGCACTTTGGGAGGCCGAGGTGAGCGGATCACCTGAGGTCGGGAGTTTAAGACCAGCCTGGCCAGCATGGCGAAACCTCGTCTCTACTAAAAATACAAAACATTAGCTGGGATGGTGGTGGGCACCTGTAAACCCAGCTACTCGGGAGGCTGAGGCAGGAGAATCGCTTGAAACTGGGAGGCGGAGGCTGCAGTGAGCCAAAATCGCGCCATTGCACCCCAGCCTGGGTGACAAGAGTGAAACTCCTCAAAAAAAAAGAGAGAGGGAGACTAGAGTACCTTCATCCTGTCTGGGCGTGGTTGCTCATGCCTATAATCCCAGCAATTTGAGAGGCAGAGGCAGGTGGACTGCTTGGGTGCAGGAGTTCAGAGGCCAGCCTGGGCAACGTGGCTAAACGCTGTCTGCGAAAAATCAAAATAAATAAATAAATAGCCGGCTATGGAGGCATGCGTCTGTAGTCCCAGCTACTGAGGAAGCTGAGATGGGAGGATTGCTTGAACTCGGGCAGTAGAGCTGCAGGGAGGGAGGCACCATCTTGCCAGTACACTCCAGCTTGTGTGACAGAGTGAGACACTGTCTCAAAATAAGTAAATAAGAGATGTAGGTATCTCCTCTTGGTTGTGTTTCTTTGGGGAACCCTGATTAATACAGCATCACTTCTGCCATGGTCTGTCAGTCAAAGCAGTCACAAAGATCCACCCAGGTTAGAGGGGAGGAAACACAGAGCCCCCTAGCCCATTCTGTGGGGGAAATGTCACGGTCTAATCGGAAGAAAAGCCCTATGAGCTGAGATACTGTGGCCATCTTTGAAAAATACAATCTGTCACAGGCAGGGAATTGCGTTTTTTTGGTAATAAAAGTTATAGTACATCTCACTATTTATTTAAACACCGTATGTGTACCATTTTTATAAAATGATAAAAAATTTTAAAAATACAAGTTTAGTGGATATAGAAGCTATTCTTACCATGCTTTGGGAAGAGAGGAAAATGCTGTCAGAATGGTTAAGAGAATGTCTGAGTTTAATTAAAAAAAAGAAAAAAAATCTTGTGGCAGAAGCACAAAAAAAAAAGAAAAGAAAAGAGAATGTCTGAGTTAGGGCTGGGATTTGAATCAGATGCACTGATCTTGATTCAGAGCTCTTTTCTTCACTGCTAACCAGAACGCCCAAGAAGAGTCACTTCATTTATATGAATGACCACAGCCTATCTCAATGATAATAGTTAACAAGTGGGCTGGCTCTCCCACCTCAGCATGCTAGCTTTACCTATTAGCCTGAATATTCATACGAACTTTGAATGCAAATGATCAAATCTCAACGAACCAAGATCAAAGCAAAGACACTGTCGCAGTCTAATACGATGCTTCGTGTGTCTGGACATTGAATTAGTCTCTTAGGTGGCCTGTCCTGGAACTGGGGTCACACTTAGTGTCCTTCAAGGAGACTCTGCCTTTTTATTATTTATTTAATAAATTTATAAACTAATAATAGGGTCAATATGTACTATTTTGTAATAATAGTAACATGATTACAAAATAATACATTTTAATAATAGTGGTAATAGCATAAAATCATGGTCATAATAGGATCAATAATAAATATTAAATAATAAATATTGCCCCTGATGTTACTATTATTATTGACCCTATTGCTACTATGTAAGGCTTGCTCACTGTTGAGCTATGTAATGCATTTCCATTACATTCTCTTTCTTATACTATTTAATTTCCCATTTGCTCAGTTTCCCATGTCATTATTACTATGGGATAATAATAATAACAGAGTAGGTTTGGAATTTTCAGTGCCCACTTAAAACACACACACAAACGCACACACCAACCTAAAGTAAAACAAAAACGAAAACAGAGTCTTTCAAATAAGGCTCTGCCTAGATCAGGAATGTCACCCTTGACTACTCGCTAAACATATGTAGGCACAAACCACCAAGTTCCCCAGAAGGGGACACTGAACTTGGGCCTGTGACGGCTCAAGGCATGAGCCACTGGTCTTCAAATCCATCCCCACTGCCAGCACATTGCCTCACTCTGCCACTGACTCACTCCTTCTGAGGAGCGACTGCCATTCCCAGACCACAGCCGAGGACGAGGACACAGCTCCTGGGTGGTCAAGTATATTGGTCATGTTTGAACCTGGTCCACAAAGCAAGAACGCCTCATGCAAAAACAAAAACAAAAACATGAGCTGCAAACTGAAACAGGAGGAAGAAGTGGAAGAGTCGCCTCCAGATTACATACTTGAAAATTTTTTTTTTTTTAGATTGAGTTTCACTCTTGTTGCCCAGGCTGGAGTGCAAGTGATGAGATCTCAGCTCACCACAACCGCTGCCTCCCAGGTTCAAGTGATTCTCCTGCCTCAGCCTCCTGAACATCTGGGATTACAGGCATGTCCCACCACACCTGGCTAATTTTGCATTTTTAGTAGAGACAGGGTTTCTCCGTGTTGTTCAGGCCGGTCTCAAACCCCTGACCTCAGTTGATCCACCCACCTCAGGCTCCCAAAGTGCTGGGATTACAGGCGTGAGCCACTGCGCCCGGTGACTACATACTTGAAACATTTAATGAAAGTTGCTCCTGCTGGCATTGTTGAAAATGATCTTTACAACTTTCTGATTGGACAGATAATGCATCTGAGAATCTGGACCCAAGTTATGTGACCATTAGTGAAATTTAGGTAACTGCCTGGCAGGAGTTGAATAACTCTAAAAGTTACTTTTGGCTGGGCAAGGTGGCACATGCCTGTAATCCCAGCATTTTAGGAGTCCAAGGTGGGCAGATCACCTGAGGTCAGGAGTTCGAGGTCAGCCTACCCAACATGGCGAAACCCCATCTGTACTAAAAATACAAAAATTAGCTGGGCATGATGGTACACACCTGTAATCCCAGCTACTCAAGAGGCTGAGGCAGGAGAATCACTTGAACCCAGGAGAAAGAGGCTGCAGTGAGCCAAAATTGCACAATTGCACTCAAGCCTGGGTGACAGAGACACTGTCTCAAAAAATAATAACAATAAAATTAAAGTTACTTCTTTAAAAATGCAGGGCACAGAGGGAAGAAAGGGGAAGCAAGAGCGGAACACAATCTCTCAGAAATTCCATTGCGAGGCTGGGCACAGTGGCTCATGCCTGTAATCCCAGCATTTTGGGAGGCTGCGGCAGGTGGATCACTTGAGGACAGGAACAAGGAAAAAAAAAAAACAAGAAAAACAAAGGAAATTTCACTGCAGCCCGGGCGCGGTGGTTCATGCATGTAATCCCAGCACTTTGGGAGGCTGAGACGGGTGGATCACAAGGTCAGGAGTTTGAGACCAGTCTGGCCAACATAGTGAAACCCCGTCTCTAATAAATAAATAAATAAATAAATAAATAAATAAAAGAAGACATTCCGCTGCAAATATAAGGGTTCAGGATAGTCTTCAAAAGAATCCAAGTCCCAAATGTCAGAAACAAGGGAAAGTGCTAGGCAAGCTGAGTTGGCGGAGAGGCTGTGACAAGCGGAGTGGCTGTAACCGAAGAGCAAGGGGTGAGTGTGTGAGGGTCCACAGGAAAAGATGCGATTCCTCGTGAGCCCAGATTAGGGCTGCAGGGTAGAGCTCAGCCTTGAGATAGGAAAATGGAAATGCAGTACCCAAATAGGAGCCAGTAACAGGAGATTCACGGTGAACCTAGAAGGGATTTGTTAGAACTCTGTGTCTGTGCAAAGCTGAGTTAGGAGGTGATACCCTCACTGTTCATTATGGGCTGAATTACGGCTTTTCAAAATTCATATACTGACATCCCAACACCAAGGACCTAAGAGTGTGACTCTGTTTGGAGTCAGGACCTGTAAAGAGGTAATCACTATTGAATGTGGTCGTATGTGTGGGCCCTACTCCGATCTGGCTGGTGTCCTCATACGTACAGGAAATATGGACAACACCAGGAATGCTTGCGCAGAGAAAAGGCCATAGAAAAACAAAGGGAGTGGCTGGGCGCTGTGGCTCATGCCTGTCATCCCAGCAGTTTGGGAGGCCGAGGCGAGCGGATCACGACGTCAGGGGTTCGAGACCAGACTGGCCAAAATGGTGAAACCCCGTCTCTACTAAAAATACAAAAATTAGCCAGGCCAGCAGCCTGTAGTTTCAGCTATGCAGGAGGCTGAGACAGGAGAAGCACTTGAATCCCGGAGCAGAGGTTGCAGTGAGCCGCGATCGCGCCACTGCACTCCAGCCTGGGCGACAGAGGGAGACTCCATCTCTAAAAAAGAAAATGCAGGGAGAAGGCAGTCTCAAGAGAACTCAACCCTGCTGACACGGTCATCCTAGACTTTCAGAATGAATTCTGCTGCTTAGGCCACCTAGTCTGTGGTATTTTTGTTGGGCAGTCCTAGCAAACAAGTGTTCTGTTTTACAACACCGTGTGCTCTGTGATCCGAAACTTCCCCTAGCTGCAGCAACGCTGAATCGTAGCCCTGGTCTGACTTGGTTGCTGAAGCCACAGGGGACATGAAGTAAAAGGTAGAGTACCAGAGAAGCAGCGGGGGCAGGCTTAAGTCTGAGGAGGTTCGTTTTTATTGGAGAAATTGCCTTTCCCCTCACTCATGGGACTGCAAAGACATGCCTCAGACTCCCACAGAGGCAGGAGAGGACCAGCTTCATGCATATCTTTTTTTTTTGAGACGGAGTTTCGCTCTTGTTACCCAGGCTGGAGTGCAATGGCGCGATCTCAGCTCACCGCAACCTCCACCTCCTGGGTTCAGGCAATTCTCCTGCCTCAGCCTCCTGAGTGACTGGGATTACAGGCACGCGCCACCATGCCCAGCTAATTTTTTGTATTTTTAGTAGAGACGGGGTTTCACCATGTTGACCAGGATGGTCTCGATCTCTTGACCTCGTGATCCACCCGCCTCGGCCTCCCAAAGTGCTGGGATTACAGGCTTGAGCCACCGTGCCCAGCCTTCATGCATATCTTTTCTTCCTTTTCTGTTCTTTTCTTTCATTTCTTTTGTTTCTTCCCTTCCTTTATTTATTTATTTATATATTTATTTATTTGAGAGAAGTCTCAGTCTGTCGCCCAGGCTGGAGTGCAGTGGCGTGATCTTGGCTCACTGCAACCTCTGCCTCTGGGGTTCAAGTGATTCTCCTGCCTCAGCCTCCTGAGTAGCTGGGATTATAGGCGAGCGCCACCACACCTGGCTAATTTTTGTGTTTTTGGTATGGACGGGGTTTCACCATGCTGGCTTGGCTGATATCAAACTCCTGGCCTGAAGTGATCTGCCCGCCTTAACCTTCCAAAGTACTGGGATTACAGGCATGAGCCACTGAACCCAGCCCCTCCATGCATTTATCATCCACGTTTTTATGTTATGTCTAGGAAGACCTTTTGAATGCATGGGCTGATACAAATTTTTGATGAGAAATTAAAATAAAATATGCACTGCAGGCGGGTGCAATGGCTCACGCCTATAATCCCAGGACTTTGGGAGACTGAGGTGGACGAATCATGAGGTCAAGAGATCAAGACCATCCTGGCCACCATGGTGAAACCCTGTCTCTACTAAAAATACAAAAATTAGCTGGGCATAGTGGCGTGTACCTGTGGTCCCAGCTACTAGGGAGGCTGAGGCAGGAGAATCACTTGAACCCAGGAGGTGAGGTTGCGGTGAGCCGAGATCGCGCCACTGCCCTCTGGTTGGGCAACAGAGCAAGACTCCATCTCGAAAAAAAAAATGCACTGCTGATGAATGTATTTATTTTGCTCAAGTATGGAAAAGAGACTTCTCTTGGCCACTAATGCCCTAATTAAATAATAAAGCACATTGTGAGTGGAGAGCCATACTCTCTATAAATAATAAATGAGGCCTTAGCTGGGGACACAGGTGGAGCTGACTAACTGGCAGGAAGGGCATGTGCTTTGTGGCTTCTTTGGCTCTGAGGAAGCACATTTTTTAAGACCAAAAAAAAATAGATAATCAACTACAATAAAATGACATGGAAAACTAGCTTTACAAATACATTATTCTGAGAGGCCAGAATGGGGGAACTTGGCAGAGAAATGTGTCCTCCTAGATGTGAACTGGGTCATCTGAAAAGCTTTGACGATTGCTCTGAAGATTCTAGAAGCATGTTGAGACATCAGAAGCGCTAAGAGCTGGGCGTGGTGGCTCATGCCTGTAATCCCAACACTTGGGAGGCTGAAGCAGGCAGATCACAAGGACAGGAGTTCAAGATGAGACTGGCCAATATGGTGAAACCCCGTCTCTACTAAAAACACAAAAATTAGCTGGGCATGGTGGCGTGTCTCTAGCAAGTAATCCCAGCTACTTGAGAGGCTGAAGCAGGAGAATTGCTTGAACTGGGACCGGGGAGGCAGAGGTTGCAGCGAGCCCAGATCGCACCACTGCCTTAGCGCCAAGAGGTAATCATACTGGTAGCTTATTAACTTAACTCTGAAAGCCAGAGAGAAGAAGATATAGGACAGGAAGGGGCCCAGAAGTAGGAATAATTCAAGATAGAGATAAATAGGAACTGGATGAGGGCAAGAGCCATGAAAAGTGGGGAAATACCTGGATTTTTCCAGAGATATTCAAAGATAGAAGCAAGAGGACCAGGTGGCATTAAATTTAATGACATTAAAGACCATTACATTAAAGCTTTCGGCCAGGCACAGTGGCTCGTGCCTTTAATCCCAGCACTTTGGGAGGCCAAGGTGGGCAGATCACGAGATCAATAGATCGAGACCATCCTGGCCAACATGGTGAAACTCTGTCTCTACTAAAAATACAAAAATTAGCTGTGCGTAGTGGTGCGTGACTGTAGTCCCAGCTACTCGGGAGGCTGAGGCAGTAGAATTGCTTGAACCCGGGAGGCGGAGGTTGCAGTGAGCCGAGATTGTGCCACTGCACTCCAGCCTGGCGCCTGGCGACAGAGTGAGACTCTGTCTCAAAAAAAAAAAAATTAATTACATTAAAGACCATTAAATTAAAGATTTAGGCCGGCACAGTGGCTCATGCCTTTAATCCCAGCACTCTGGGAGGCTGAGGTGGGTGGATCACCTGAGGTCAGGAGTTCAAGACCGGCCTGACCAACAAGTTGAAACGCCGTCTCTACTAAAAGTACAAAAATTAGCCAGGTGTGGTGGTGCATGTCTGTAATCCCAGCTCCACTGGATGCTGACATTGCTTGAACCCATGAGTTAGAGGTTGCGGTGAACTCGGATTGCGCCATTGCACTCCAGCCTGGGCAACAGAGCAAGATTCCATCTCAATAAAATAAAATAAAATAGAAGAGTCTAGGGAGACAGTAAAGCGAAACCTTCTGGCTTACATAGTATATTCATTTTCTATTGCTACTGGGACAAGTTATCACAAGTCTAGTGTCTTAACACAAATTTATTATCTAGCAATTCTGGCTGTCAGAAGTCTGAGAGGGGTCTCACTGGGCTAACAGCAAGGTGTTGCAGGCCTGTATTTATCTCTAGAGGCTCTCAGCAGGACTCTGTCTTCTTGCTTCTAGCAGCTGTCCACATTCCTTGGCTCGTGGCCCCCTTCCTCCATATTCAAAGCCAGCAATGGCAGCCTGTGTCTTTTTCCTTCTGCATTTCTGACCCTTCTTTCATGGTGACCTCTCTATCTGATCACAACCAGGAAAGGTTCTCCACTTTTTTTTTTTGAGACGGAGTTTCGCTCTTGTTGCCCAGGCTGGAGTGCAATGCGCGATCTCGGCTCACCACAACCTCCGCCTCCTGGGTCCAGGCAATTCTCCTGCCTCAGCCTCCTTAGTAGCTGGGATTACAGGCATGCGCCACCATGCCCAGCTAATTTTTTTTGTATTTTTTTAGTAGAGACGGGGTTTCACCTTGTTGACCAGGATGGTCTCGATCTCTTGACCTGGTGATCTACCCGCCTCGGCCTCCCAAAGTGCTGGGATTACAGGCTTGAGCCACCACACCCGGCCAAGGTTCTCCACTTTTAAGGACTCATGTTGACTGGACTAGGACCACCTAGATAATCTGGGAGAATCTTCACATCTTAAGATTTGTAACCTTAATCACATCTGCCAAGTCTGTTTTGCAGGAATCAGGACATGGACATCTTAGGGGGACATTATTCAGCCTGTTGAATAGCCTATCAAAGAGCAGAGTTTTTCCAACTGACTCATTATCAGGTTGTGAAATCAACTTAACAAGGCACTACTATTTTTATTTTATTTATTTATTTGTTTGTTTGTTTATTTATTTATTTAGAGATGGAGTTTTGCTCTTGTTACCCAGGCTGGAGTGCAATGGCACCATCTCAGCTCACCGCAACCTCCGCCTCCTGGGTTCAGGCAATTCTCCTACCTCAGCCTCCCGAGTAGCTGGGATTACAGGCACGCACCACCATGCCCAGCTAATTTTTTGTACTTTGAGTAGAGACGGGGTTTCACCATGTTGACCAGGATGGGTCGATCTCTTGACCTTGTGATCCACCCACCTCGGCCTCCCAAAGTGCTGGGATTACAGGCATGAGCCACCGTGCCCGGTCAGCACTAATATTTTTAAAAGGGGAATAGAAATTAAGACAGTACAATGTATTAGTAAGAGTATTCATGTCTTGTGAAACTTCGATCTAGTTTTGTATGTGTATATCTAGTGGATTGTGATATAACATATATTTCTTACTGGAGGTCGTGGGCAAAAAGATTTGAAAGCTACTGACTTCCGAGACAGGCCAATGAGCGTATTAACCAAGATGGACAAAACATGAATAGGTAATGTTTACTGAAAGTTTGTCATGAGCCATGTGTGCACTAGGGGCTTGACTTGCATTAACCGTGTAATGGTCCCAGTAACCAGTAAGATAGATCAGTCGATACCTCCACGTTCAAATAAGGAAATGGAGAAAAACATGATTGTCTTGCTGAAAGTCACACAGCTAAAAAACGGCATGGCTGGAATTCA
>CM052666.1:41299734-41319707 GCA_028533165.1 Leontopithecus rosalia | reverse complement strand
ATGCCTGTAATTCCGGCACTTTGGGAGGCTGAGGTGAGAGAGGAGCCAGGAGTTGAGACCAGCCTGTCCAACATAAAAAGAGTCTGTCAGAAAAGAAAGAAAGGAAGGGAGGGAGGGAGGGAAGAAGGAAGGAAGGAAAGAAGGAAAGAGGAGAGAGAGAAAGAAAGAAAGAAAGAAAGAAAGAAAGAAAGAAAGAAAGAAAGAAAGAGAGAGAGAAAGAGAAAGAGAAAGAAAGAGGGCAAGCCAGGTGCGGTGGTTCACGCCTGTAATCCCAGCACTCTGGGAGGCGGAGGCAGGTGGATCACCTGAGGTCAGGAGTTTGAGACCAGCAAGGCCAATGTGGTGAAACCCAGTGTCTACCAAAAATACAAAAATTAGCTGGGCGTGGCAGCGGGCGCCCGTAATCCTCCTGTCTCAGGAGGCTGAGGCAGGAGAATCACTTGAACCCAGGAGGTGGAGGTTGCCGTGAGCCGAGATCACACCACTGCACTCCAGCCTGAGGGGCAGAGTGAGACTCTGTCTCCAAATAAAAATAAAGAGAAAAGGAAATACCAATAAGAGCAGAAAACAAAGTTCCTACACAATTCTAGGTGTATGTGTGTGTTGGAGAAGAGGAAGACTCGATCCAGAGTCTACAGTGAGCATCCCTCTTCAGGCTAACACCTTCAGCCCAGAAGTTGAGCATAAGTGTAACGCTCACCATTAAAACTAATATAGATGAAATTACTATTGTTCCCCAAAAGTCCTTAGTAATAAAGAACTTAATAAGAGGTAAACTTTCCTGGAAGACATGTAATATATGACATATCATAAATACGTATGCATGAACTATGTTTCAGTGGAAGGCATTCTACTTATTACTATAGTAACTACACTAGTCCATTTTCATACTGCTATGAAGAAATACCTGAGACTGGGTAATTCATAAAGAAAAAGAGATTTAGCTGGGTGCAGTGGCTCATGCCTGTAACCCTAGCACTTTGGAAGGCTTAGGTGGGTGGATCACATGAGGTCAAGAGTTTAAAACTAGCCTGGCCAACATGGTGAAACCTTGTCCCTACTAAAAACACGAACACAAAAAAAATTAGCCAGGCATGGTGGCAGGTGCCTGTAATCCCAGCTACTCAGGAGGGTGAGGCAGGAGAATTGCTGGAACCTGGTAGGTGGAATTTGCAGTGAGCCGAGAGTGTGCCACTGCACTCCAGCCTGGGCAACAGAGCAAAACTCTATCTCAAAAGACAAAAAAACAAAAAGCAAAAAAAGAAAAAGAGGTTTAATAGACTCACAGTGCCTCATGGCTGGGGAGGCTTCACAATCATGGTGGAAGGCAAAGAAGAAGCAAAGTCACATCTTACATGGTGGCAGGCAAGGGAGCGTCTGCCCAGGAACCACCCTTTATAAAACCATCAGATCTGGTAAGACTTGTTCACTATCATGAGAACAGCATGGGAAATACCCGCCCCCATGATTCAATTACCTCCAGAAGGTCCCTACCATGACACGTGGGTGTTATGGGAGCTACACCTGAAGATGAGATTTGGGTGGGGACACAGGCAAACCGTATCAGTAACCAAAGAAAAATTAAGTGATTAACCACCGTGCTCTCTGCTGTGAAAATAAGAGAAAAGGTGCTGACTCTTTTCCCTTGGACCAGCATAGAAGTAAAATAGATAAAATTATTTCTCTTTCTGATCAACATTGTCCCCATATCACTAACTTCACAGAACACTTAGAAAATTGTATTTCTTGATCCACACATCAAGGTAATAATACCTTTCTCAGAATTGTGAGAATTTGAGGAGGCTAGTACACCAAAATCAGTCTGTAAACGACAGGGTGCTAAGATGTGAGATAACTATACTTGTAATTTCATTTACTTATCAAACATTGATACAATGCCAGGAACTTGGCATTGTTTTAAGCGCTTTGCAACTATTAATTTATTTAATGCTCATAAGACCTCTCTGGTATGTCTTGTTTTCCTTTTTGGATGAGGAGAAAACTGAGGCATAGACAGGTTAGGAAACGTGCCTGAGCTCACAAAGCAACCAAGTAAAAGAAAAAGGTTTCTTCCTCCGTCAGCCCAGCCCAGTGCCAGTCTGCGTTAGCTGGGATTACAGGCACCACCACCACACCTGGAAAATTTTTTTGTATTTTTGGTAGAAATGGAGTTTCACCATGTTGGCCAGGCTGGTCTCGAACTCCTGACCTCAGTAGATCCACCCACCTCGGCCTCCCATAAAGCTGGGATTATAGGTGTGTGCCACCTCACCCAGCCAAGTCTGTGCTCTTAACTGCTGGGCTGTGTCGCATCTACTAGGGATATTAGAACGAGACCTCTGCCTAGATGTCAGAGGCATCAGGCATATGGAAGCCAAATGAGACCCGCAGCTTTTGATGAAACTATTGTCACCTCTTTACCTCTTTCCAGTTGTCTAAGTCCATTTTGTGTTCTTTAACAGACATCAAGGCTGGGTATAGTTTCTGGAGGCTGGGAAGTCCAAGGTTGAATGGCATCTGGTGAGGGACTTCTTGCCACATTATCACAGAAAGGCAAGAGAGAATGAGAGAAAGAGAAGAGAGAAGAGAAGGGGACAGAGAATGAGTGAGAGAGAGAGAAGGGAGGGGCTGAACTCATCCTTTTGACACAACCCAGTCCTGAGATCAGCATTAATCCATTCATGAAGGGATTAGATCCCTCCTGATCTAATCACCTGTTCAAGTTCACACCACTCGACACTGTTGCTTTGGGGATTCGGTCTGCATCACATGAACTTTGGGGGCCATATTCAAACTCTATCTTGTCTATCATTGAAAATCTGGGTTTAAAGGGGTTCTTCCTCCCGATGGTAGCTACCATATGACATCAGACCTTGAAAATAAATAATGTTCTTTTTTGATTTCCAGTAGCTCTGAAATAAGTAATAATAATAATATTCTTTTCTTTCTTTCTTTCTTTCTTTTTTGAGACAGTGTCTCACTCTACTACCCAGGCTGGAGGTCAGTGGTGCCGTCTCAGCTCACTGCAACCTTCGCCTCCCATGTTCAAGGCATTCTCCTGCCTCAGCCTCCCCAATAGCTGGGACTACAGGCCCGTGCCACCAGGCCCAGATAATTTGTGTGATTTTAGTAGAGACAAGGTTTCACTATGTTGGCCAGGCTGGTCTTGAGCTCCTGCGCTCAAGTGATCCACCCGCCTCAGCCTCCCAAAGTGCTGGGATTGCAAGCGTGAGCTGCTGCACCTGCCCAGGAATATTCTTGTTCACTCTGATTAACCTCATGCTTTTGGTGTTCCCTTCTTTTTATAAAGCCTTCTGATTTTTTATTACACACTATGCTGCTTATCTAAAGTATACTTCCTTACTTTATAAAAAGACTGAAGCTGATTCAGTAGAAAACAAAGGAAGAAACCAGAAAACATGGTCACCATTTAAACTCAGGTGGTGGACAAGTGGTGTGTGATTCCGTTTTGAAACCGGATGAGTAATTCTTGCTGTCAAGGGTGCCCAGAAGGTTTTGAGACAGGTGGGGAGTGGTTCTCGGGATTCGCGAACATGTGACCCAATTGGCTTCTGCCAAACTGACCTTTATGCTTGTAACGTGTCTTCCACCTCAGTCAAGTGTAACTGTTTTCTGGGACTTGGGCTTTGTTGAGTGGAAAGGTATAAAATAGAAACATTTCCTGAGACATGAGGGAATGAAAGCCAGAAATGAGCAGTTGAAAATGTCAGTAACACAAGGATAAAGAATTGGAGTTGTGTTGATTCAGGCAACAGAAAGTGAGGGAGAGATGGCTGATTACATGAAGGAAAGGCCGGGCACGGCAGCTCACGCCTGTAATCCCAGCACTACGGGAGGCCGAGGCCGGTAGATCACCTGAGGTTGGGAGTTTGAGACCAGCCTGGCCAACATGGTGAAACCATGTCTCCACTTTAAAAAATATGAAAATTAGCCAGGCATGGTGGCACGTGCCTGTAATCCCAGCTACTCAGGAGGCTGAGGCACGAGAATCGCTTGAACTAGGGAGGCAGAGGTTGCAATGAGCCAAGATTGCGCCATTGCACTCCAGCCTGGGTGACAAAGAGAGACTCTGTCTCAAAACAACAACAACAAACCACAAAGATAAGGGGAAAGAGAAGAAAGGGTAGAAGTCAAGGAATCTCAGAGGTAACAGGAGATACTGTGCTGTTCGTGGGAGAATTTTGTAACGGGGAAAGGCCTAAGCAAATACTGAATTTTTGTCAGTATATTATTTTCGATTTAGCAAATATCGAGCACATATTAAGAGCTGGCTGTTCAGGGTATAAAGATAAATAAGACTTGACTATCCAGTTAAAACGTGTTTTATACACAAAGGGCAATTGGGTTTGAATTTTTAGTCTATTTTATATACTATTAAATAAGTCCAGGAGTGTACTTTATGTTTTACCAATGGCAGGCACTCTATGTATGTTTATTGAATTGAAATACTAGAGTTGGATGGGAGCTGGTTCAAAATTATTTATACATTTGCTTAGCACTTTTTTTTTTGAGACAGGGTAATGCTCTGTTGCCCAGGCTGGAGTGCAGTGGCACAATCTTGGCTCACTGCAACCTCCACCTCCTGGGTTCAAGCCATTCTCCTGCCTCATTCTCTCAAGTAGCTACAGGCATGGATCACCATGCCTGGCTAAGTTTTGTATTTTTAGTAGAGACAGGGTTTCACCATGTTGACCAGGCTGGTCTCCATCTCTTGACCTAGAGATCTGCCTGCCTTGGCCTCTCAAAGTATTGGGATTACAGGCATGAGCCACTTTTTTTTTATTATGGTAAAATACACATAATCTAAAATTTGCCATTTGAACCATTTAAACATTTTTAATTTTTTTATTCCAACTTCTTGTCCAACAGGTATTTTGACCATTTGTAGGTGTACAGTTCAGTGGCATTAAATATTCACACTGTTGGGTGACTATCACCATCATCCGTCTCCAGAACTTCTCTGTCTTCCCAGATTGAAATTCTGTACCCATTACATAATAACTCCCCATTCAACCAATTTTTTTTTTCTGAGATGGAGTTTCACTCCTGTCGCCCAGTCTGGAGTGCAGTGTTGCAATCTTGGCTCACTGCAACCTCTGCCTCCTAGGTTCAAACAATTCTCCTGCCTTAGCCTCCCAAGTAGCTACAGCACGTGCCACCATGCCTGGCTAATTTTTGTATTTTTAGTAGAGATGTGGGTTCACCATGTTGGCCAGGTTGGTCTCGAACTCCCGACCTCAGGTGATCCGCCCATCTTGGCCTCCCAAAGTGCTGGGATTACAGGCGTGAGCCACTGCACCGGGTTCAATCAACTTTTATATAGTCCTTCAACAAGTGTTTATTGAGCACCTACGATTCAGCCCATTTCTCACTGTGGGAGGTCTGAGTTATAGAATAAATGAGAGGTACAATCTGGGAAGAGAGATAAAGATAACCAATAACAATAGGTAAAGAGCTGGCTGGGTGCAGTGGCTCATGCCTGTAATCCCAGCACTTTGAGAGGCTCAAGGATCACTTGAGCCAGGAGTTCAAGACCAGCCTGGGAAATATAGCGAGACGCCCCCCGACCTCTAGAAAATAATAAAAAATATTAGCTAGCTGGTGCACGCCTGTAGTCCTAGCTCCTTGGGAGGCTGAGGTGGGAGGATCCCTTGAGTCTGAGAGGTTGAGGCTGTGATCGAGCCATGATCGCACCATGATCACACCACTGTACTCCAGCCGGGTGACCGAGTGAGATCCTGTCTCAAAAACGAAACGAAACAAAACTGGTGAAGAGCTAATGTTTGCAGAACGCTCCCATGCAGCAGGCCCTGTGCGCTGATGCAGTCCTTCGAGGTAGGTATAGGTCCCCAGCAGTTCCCAGTAGCATAAGCACACCGGAACGGGAGCTGTGGGCTGCGGCTGTGGAGGAAAGCTCATTCTGGAGGACGTTCGTTGGTCTGGACAGGCAGGTCCATGCTGAGACCTAAAGGCTGAGTCGGGGGTAGAAGGCCAAGAGTATTTTCGAGGCAGAAAGGACACCAGGGCAGGCTCTGGGAACAGATGTGTCCCTTCAGGGCTGATGAAGCTCAGGGAAGCCTGAGATACGAGAGGCAGCAGGAGCTACTTCCCTCCAGGAGGGCCCAGGGGAAGTTTCCTGCCCTATCTCCAGGGCGCTGGGAGGCCGCTGAAGAGCTTGCAGCTGAGCCTTTAAAGATCCATCACTCGCATCTAGTAAACAAGTCTAACAAGCAAGTGATTCATTTCTCTGCCATTCTTTATTATCATGCTGATGGCATATACACTAACTTTGAACCACCTGTGATAGAAAAGTCACTGGTAGTTACATTGTAAAATCTTTCTGTTTTTATGTCTGAAGTTCCTGTTCTGGGAATTCACATTTCTCTAAGTAAATGATATAACCAGGCCGGCGCAGTGGCTGACGGCTGTGATCCCAGCACTTCGGAAGGTGGAGGCGAGGGGATCCTTGAGCCCAGGAGTTTGAGTCCACCACCACCACCACCACCACAACATATAATCAGATTCTGAAGATCTGACAAATGGAAAAAACTGGAAATCAGTCTTATTTTGCAGCCCACCAAACCTCCCCTGTGTTAGGAAGAAGTCATAGCACTTTTCTGGTAGATACAAAGTATAAGGTTAAAGGGTAACTGGCCTCCCTCCCTCTCTCCCTCGACTTGTTGATTCAAATCTTCCCTGGGGGAAGGGAGAGAAATTCCTACAGTTCCTTCTGGACAAGTATAAATTAAGATTCTGTTTACCAAACGCTTAATTAGATTGCCTAGACAATCTTATCAATCATAACTTGAGATTTGCTTCAAGCTCATTTGTTGTAGGAGTGTGGGGCTGCCTGAGTATATTTGATAAAATCCAAGTTTGGAAATTCAGCTTCTGGAGTTCAAAACATAGATCCCTTAAGCACTTCCAAAGTGAAACTCCATTCTACATCCAGAGACTGTCCTGCATTTTTTTTCTGTTTTTTTTAAGATGGAGTCTCACTCTGACACCCAGGCTGGAGTGCAGTGGCTGGATCTCAGCTCACTGCAACCTTCACCTCCCAGATTCCAGAGATTCTCCTGCCCCAGCCTCTGGAGTAACTGGGACTATAGGGATGCGCCACCATGCCCAGCTAATTTTTGTCTTTTTAGTAGAGAGGGGGTTTCACCATGTTGGCCAGGCTGGTTTCGAACTCCTGACCTTGTGATCTGCCCACCTTGGCCTCCCATGGTGCTGGGATTACGGGCGTGAGCCACCAAACCCGGCCTGCCCTGTTTTTTCGCCGATAGTGTCTTCACGTCAAACCATGGCTCACTGAGGGGTCCCGAGTGCTGGTGGGACGCACAAATGCATCCCGTTACCAGAAGAAAACCTGTCCCACTTGATGGGCAGCCAGTGACTTTATCTTGATTATCTTCATATTTTAAAGCACTCCACTGTTTTTGTTGTTGTTGTTTTGTTTTGTTTTTTTGAGATGGAGTCTCACTCTGACACCCAGGCTCACTGCAACCTCCACCTCCCAGATTCAAGTGATTCTACTGCCTCAGCCTCCCGAGTAGCTGGGATTACAGGCACATACCATCACCCATGGCTAATTTTTGTATTTTTAGTACAGATGGGGTTTCACTATGTTAGCCAGGCTGGTCTCGAACTCCTGACCTCAGGTGATTCACCAACCTTGGCCTCCCAAAGTGCTGGGATTTCAGGCGTGAGCCACCACGCTTGGAGAAAAAAAACAAACCTTCCACACCAGGTGTGGTGGTTCACACTTGTAAGCCCAGCACTTTGGGAGGAGTTTCAGACCAGCAACAAGGCAAAACCCTGTCTCTACTTGAAAAATGCAGAAAATTAGCCAGACATAGTAGTATGTGCCTACAATCTCAGCTGCTTGGGAAGCCAAGGTGGGAGAATCACCTGAGCCCAGGAAGTCGGGGCAGCATCGAGCCAAGATTGTGGCACTGCATTCCAGCCTAGGCGATGGTAGTGAGACCCTGACTCAAAAAACAGACAAAAGACAGGGCCGGGCGCAGTGGCTCAAGCCTGTAATCCCAGCACTTTGGGAGGCCGAGGCGGGTGGATCACGAGGTCAACAGATCGAGACCATCCTGGTCAACATAGTGAAACCCCGTCTCTACTAAAGATACAAAAAATTAGCTGGGCCCGGTGGCACGTGCCTGTAATCCTAGCTACTTGGGAGGCTGAGGCAGGAGAATTGCCTGAACCCAGGAGGTGGAGGTTGCGGTGAGCCGAGATCGTGCCATTGCACTCCAGCCTGGGTAACAAGAGCGAAACTCCGTCTCAAAAAAAAAAAAAAAAAAAAAAAAAAAAAAACAGACAAAAGACAAAACAAACCTTTCTGCCTCCTTTTCCCCCAAAAGTCTCTATTTGATAAGTAGGTCGTATTTACATAGCATTTTACAGGTTAGAATTTTTACGAATGTGATTCTTACACTTCCACGGTAGACAGGACAGTGGTAATTATTATTTTACAGGTTAAAAGGCTGAGATTGAGAGAGGCACGCAACTCTGCCTGGCTGGTAAGGGGTAGAGTTATTTGCTCAGCCACGTCAGCTCTCACAGGCTCATTCATTCCGTATGTTTCATGCCCTGAGTACTTACCCTACAGTAGAGAATGTCAGTCAGTAGGAGAAATAGACACAGAGACAGAAAATTATGAAACCATTTTGACTGGGTGCAGTGGCTCAAGCCTATAATCCCAGCACTTTGGGAGGTCAGGGTGGGTGGATCACCAGAGGTCAGGAATTTGAGACCAGCCTGACCAACATGGAGAAACCCCATCTCTACTAAAAATACAAAATTAGCCGGTGGTGGCACATGCCTGCAATCCCAGCTACCCGGGAGGCGGAGGCAGGAGAATTGCTTGAACCCAGGAGGCGGAGGTTGCAGTGAGCCAAGATCGCACCATTGCACTCCAGCCTGGGCAACAAGAGTGAAACTCCGTCTAAAAAAAAAAATTCTGAGATGTTAGGAGCTCAGAAAGGGCACATCTAATCCACTCAGGGGCAGTGAGGATGTCTGGGGGTAATTCAGAAAATCTTCCTAGAGGAGGTGACACCTAAAAATAAACTTTTTTTAGAAGTTTTTTTAGCTCACTGCAGTCTTCAACTGCTGGGCTCAAGAAATCCTCCTGCTTCAGCCTCCTGAGTAGCTAAACCGAGTATTAAAAAAATTGAATAAGCAAGGCCTAGCCTCATACAATCTCAGAATCCTTGTGAGGACGAGATAATGAGCTGTTTATATGTTGAATAACTGAGAAATGGCCCATGGTGGTTTGCACCTATAATCTCGGCACTTTGGGAGGCAGAGGTGGGAGGATCACTTGAGACCAGGAGCTCAAGACAGTCTGAAGAACGTAGCAAGACCTTGTTTCTACAAACACATTTTTAAAGATGATCTGCATGTGGTCGCTGGTGCCTCTAATCCTAGCTACTTGGGAAGCTGAGGTGGAAGGGTCACCTAGGCCGAGGAGTTCGAGGTTGCAGTGAGTGAGACTGTACTGCTGCACTCCAGCCTGGGCAACAGAGCAAGACCCTGTCTCAAAAAATAAAAATAAATTATATAGATGATAACTAAATAGCTGATACAACTGGGCAGGGATTCGGGGAGATGGCAAGCGGAGAATATGGCATCATTACTTCTTGCTTCAAACCAAAAAAGTTGTAAAATTCTCTTTCTCTCTCTCTCAAGAGCCACATCATGAGACTGTGCCTTCCTTCCACACACCGCCTCCTCTGGGACTACACGTTTCCCTTTGTGACTACACTGCTGCAGAACACTCCTTGGTGTTCTGTTCAATCTTACCCTAATGGTATAAAGACGCAGGGGAGGCCGGGTGCGGTGGCTCACGCCTGTAATCCTAGCACTTTGGGAGGTTGAGGTGGGTGGATCACCAGAGGTCAAGAGTTCAAGACCAGCCTGGCCATCATGGTGAAACCCCATCTTACAAAAAATTAAAAAAAAAAAAAGATGCAGGAGAGAAGAAACAACTTCCTAAGCCTCACGTGTTGCTAAGGTTTGCTTTGGTTCTTTTTTTTTTTAAAGGCCCAAAACTTTATTAACACCTGAATGCTTTGGTTCTGTGACTTAATTCGTGTGCCTTTTAATCGGAATTGGTCCCTCTTTGGCTGAGGGAGATGAAAGAAATTGTTTCATGGTTCAATACCTTCATATACATTTGTCCAAAAAGCTGAAAAATCTGCTGGGCGCCGTGGCTCACGCCTGTAATCTCAGCATTTTGGGAAGCCAAGGTGGGCTGATCACCTGAGGTTGGAAGATCGAGACCAGCCTGACTAACATAGAGAGACCCCGTTTCTACTAAAAACACAAAATTAGCCAGGCGTGGTGATGCATGCCTGTAATCCCAGCTACTTGGGAGGCTGAGACAGCAGAATCGTTCGAACCCAGGAGGCAGAGGTTGCAGTGAGCCGAGATCGCACCACTGCACTCCAGCCTGGGTGACGGGCAAAACTCCATTTCAAAAAAAAAAAAAAAGCTGAAAAATCTCGACACTGTACAGCTCTCTTCCTCTCAGTAAGCATAGTGCCCACATCACAAGGCATTCTATCTCCTTTCTAATGGCAGCACTGTTAAGAGAAGTAACCACAATGCTTATAGTTGCCAAGATTGTGTGGTCATGTCAGGGTCCAAACAGACACCACTGGAGTTTAAGAAACCCTAGCAGTCTCAAATACTCTTCTTCACAGCCCTCTTTACCCTTCCCAAGACACGTTGATCCATTTGACCTGGGTCAGAGAGGCCTGTAGCACTTCTCACCTGTTTTGTATTTTTGTTTTTTTCTTCGAGTCTCACTCTGTCGCCCAGGCTAGAGTGCAGTGGCACAATCTCAGCCCACTTCAACCTCTGCTGCCAGGGTTCAAGCGATTCTCCCTCCTCAGCCTCCCAAATAGCTGGGATTATAGGCACCCACCACCATGCCTGGCTAATTTTTGTATTTTTAGTAGAGACAGGATTTCACCATGTTGGCCAGGCTGGTCTTGAACTCCTGACCTCAGGTGATCCACCTGCCTTGGCCTTCCAAAAATGCTGGGATTACAGGTGTGAGCCACCATGGCCAGCCCTCACCTGTTTAAATAACCTCCTAACTAGTCTTCCTGCCCGTGCCCTCTTCAAGATTCTTTTACCCAAGGCTTACAAACATATGACCAAAGGTGTTTGTTTTGTTTTGGGCCTACATTATGTTGGTTGTCTCTAAAATTCAGTAGATATCGTATAAAAATGAAGGATTTCCCCACTTCTCCTTTTTTTTTTTTTAAGACGGAGTTTCGCTCTTGTTACCCAGGCTGGAGTGCAATGGCGCGATCTCGGCTCACTGCAACCTCTGCCTCCTGGGTTCAGGCAATTCTCCTGCCTCAGCCTCCTGAGTGGCTGGGATTACAGGCACGCGCCACCATGCCCAGCTAATTTTTTGTATTTTTAGTAGAGACGGGGTTTTACCATGTTGACCAGGATGGTCTCGATCTCTTGACCTCGTGATCCACCCACCTCAGCCTCCCAAAGTGCTGGGATGACAGGCTTGAGCCACCGCGCCCGGCCTCTCCACTTCTCTTAAACAATAAAAAAATGCTGACAAACCTGGATCCCATTCCCAGATGGTCCTGGGTGGTTGCTCCCTTTCCATAGAGGCCCTCACTCCAGTTCACAGTCTCCATCACTCCCTGTGGTGTCACTGACCTGGAGCCAATCCATTACCTTGTCATATATTATCACATGGCTGCTATTACACCTGTTGCTACTTATTTATGTTTCCTGCTTACAACATGTGTGAACATGTGAGTTTTCAACACCCTGATGCCTACATGATCTTCCTAAAATTCAGACCTGATCGTTCTGTTTCTCGGCTTAACATTTGTAACCCCCTCACTACCCCTCTCCTTATTAGTGGACAAAGCTCCAACTTCTTCATTTGGCTGTGTTCTTCTTCTTCCTGTTTTTTTTTGAGACAGAGTTTCGCTCTTGTTACCCAGGCTGGAGTGCAATGGCGCGATCTCGGCTCACTGCAACCTCCGCCTCCTGCGTTCAGGCAATTCTCCTGCCTCAGCCTCCCGAGTAGCTGGGATTACAGGCACGCGCCACCATGCCCAGCTAATTTTTTGTATTTTTAGTAGAGACGGGGTTTCACCATTTCGACCAGGATGGTCTCAATCTCTCGACCTCGTGATCCACCCGCCTTGGCCTCCCAAAGTGCTGGGATTACAGGCGTGAGCCACAGCGCCTGGCTAATTTTTTTTTTTTTTAAGATGGGGTTTCACCATGATGGCCAGGCTGGTCTTGAACTCCTGACCTAAGGTGATCCACCCACCTCGGCCTCCCAAAGTGCTAGGATTACCGGCCTGAGCCACCGCACCCGGCCCGAGACAGAGTTTTGCCCTTGTTGCCCAGGCTGGAGTGCAATGGCATGTCCACCTCCCGGGTCCAAGGGATTCTCCTGCCTCAGCCTCCCGAGTAGCTGGGATTAAAGACTCAAGCTACCACACCCAGCTAATTTTTGTGTTTTTAGTAGGGATGGGGTTTTACCATGTTGGCCAGACTGCTCTCGAACTCCTGACCTCAGGTGATCCACCCGCCTCAGCCACCCAAAGTGTTGGGATTACAGGCGTGAGCCTCCATGCCTGGGCTGGCTGGTTTCTTCTTAATTTATCTCTTTGTCCACTATAACCATTTCATCGCCCTGTTCCTGCTCCTGCAACCGTGTCCATTCATACTGAATTCTAGCCACAGGAATGATTCTCGCCTCTATGCTTTTGTAAAGGCTGTTTCTCCTGCCTGGAACGCCCTTCCTCTCTCTCAGCCCTGCTCACTCTTTGAAGACGCAACAAGTCCCCTTGCCCCCAAGAAGCCCCTTGCTCCATTTCCTGTACTGAGTTCATACCTCTATCACATGTGACTCTTGTAATTTCATCATTGGTTTGCCTGTCTTGTTCTCCAGGACTCTACAGTATAAAATTTTGCTGGAACAGAGTATGCCATTTGTAATTTTGAAATTCTAATAATTTCAACTTTTTGGTGCAGGAGAAAGAGCTTGGGCACAAAAGCCAGGGAGCCCTGATTTGATATCTCAGTTTACCATTTATTAATCTTGGCCAAGTTTCTTAAACCCTCCGATTCTGTTTCCACATCTATAAACTGAGAATAATAATTCCTACCTTACATAATTGCTCTTAGGATTAGTGGTATTTTGTATAAATGCCTGGTACAGTGGCACAGACATCAATCACTGGCAGTTAACAGCACAAATAAATGGATCAGGAAAAAACACACCAGACTTCAGAAATAGCTTATTTAATGTGTGCTTAGATGGAGCAAAGTGAAAGCAGGAGAAAGGCGGAAGAGTAATGATTATGCACGGTGTCTTGGCAATTAGGACAGTGCAGGAGACACTTTTAGTTTGATTATTTCCCCTAACCTGACAGTTTTGATGGAAGACTTGCTTAATTATCAGCTGGCAGAAGTCTGCAAATGATAGGTAGCTCTGTGCGTAGAATAATGAATATGATACAAGATCATCTCAGCTAATTACTGTTTGCTTGCAATGTTGTACAACTAGCTTCTTGAGTGTGTGTGTGAAGTTTTGTCTTGTTTTGTTTTTGCACATGTGAATACTTGTGGGGGGGGAGGTATGTGTACAAACCTACCCCATGGGAGTCCTGCAGACACTAGCTCAGCAGGTGGTCGGGATGGCCAGCTTCCCACACAGCCCTGCCGGAGTTCACAGCATCCTAGCCATGGCTTGTCTTTCTCCGCAAACTGCAAGCTCCTGGAGGCTCGGGATTGGTCACTCACATCTGGTATTTTGCACATAGTAAAATACTTGGTACATAGCAGATATTCAATAAATATTTGTTATATAGATAAATGGGTGAATTGGGAGTTGACTGTGTATGTATTTATAAACATATGATATTTACAGACATTTATGTTGTTCCATACATATGTTCCAATTATATTATAGATTGTATTTATGTTGTTACACACACACACACACACACACACACACACGCATTTTTACTCCCATTCTCTCATTCCTGGGGACAGCTCTACATTTAGTCTGACTACTGAATCACATATAGACTATATAGTTCCTTCCTTCGTGTAAATGACGCCTTTGAAGCAGTCTGTAACGGTGATGTCTCTAAGAACGTTCTGTGATGAGGAATATATTCTATTCATTATCCAATATGAGACCAATGGCTATAAAGGCTCTTGAAATGTTGCTAGTCTAAATAAGGAATTGAATTTTGGATTTTATTTTATTTTAATTAATTTAAATTCAAATAGCTACATGTGACTACAACATCGGTCAGCGCCAGCGTAGAATCTCTGCTTGACATTTCTGTGTGCTTGTCCAGGTAACAGACATCTGCTAGATCACAGATAACACTTTTTGATGGTGCTTATATCTGGAGTTGGAAGACTTCCTTTTTTTTCGTTTTTTGAGATGGAGTCTTGCTCTGTCGCCCAGGCTGGAGTGTAGTCGCACAATCCCAGCTCACTGCAACCTCTACCTCCTGGTTTCAAGTAATTCTCCTGCCTCAGCCTCCCAAGTAGCTGGGATTACAGGCACCTGCCACCATGTCCAGCTGATTTTTGTATTTTTAGCAGAGACGGGGTTTCGCCATGTTGGCCAGGCTGGTCTCAAACTCCTGACTTCCAGTGATCTGCTCACCCTGGCCTCCCAAAGTGCTGGGATTACAGGCGTGAGCCACTGTGCCCAGCCTACATGTACTATTCTTAATGCAATAAAATTGTTTTGAGGAAAAAAACCTTGATGTGCTTGTGAACTTTTTAGTTTAGTAAAGCCCAGTTTATCAAATTGCAAAGATGCTGGTTCATTCAGGAATTTGAATTCTTCCTCATAGTATTTTGAACCGAACTTTCTTATGAATAGGTAACACTTTACCCTCAATGACTGGTGTTTTATGAAACTTTTCAGCTTTTCACATTGGGGTAAGCATGAAGTCAGGTAGGATCAAAATCAAAAGTGTTTCATTTGGGCTTAAAAAACATAAATTGTCCACCAGTCATGGTGGCTCATGCCTGTAATCCCAGTACTTTGGGAGGTTGAGGTGGGCAGATCACCTGAGGTTGGGAGTTTGAAATCAGCCTGACCAACATGGAGAAACCCCATGTCTACCAAAAATACAAAAAAATTGCCAGGCATTGTGATATGTGCCTGTAATCCCAGCTACTCAGGAGGCTGAGGCAGGAGGATAGCTAGAACCCAGGAGGCGGAGGTTGCAGTGAGCGGAGATCGCACCATTGCACTCCCGCCTGGGCAACAACAGCAAAACTCCCTCTCAAAAAAAGAAAGATAAGAAATATAAATTGTCTAGGTGCAGTGGCTCATCCCTGTGATCCCAACATTTTGGGACGCCAGAGGGGGAGGACCACTTGATCCCAGAAGTTTGATACCAGTCTGAGCAACATGGTGAAACCACATATCTACAAAAATAATAAAAAATATTATCAGGTTGTAGTGGCGTGCACACCTGTGGACCCTATTGGGAGGTTGAGGTGAGAGGATCCCCTGAGCCTGAGCCTGGGAGGTTGAGGACGCAGGGAGCCCTGATCATGCCATTGCACTCCAGTTTGGGTGACAGAGCAAGAGCAAGACCCTGGTCGCAAAAAAAAAAAAAAAAAAAGAAAGAGAGAGAGAGAGAAACTAAGTAGTAGCTGGGCCTGGTGGCTCACGCCTGTAATCCCAGCACTTTGGGAGGCCAAGGTAGGCAGATAACCTGAGGTCAGGAGTTCGAGACCAGCCTGGCCAACATGGTGAAACCTCATCTCTACTAAAAATAGAAAAATTAGCCAGGCATGGTGGTGAACACCTGTAATCCCAGCTACTCAGGAGGCTGAGGCAGGAGAATCTCTCGAACCTGGAAGGCAGAGGTTGCAGTGAGCTGAGATGGCGCCACTGCACGCCAGCCCGGGCGACAGAGTAAGAATCTGTCTCTAAATAAATAAATAAACTGAGTAATTGTGAGGGGGTGCTGGGAGCCAGGAGTTTACAATCTGATGGGAGAGACAGTCACGTAAACAACTTGGGAACAGTACAGTAGGGGTGAAGGCAGCAGTGTCACAGAGTGTTGAGTTTTTCCATGGACAGAGGTCACACGTAGGTCAACAGTTTGTCATGTGTGACTGTGTAAATGGTGAATGTACTGGATGCCTGTGAATCTGATAATCCACGGAGAGAATGGTTGTTTCCTTTGGGGAAGTTGAGTTTTGGTGAATGTTAGCTGTCTTCACCTGGTAAATATTTTAGTTTTAAGGAAAACCCTGACATCTTATTATTAACTACATGATTCAAATTTTCCTACCACTTTTTTTCTAATTGGCACATCTTATTTTACAGAAGTTACGTAATTTACATGAAGATGGAGATTCATAACATCAAAGATAAGATGAATCAAATAAATGCCATTTACTTTAAAATGTTTAACCTATTAGGCCGGCTGCAGTATGTGCCTGTAAGTCTCAGCTACTTGGGAGGCTGAGGTGAGAGGATCATTTAAGCCCAGGAATTCAAGTCCAGCCTGGACAAAATTGCAAGACACAAAACCCAAAACCTTTAGGCTACTGTGGTACACAAATCTCATGTAAACAGAAATATATTGCACCATTTAAAATTCAAAGCCAATAGTACTGAACTATAGCACAGTAGTTCTTTTTCTTTTAATACTTTTTTTTTTTTGAGACAGAGTCTCACTCTGTCACCAGGCACCAGGCTGAAGTGCAGTCACGCGACCTTGGCTCACTATAAACTCTGCCTCCCGCGTTCAAGCAATTATCCTGCCTCAGCCTCCCGAGTAGCTGGGACTACAGGTGCACGCCACCACCCCAGCTAATTTTTTTGTAGTTTTAGTAAAGACGGGATTTCACCATGTTGGCCAGGCTGGTCTCAATCTCTTGACCTCGTGATCTGCCCGCCTCGGCCTCCCAAAGTGCTAGGATTACAGGCGTGAGCCACCGTGCCTGGCCAAATACTTTTTTTTTAAGATGGGGTTTCACCATATTGGTCAGGCTGGTCTCAAACTCCTGACCTCAGATGATCTGCCCACCTCAGATGATCTGCCCACCTCAGATGATCTGTCTCAGCCTCTCAAAGTGCGGGGATTACAGGCATGAGCCGCCACGCCCAGCTACAGCACCATAGTTTAAAGTTCATGTCTGCTAATTAATTGTAAAATTAATTAAAAGAGCAAAGTTTATTTATTTATTTATTTATTTTTTTAAATTAAGACAGAGTCTTGCTCTGTCGCCCAGGCTGGAGTGCAATGGCGCGATCTCAGCTCACTACAACCTCCGCCTCCTGGGCTCAAGCAATTCTTCTGCCTCAGCCTTCTAGTAGCTGGGATTACAGGTGTGTGCCACCACGCTGGGCTAAATTTTTGTATTTTTAGAAGAGATGGGGTTTCACCATGTTGGTCAGGCTGGTCTCGAACTCCTGATCTCTTGATCTGCCTGTCTTGGCCTCCCAAAGTGCTGGGATTACAGGCATGAGCCACTGTGCCTGGCCTAGAGCAGTTTTAAGTATAATAAGTAAAAGCTAAATATGAATAAACTATTATTTCAAAGTTTAGTGATGCTTGCCCATTTACAGTCTTCTTCAAGTCAGAAAAATGAAACTCATGGAAGGTTCTCCTTGGGGTGGCCTCTACAAATCTAGTTTACTCTGCCTTTTTTATTTCCCCTGAAATAGGGTCTGTCTCTGTCACTAGGGCTGGAGTGCAGGGGTGTGATCACTGCAGTCTCAATCTCCTGGGCTCCGGCAATCCTCCCACCTCCGTGCTCCCCAGGAGCCGGGACTACAGGCGTGCGCCACCACACCTGGCTATTTTTTTTTTCAGTAGAGGCAAGGTCTCACTATATTGCCCAGGCAGATCTTGAACTACGGAGCTCAAGCCATTCTCCCACATGGGCCTCCCAAAGTGCTGGGATTACAGACATAAGCCAACATGCCAGGCCTGATCTGCTTCATTTAGAGACAAGAAAACTCATACTCAGAGATGGCATGCAATTTGCCCAAGGTCACACAGTTGGTTACCATAACAGTGCTGGGCCTAGAAGTCAAATCTGACACAGGTGTGTTTATTTATTTATTGAATTTATATTTGGAGACAGGGTCTTGCTCTGCTGCCCAGGCTGGAGTGTGGTGGCATGATCATTGCTTACTATAGCCTATTTTTTTTGAGACAGAGTGTTCCTCTGTTGCCTAGGCTGGAGTTCAGCGGCATGTTCTCGGCTCACTGCAGCCTCTGCCTCCCAGGTTCAAGTGATCCTCTTGCCTCAGCCTCCCTAGTAGCTAAGATTACAGGTGCCTGCCACCACACCCAGCTAATTTTTGTATTTTTAGTAGAGACAGGGTTTCACCATGTTGGCCAGGCTGGTCTTGAACTCCTGAACTCAGGTGATTCACCCACCTTGGTCTCCCGAAGTGCTGGGATTACAGGCGTGAACCACCACAACCAGCCTGCTCACTGTAACTCCTAGGCTCAAGTCACCCTCCCACTTTGGCCTCCCGAGTAGCTAGGACTACAGCCATGCCTGGCTAATTAAATTTTTTTTTTTTCAGAGACAGGGTCTTGCTATGTTGCCCAGGCTGGTCTTGACCGCCTGGCCCCAAGAGATCCTCCCACCTCCAGTCTCTCAGAATAGTAAGAGCACAGGTGTGGCCACTGCACCCAACCTACACACTCATGTTTAGACTTTGCTTCACTTATTCCCAGATTGACATCTTACCACAAACAGTTCATTAATAACTTACAAAATATTTGCGGTTACAATTTCCTTGATAAGATTTAGTATTGGGCGGGGCACAGTGGCTCATGCCTATAATCCCAGCACTTTGGGAGGCCGAGGCGGGTGGATCAGAAGGTCAAGAGATCGAGACCATCCTGGTCAACACGGTGAAACCCCGACTCCACTAAAAATACAAAAAATTAGCTGGGCACGGTGGCGCGTGCCTGTAATCCCAGCTACTCAGGAGGCTGAGGCAGGAGAATCGCCTGAACCCAGGAGGCGGTGGTTGCGGTGAGCCGAGATCACGCCATTGCACTCCAGCCTGGGTAACAAGAGTGAAACTCCGTCTCAAAAAAAAAAAAAAAGATTTAGTATTAACTACTCAATCATAGTTTTTTTTCAATTAATTTATTTACATGGAGTCCTGCTCTGTCGTCTAGGCTGAAGTACAGTAGCACCATCTTGACTCATTGCAACTCCCACCTCCCGGGTTCAAGCAATTCCTGTCTCAGCCTCCCAAGTACCTGGGACTACAGGTGTACGCCACCACATCTGGCTAATTTTTGTATTTTTAGTAGACGGGTTTCACCATGTTGGCCAGGCTTTTCTTGAACTCCTGAACTGAGGTGATCCACCCACCATGGCCTCCCAAAATGCTGGGATTACTGGCATGAGCCACCGTGCCCCGTCAATCATAGATTTTTTAACTGCCTGAAATTGCTCAGTGTGTCTAAGGAAGACTGCTACATATTGAGATTTTTCTGTGTGCCAAGGACTGTACTCAGTTATTATTTGTTGAATCTCCCAACAACTTCAGGTGGCGAGTATTATTTTTATGCATGAGTAAACTCAGGCATGGAGAGAAAAATACCTGTGCGAAATCACATAGTGACCACGTGGTACAGCTTGGACTTTCTGAGTTGAAAGTTTGTGCTTCTAACCAGAACTTGGTACACCCTCCCTTGTAACTGGGCTTTCCTGTTTGTCTATGTCAAAATGTCTACTTTTAGTACACAACTCGGAAGTGTTTGTGACTCTTACATCTTTTTTTTTTTTTTTTGAGACGGAGTTTCGCTCTTGTTACCCAGGCTGGAGTGCAATGGCACGATCTCGACTCACCACGACCTCCGCCTCCTGGGTTCAGGCAATTCTCCTGCCTCAGCCTCCCGAGTAGC
>CM052666.1:41249197-41299634 GCA_028533165.1 Leontopithecus rosalia | reverse complement strand
AGGCACACACCACCATGCCCAGCTAATTTTTTGTGTTTTTAGTAGAGACAGGGTTTCACTCTGTTGGCCAGGCTGTTCTCAAACTCCTGACCTTAAGTGATCCACCCGCCTCGGCCTCCCAAAGTGCTGGGATTATAGGTTTGAGCCACCGCGCCCAGCCTCTTACATCTTTTGTAAAATACATTGGAAAATGTATCTCAATGTATTTTGTGCTTCTTTAATTAATTTAAATAGGGCTTGATTGTGCTATACAAAAAACACGAACACAAATATGAAGTTAAGGCTGAGCATGGCAGCTCATGCTTGGAACCCCAGCACTTCGGGAGGCCAAGGTGGGTGGCTCACTTAAGGTCAGGAGTTTGAGAACAGCCTGGCCAACAGAGTGAAACCCTGTCTCTACTAAAAATACAAAAATTAGCTGGGTGTGGTGTGGTGGGTCACACCTATAATCCCAGCACTTTGTGAGGCCAAGGCGGGCAGATCATTTGAGGTCAGGTGTTCAAGACTAGCCTGGGCAACACGGTGAAACCTCATCTCTACTAAAAATACAAATAATTAGCTAGACATGGTGGCCGACACCTGTAATTCCAGCTACTAAGGAGGCGGAGGTAGGAGAATCGTTTGAACCCAGGAGGCAGAGGTTGCGGTGAACCACGATTGTGCCACTGCACTCTAGCCTGTGCGACACAGCGGGACTCTTGTCTCAACACAAAACAGAGTGAAGTAGAACGGCCTCTCGAGTCCTTTAAGCATTCTGGTCCCTTCTAGTCACTCTGCTAACAATGTTCAATGTCTTCCCACCTCCTGGAGGTGTTTTAGTCCATTTGAGCAGCTACAACAAACAGTGTAAGCTGAGTAGCTTGTAGACAACAGACGTTCGTTGCTCACAGTTCCAGAAGCTAGAAAACCCAGGATCAAGGCCCTGGCAGCCTCGGTGACTGGCGAGGACCCAGCTCCTCACCCAGGGCACCTTCTTGCTGTGTCCTCTCAGGGCAGAAGATGCGAACTCTGGTCTCTTCAGCTCTGTATAAAGGTTCTAATCCCATTTATGGGGGCCCCACGCTCATGACAGTCGCCTCCAAAGGCCTCACCTTCTAATATGGTGGGGGATTAAGTTTCAACATAGGAATTTTGTGAGGACACATTTAGTCCATAGTGGAGAGCAAAAGCCAAAGCCTTTTACAAAACCCCCACGAGGCTGCTGGCGATCAGCTTCCTCTCTCCCGTCTCTCCGCTCCCAGCCACTTCCCGGCATCCACCGCAGGCAGGGGGCTCTGGGTTCAACCTCTTCCAGGTGTTTGCTCAAATGTTATCTGAATTATTTTGTCCTCCTCCCCCAACCTCCCCAGCTTTATGGAGGTATAACTGGTATACAAAAACTGCATATAACATACGTATTTGGTGAGTTTGGACAGATATACACACTCATGTTGCCCTCACCACAATCAGGAAAATGACATATCCATTACCTCCAGCAGTTTCCTTGTGTTCCCTTGTCCTTTGCTTTTTTCCCTCCTTTCCCCCTTCCCCCTTCCCTTCCCTCTCTCCTTCCCCCTTTCCCCTTCTCCCTTCCCTTCCTTTCTTCTTTTTTTTTTTTTTAAAGACGGGGTTTCACCATGTTGGTCAGGCTGGTGTTGAACGCCCGACCTCAGGTGATCCGCCTGCCTTGGCCTCCAAAGTGCTTGGATTACAGGGGTGAGCCAAGACGCCCGGCCCCCTTCTTTCTTTTGATGGATTTTTGCTCTGTCCACCAGGCTGGAGTTCAGTGGCACTATCAGCTCACTGCAACCTCCACCTCCCGGGTTCAAGTGATTCTCCTGCCTCAGTCTCCCGAGTATCTGGGACTACAGGTATGTGCCACCACTTCTGGCTAATTTTTGTATTTTTAGTTGAGATGGGGTTTCAACATGTTGGCCAGGCTGGTCTCTAATGCCTGACCTGAGGCGGTCCACCCACCTCAGCCTCCCAAAGTGCTGAGATTACAGGTGTGAACCACTGTGCCCAGCCTTGTGGTTTTTTTTTTTTCTTTTGCGGGGACAGGAACATTTAACATAAGAGCTACACTTTTTTTTTGAGACGGAGTCTCACTCTGTCGCCCAGACTGGAGTGCAGCGGTGCGGTAATCTCTGCTCACACCAACCTCCGCCTCCTGTGTTCATGCAATTCTCCTGCCTCAACCTCCTGAGTACTGTGCAATTTTTTGGATTTTTGGTAGAGACAGGGTTTCACTGTGTTAGCCAGGATGGTCTTGATCTCCTAACCTCGTGATGGGTCTGCCTTGGCCTCCCAAAGTGCTGGTATTACAGGCATGAGCCACAACGCTGGCAAGATCTACACTCTTAATGCTTTTTTTTTTTTTTTGAGACAGGGTCTCCCTCTGTTGTCCAGGCTAGAGCGCAGTGGTACAATCACCGCTCACTGCAGCCTTGACTGCCTGGGGTCCAGTGTTCCTGCTACCTTGAGTAGCTTGGATGACAGGCGTACCACCATAGCCACCTAATTTAAACTTTTTGTAGAGATGGAGTCTCAGTGTGTTGGCCAGGCTGATCGAGAACTCCTGGCCTCAAGCAATCTTCCCACCTCGGCCTCTCAAAGTGCTGGGATTACAAACATGAGCTTCTCACCTGGCCAGCAAATTGCTAAGGGCAGGATACTTTGTTAACTGCAGACCTCTGGAACTTCATCTTTATTACTAGAAAATGTTCTTTGAGAAGGTACTCAAAAAGTATTCCCTGAATGAATTGTGTGACAAAGTATAGCGTTTCCTTTGCTTAAACCTCAGAAACGTAAGGTAGATATGCAGAGCACCAAACTTTCTAATTACCTCTCACAGATCAATTATTCATAGGTCATTCCTGAATCATTTTTTTGTTATGAAGAATGAACTCGTCTCCTCCCCCACGAAGTATTCTGGATAGCGTCTAGGATTTCACAAAGGGAGAATTTAAAGTGTCTTATAGGTCCTTCAGAGAATTAGAGAAAGTGACCAGCCCTTTAATGGATCTCTGTAGAGCAGGCCTATCACGATAGCATTAAAAATACAAGAAGCAAAAATGGTAAGATGTCACCATTTGTATTTTGAAGTGGTAACACAGAATATAAAATGGCATATTCCTGCTATTTGTGAAAAGGACAGATAGATGATGGTTCTTTGAGCAGAAACTATTTTTCTTTCAAATGTTGTCTGATGGAAAGCCCATTGGGGTGGGAGTGAGGGTCCTGACTTCCTGGGCTGTAAAACGAATAGGCCTGAAGATGATCTCCAGGCCCCATCCAGCTCTAAAACTCTGCACAGCTTTCACAGATAAAGCCACGTAACTTTCTCGTGTGCATCAAAAGTTGTATTTCCTATTTATTATTGCAACTGATTTAATGTTCCAAGAGTGACTGTTAGAGATCTACTATGTGTAGATATACAAACTTTGTTTTCATAGTTTAGTGTTTTTCAGTAAATGAAAATTGTTGTTTTTTTTTTTTTTGAGACGGAGTTTCGCTCTTGTTACCCAGGCTGGAGTGCAATGGCGCGATCTCGGCTCACCGCAACCTCCGCCTCCTGGGTTCAGGCAATTCTCCTGCCTCAGCCTCCCGAGTAGCTGGGATTACAGGCACGCGCCACCGTGCCCAGCTAATTTTTTGTATCTTTAGTAGAAACGGGGTTTCACCATGTTGACCAGGATGGTCTCGATCTCTTGACCTCGTGATCCACCTGCCTCGGCCTCCCAAAGTGCTGGGATTACGGGCTTGAGCCACCGAGCCCGGCCGAAAATTGTTTTCATATCACTGATATTTAAAAGTGTAAACAGTATCTAGGACACATAAATGTAAAGAACCATCATAATTGTATTTAACTCTGATTAAGGGATGAATTATCTAGTTTGGGAACATGTAAGTCCCCTGTAGCTCTCTTCCCATTTTTGAACAGAGAAGATTTAAATTCCAGTTTGTGGCTTATTTACAACCTTCAAAGACATTATAACCAAAGGCTAAAATGAGCTTCTGGCACTGTTTGGAGGTTTCTATTTTGGGGGCTCGTTCTCACCATTTAATTTGAACTGGGGAATTATCAGTAGTACTGTACATAGTCCACTAATTTAATTAATTTCACAAATTTCAATCATTTCACAAATGTTAATATTTCACCTATACATGACTGCAAAGTGTGATACAATGCTTCATAAAAGCTATTTGAAAAGATAATTCAGAAATAAAATGTATTAATCCGTTAAATCATATTAGCCTATGGGAGAAATTTCACTGTCTATACTTCGAAATTTCAAATTAATATTGGGACAATATTATTGTGCCACCTAGAGCACCAAACCGTGGGCATAAACCATCTCCGTCGTGAGATGGAACACTGGCTGGACACCGCAGATTATCTGGGGCTTAAGATGTTAACCTGTATCACAAATCTAAAGTCTGACTTCCCTACGTAAAACTTCAGGAACATCACATCTTTAATGAGAAAACGTAAACTTCTAACATACAACAAAATATCAGGTTTATTTTCAAGAGCGATAATCCATTTTTCTTTTTACAAAATCACAGCCATTGATTTTTATGAACTTTAAGTTTCAGATTGATTTCGTCAAGAGTGTTTCTACAGGAATAGAAAAAGATCGAAGTGTATGACCTCGCTGGGTCTCACCCTCACTGTTAGTTACCGGGACTTCATAGCCGGATGAGCAGGTCCTAAAGTGGACAGAAGGAGGTCTGTCTTTGCGGTAGGTACAGAAAACTTGGAAGTGCAATTCTGAGGCTTCTTCGGGGTTATTAAGAGCTTGAGACCAGCTGCCCCGAAAAGGCTGGTAAGTGAGGATCTACACTACGGAGAAGCAAGCCAGCCTCTGCTTCCCAGGCCCTGCAGCCGGGTGTGCATCAGACAAAAGAACAGCTCTGCGCTTGCCCTTCCCGAACTTGAAATCCAATTCGCAAGGCCGGACTGACACAAATCAAATCGAATAACAGGGTCACGCGGAAAAGAACCCCTGCGTATAACAGTTGCCAGCGTGTGTCATGCCACGCAGAACTGAAACGCGATTTTAAGGAGTTTTAAACGGACGGCTGGAGACCCATCTAAGAAGGCAGATCTAAGATGGAAGACAAGGCGGACTCGGCTTGACATGCCAAACTGAGGACGGATAAAGCAGCCTTCAGGCTGGGAAGGCAAAAAGCAAAACGAGTAGAGCCACCAAAGCGCCAGAAAGGCCAACAGATCGTGCAGGGGGTCGGTTTAACTGAAAGGCGGTTTCCCTCTCCTCCATTTGCCCAGTCCCAATTGGAAGCGCACTGCGCGGCCTGCGCCGCGCTCTCGGGCGGGGTGCGGCGTGGGGGCGGGGGGAGAAGTACGGTCATGGGCGGGGCCGAGCGCGGGCGCGCTCCGGCTTTCCCCCGGCGCAGCGCTCCCGTCAGCGCAAGGGGCGGGGCGGCTATATTACGTGCGCGGCGCCGCCCCTGCGAGAGGACGTTGCGTGCTCGCTCGCGCCGGGCGAGTCTCCGCGTCTCCCTCGCGAACTCGGTGAAAGGAATTGGCGCCGTCCGACCTCAGGCGGATCCGCTCTGCAGCACGAGCCGGTCTCCAGCCGCAGCCGCAGCCGCAGCAGCCGCCGCCAGTGGCCGAGTGAGCGGAGCCGAGTCGGAGGCAGCGCCTAGCGGTGAATCGGGGCCCTCACCATGAGTTCCTCGCCTGTGAATGTGAAAAAGCTGAAGGTGTCGGAGCTGAAAGAGGAGCTCAAGAAGCGACGCCTTTCCGACAAGGGCCTCAAGGCCGAGCTCATGGAGCGGCTCCAGGCCGCGCTGGACGACGAGGAGGCCGGGGGCCGCCCCGCCATGGAGCCTGGGAACGGCAGCCTCGACCTGGGCGGGGATGCCGCCGGGCGCTCGGGCGCGGGCCTGGAGCAGGAGGCCGCGGCCGGCGGCGACGACGACGACGAGGAGGAGGAGGAGGAGGAGGAGGGCATCTCCGCCCTGGACGGGGACCAGATGGAGCTGGGAGAGGAGAACGGGGCCGCGGGGGCGGCCGACTCGGGCGCGATGGAGGAGGAGGAGGCCGCCTCGGAGGACGAGAACGGCGACGATCAGGGCTTCCAGGAAGGGGAGGACGAGCTCGGGGACGAGGAGGAAGGCGCGGGCGACGAGAACGGGCACGGGGAGCAGCCGCCGCAACCGCCGGCCGCGCAGCAGCCCGCACAGCCGCGCGGGGCCGCCAAGGAGGCCGCGGGGAAGAGCGGCGGCCCCACCTCGCTGTTCGCGGTGACGGTGGCGCCGCCCGGGGCGAGGCAGGGCCAGCAGCAGGCGGGAGGTAAGAAGAAGGCGGAAGGCGGCGGAGGCGGCGGTCGCCCCGGGGCTCCGGCGGCGGGTGAGTGCTGCGTTGTGCGTTGCGCGCGGCGGGCGGCCCGCGCGGGGTGGGGACCGTGCCCCAGGCCTGCCGGAGCCCCGCGGGGGGAGGGCGCCCCGGGCGGGCGGGGGGCGGGGAATCCCGGATTAGCCGAGAGGCCTCGGGCTCGGGGGGCGCGCGTGACGGCGGCGGCAGCGCCTCCATTATGGGCTCGGGGGCCGGGGGGAGCCGCAGCTGCCGCGGGAGGGGAGGAGCCGGGCCGCCGGCGGGAGGGAGCTTCGTCGGCCCGCGGTGGCGCCGTCGCGCTGCGTGCGCGCGGTGCGGGCACATGTCTCGGGGGGAGGGGAGAGGCCCGGGGCCCGGGGCGGGCGCGCTTTGGCGGCTTCTCGCCGCTGTATTGTGCAAGGAGCGCAGGGGCTCGGCGTGACGTCACTTCCGGCGGGAGGTGCCGGGCGGGGCGGCGGGCGGAAGATCAGTACAATGCGGCCGCGGGGAGCGCGGGGAGCGCGGGCCTGCGGGGGAGGGGGGCGCCGAGGCGCCGGGCGGGACGCCCCTCCCCCCCGCCCACGTCTGCTCCGCGCGCCCTCTTCGGGACCCACGTGGGCTCCGGGCTTGGGCCGTGCAGTTTCTCTGGCCTTCTCGAATCGTCGAGGAGACTGGCAGAATTAGTAACGTCTTTAGGCTGCGTCACTAGCGCCCGTCCAATTCCTACCTGATCGCGCTTGGAGGGCACGTTTGAGTCCTCGCTTAAAACCTCATTTCAAAAGCGGGCTAAATCGAGCTGCTTTGTGCCTCGGCCTCCGAAAGGGTGTTGTGGTGTTTAGCGGCTTGACCTCTTATGGGGGTGTTGTGTGTTTTAGGGGATGGCAAAACAGAACAGAAAGGCGGAGATAAAAAGAGAGGTGTTAAAAGACCACGAGAAGATCATGGCCGTGGATACTTTGAGTACATTGAAGAGAACAAGTATAGCAGGTACAGGACGCTCGCCTAGTTTTACTCGCCACCGCTTACTGGTTTGTTGATCAGAAAGCTGTATCAGGAGACAATTCTGTCTTTCAGAGCCAAATCTCCCCAGCCACCTGTTGAAGAAGAAGATGAACACTTCGATGACACAGTGGTTTGTCTTGATACTTGTAAGTGAGGCTGTTTCTCCCCAATTGTGAAATGCAGTGGTGGTTTTTCTTTTTTTTGGATTCCAAAATGTTAGAAAACTTAATGCAGTCTACGATGAGCTTAAGTGCTGAAAACTTCGGTTAGGTTTTTTAAAAGCAGGAAGGTAATGGTTTCTATTCAGAAGCACGTAGTTTAATCTTTAGCACAGCATCAGTTGTATTAAATGGAATATGTTACAGGCTCTAGCAGTTTCATATTTTTATGACTTGAAAGTTCGCATTCTTAGGAAATGTAAAATTAATGCCAGATTTTGACTAGCTGACGGAAACTTGTAAAACTACCTATAGTTCAGACTTACAGGCTCCTACAATAAAGTAACTTTTTTTGTGGAATTCTATTAAGTGAGCTATTTGGGCTGGTTATATATTAACTAATGACTTTTCCCATTAGCACACAAATATATTCCCTATTCTAAAAGATTGTAATATTATTTTCAATAACTGCTCTTTGTTCTCAATTCCAGTTCAGTAGCTGCTGCTTTAAACATAAGTTGATTTCTTCCAAAGACCTGAGGCAGCAGCAGTGGGCTATCACTGGGCCACTAGCTTTCTTCAGCAGCGAAATGGTATCAATGACAGTGCAGCACTGTAAATACTGCTACTTTACCCAGTTGGGTTGCAATTGAGTATGAGGAAGTATTGCAAACCTCTGAGTGGGCTTTGTTGTTGTTAGACAAACTGTACTTGGTTTAGTGATCAGAATGTACAACTCTGATAAGTAGACCAGACCAAAGGATAGAAATAACTGAAAAGTATCAGCTGTGGTGTCAGCCTGCTCTGTTAGATAAAAGGCATTGAAGCTTAGCTTCTCATGTTTTCTCATACAAATTGGTTTTATTCAGATTTGTAAGAGTGTAAATGTAAAACTCTTTCTTACTGGAATATCCTTTATAGAGGGTTGAGATAGTCATCTGAGCCTTTTTAAAAGGAAAAAAATGACAGGTGAAAAAAGTTAATTTATTTGAAAGTTTTATGTCAAATTCTCAGTTGCATAAATAAAAAGTTGCTAGGAATTGGCAAGGTAGTGAAGTGGTGACTCAGAGGTAATGCCGTTGTTAGATTTTTTAGCAAATAGGCTAGAAGTATATCAATAAGTACAATGTTGAATTCAAACATAATTTGTTGAATTAAGTTCTGTTGATTGAGGCAATTCTAATTTAAGAAAAATTCCAAACTGTAGATTTATTTTTTTCTCATCAGTAAAAAGAAAATCGAATTCCAGCTTGAGTTTAGCTGTTCAAGTGAGAAGTCTGAGAAGGTGCATGCTAATGAACTAGTGACCCATAGGTAGCTAGATTAAAGACACTGGATTTGGATAATCTGGGAAGCATTTAATCTCTAATTGTTGGAAAGGCAGCCCTGGGTAAAGAGGCCCTAAAATGCTGTATTATTAACAGCATTAGATGGACAGGTTTGTACTTCATAGATTTAGGCTGTCTTCACAAGTTTTAGAAAAAGAATTTAGGAGCTAGAGCCCTGGTGCAGGATCAGCAGCAGCTCATACTCCTATTTTAAAATAATTTGGTCGTGGCCTCCCTTCAGTTTTAATGTGGCACTGGTAAATCTACCTGGTTCTGGCATGCTTCACTTTGATTTCCTGCTGTCCTCTACTGCTTGCCTCTAAATCAAGGTAAAGAGCAGAGCAGGTATGTATTAATGTCACATTGTCTTGATTATTTTAAATAACTTTAAAAATATATGTGTTAAACCTTGGTATTAGTTTCATAGGCGGTTTATTTTTCAGTACGTAATTTAACAGGAGTGACTTGGTGGGAGTGGGGCTTTAAACTGAAAATTGGAACGAGAGCATGATGTGGAAAAAAAAACAGCATTAAGTAAATGCAAAAATTAACCAAGTTATGTCTACATAGCAGATATATTTACATTGTCAAAAGTAATACAGCATTTGATATAATTACAGATAATTGTGATCTACATTTTAAAATATCAAGAGATCGTCTCAGTGCCTCTTCCCTTACAATGGAGAGTTTCGCCTTTCTTTGGGCTGGAGGAAGAGCATCTTATGGTGTGTCAAAAGGCAAAGTGTGTTTTGAGATGAAGGTAAATGCAATTTTATGATTTGTTTAAGACAAAGTCTCACTCTGTCACATAGGCTGGAGTGTTGTGGTGCGACCTCAGCTCACTGCAACCTCCGCCTCCTGAGCAGCTGGGACCATAACAGGCATCCGCTACCACACCTGGCTAATTCTTGTATTTTTAGTAGAGATGTGGTTTTACCTGTTGACCAGGCTGGTCTCGAACTCCTGACCTTGGGTGATCCACCCGCCTTGGCTTCCTGAAGTGTTGGAATTACAGGTGTAAGCCATGACAGGTGGCCAGTTCGGTGGGGTTTTTTTTTTCCCCCCATTTGCTTCACACTGCTAGTTATCAAAGTTACCTTTTTTTAAGTGTCCTATAAATTAAGAGCTTGGAACCTTCATTTTGTGACAGTTAATCAAATTTGTTTTAATATCACAGCTTGTCATGTAGAGCCAGGCTATTTATTATTTATGGTACTTCTTTTTATCGAGTATTTGAAAGAGCCACCAAAGAGTTAAAAATGAAATTTGGTTTGATTACTGTCTTTGTTGGTAAGAAAAACACACTAAATGTAAGTGGCTTTAAGTTGAAAACTGACATGTACTTTTAAATGTGAGTCAAGTATTACTTCAATTTCAAATTACAAGCACATCAGTTTAAAGTTCTTAAAAATACTGAGGGTGGACTAGAGTTGTGCCTTCTCTTTGTATTTATAGCTAGGGAAAGTAACCCCAAGGCCCAGTGAAGTAAAAGGGGTTATCTCCTTGGTTTATAGTTTTAATTATTTAATGATTTGATTTTCAGGTTACAGAGAAGATTCCAGTAAGGCATTTGTATACAAAAGATATTGACATACATGAAGTTCGTATTGGCTGGTCACTAACTACAAGTGGAATGTTACTTGGTAAAGTTTCTTTTGACTGCTGTGGGCTCATGAATGTTTCAGAGCATCTACTTTCAGTATTTGTTTAACTTACAGGGCATTCTAAGCCTTTTGTCTGTTTTTATCTGTTGTGTTAATTTTCCAGATGAGTAATACGAGTAATAATACTAGCATATACTAGGCACAGGCTACATTTTAGTTTTTGTTCCTTTATTGGAAGTTATTGACCAATGGTTGAAATAGAATTTTACCCATGACGTGCAAATTGTCAACTAATTTGGTTTCTGCATATATTTCCTAACTTTCATCAATTTTAGTACAGAGTAGGAAGTCATTGTCGGTGACAGATGATTAGGTTGTACACTCATTTCTCTTGCAGCTTATATTTTTAGTCAAATAGTAGATGGTCTTTGGGCTATTTGAAAAATCTACTTCACAAAGGTTAATTATTTTCTTAGGTGAAGAGGAATTTTCTTACGGATATTCTCTAAAAGGAATAAAAACATGCAACTGTGAGACTGAAGATTATGGAGAAAAGTTTGATGAAAATGATGTGATTACATGTTTTGCTGTAAGTTATAGCTAAGTTTCTGTGTTTAAATGGCAAGTTAGTAGATCTAGGAACTTTTAAGAAGCTTTATTGAGGTCAGTCTTCAGTATGAGCAACATAAATACACCAGTTCTGAGTTGTAAAGACTTTGTTCAGCAGTTGAATTGGGAAAATACAGGACATTTTTTGAGGAACTCACTAACTCATTCTGACTGAAAACAATAGACATGAAATTGACCTAGAAAATGAGTCTAGCTTGTAGGTCAGCATTGTTTCTGATTCTGGAGATTCGATTGTTTATAACCATCAGATTTTTTTTTTATTTTCTTGAGATGGGGGTCTTACTCTGTCACCCAGGCTTGAATGCAGTAGGGTGATTTCAGCTCACTGGAACCTCCTCTTCTCGGGTTCTAGTGATTCTCCTGCCTCAGCTTCCTGAGTAGCAGGCATACGTCACCAGGGTCAGCTAATTTTTGTATTTTTAGTACAGATGGGGGTTTCACTATGTTGGTCAGGCTGATCTCGAACTCTTGACTTAATGACCCACCTGCCTTGGACTTCCAAAGTGCTGGGATTACAGGCGTGAGCCACCACCCCTGGTGAGATGGGGTTTCATCATGTTAGCCAGGCCTCCCCGAAGTGCTGGGATGAGCCACCACACCAGGCCTTAACTGTCAGATTTCTTTTTCCTTTAAAAAAAAAAAAAACAAAAAATGGGGTTTCACCATGTTGGTCAGGCTGGTCTTGAACTCCCAACCTCTCAGGTGATCCTCCTGTCTTGGCCTCCAAAGTGCCTGGACTATACGTGTGAGCCACCATCCCCGGCCAACTGTCAGATTCCTTAATTGTTTAGCCCTTAGAGGCCTCCTAATAGTTATTTTTTTTTTCCTGTTTGCCTGTCCTTGAATTAACTAATAGTTCTTTAACCTGTAACTTGCACAGGATAAACTTTGCTCCTCATTTAATTCTTTTTTTTTTTGTTTGTTTGAGACGGAGTTTCACTCTTGTTACCCAGACTGGAGTGCAATGGTGCGATCTCGGCTCACCGCAACTTCTGCCTCCTGGGTTCAGGCAATTCTCCTGCCTCAGCCTCCTCAGTAGCTGGGATTACAGGCACACCCCACCATGCCCAGCTAATGTTTTGTATTTTTAGTAGAGACGGGGTTTCACCATGTTGACCAGGATGGTCTCAATCTGTTGACCTCGTGAGCCACCGCACCCGGCCTGCTCCTCATTTAATTCTTGAGGTTTTTGAAAGTTTATAGGAAGCAGGTTTTAGTTGTTGAAATTTTTTCTGTCTAACAGAACTTTGAAAGTGACGAAGTAGAACTCTCCTATGCTAAGAATGGACAGGATCTTGGCATTGCCTTCAAAATCAGTAAGGAAGTTCTTGCTGGACGGCCACTCTTTCCGCATGTTCTCTGCCACAACTGTGCAGTTGAATTTAATTTTGGTCAGAAGGAAAAGCCATATTTTCCAATACCGGAAGAGTATACTTTTATCCAGAATGTCCCCTTAGAGGATCGAGTTAGAGGACCAAAGGGGCCTGAAGAGAAGAAAGATTGTGAAGTAAGTAATTTTTTTTAAACTGTGGCATTTGAATATTGCTTGCTTGGCGCAAATGACATTGAGAAGAGCTAAATGATTTGTTTCGTTTATTTTTTGCTATACATGTTGCTTTCAATTGGATTTTTTCCTTAGGTTAGCTGTGTTTCCCCATTGTGTTAACTGTTAATCTTTCCATAAACACACATTTTTTGTCCTTTATTATAAGGACTATGAAAACCTAAATACTTAAATTGGCTTTAAAAGACAGTATTTTGAAGATTATTAGGTGGTGTCAAATGACTAGACAGTGAAATGACATTTCTTTCTTCTCACTAGGTTGTGATGATGATTGGCTTGCCAGGAGCTGGAAAAACTACCTGGGTTACCAAGCATGCAGCAGAAAATCCAGGGAAATACAACATTCTTGGAACAAATACTATTATGGATAAAATGATGGTAAGTAAAATGTTTAGGGCTTGATCTCAAGTGTTTATAAAATAGACCAGGAAAGGCTGGATTGTGGGGGCTCAAACACTGTAATGCCAGCACTCGGGAGGCCAAGGTGGGTAGATCGATCACTTGAGGCCAAGAGTTAGAGACCCACCTGGCCAACATGGTGAAACCCCGTCTCTTCTAGAAACACACACATTAGCTGGGCGTAGTGGTGGGCACCTGTAATCCCAGCTGAGGGAGGCAGGGGCAGGGAGAACCACTTGAACCAGGGAGGTGGAGGTTGCAGTGAGGCGAGAGCACGTCTCGGGGGGAAAAAAAACCAGGAGGTATTTTAGGTAAACCCTTTGCCTGTTGCCTTTATCCATTTTGTTAATATGTTAGAGATAGGAGGTAAGGCAAAATTAAGTTGGTTCCTTGGCTAGGCTTGTCTTTTATTTTTTCCATAGTTTTTTTGAGCTCTTAACATCTAGCAGCTAAAAATAATTGAGTAGGGTCTTGTTATATAGTTAAATGACCCTGTTTTTGTATCAGTAATGGACAAAAGTATACTTTAAATTATAAAATGTTGCCTACTTTCCATATAGATATGAGTTGAATTTTAAAAATTGTAACTTTTGAATATATAGGTGGCAGGTTTTAAGAAGCAAATGGCAGATACTGGAAAACTGAACACACTGTTGCAGAGAGCCCCACAGTGTCTTGGGAAATTTATTGAGATCGCTGCCCGTAAGAAGCGAAATTTTATTCTGGATCAGGTATGCTGTAGCTTTGAAATGGAAAAATATTAACTGGTAACTGAGATAGACTGGTGTAGAATTAATAACGTTTATGGTTATAAACACAATTTCTTTTTTTTTTTTAAAGACAAATGTGTCTGCTGCCGCCCAGAGGAGAAAAATGTGCCTGTTTGCAGGCTTCCAGCGAAAAGCTGTTGTAGTTTGCCCAAAAGATGAAGACTATAAGCAAAGAACACAGAAGAAAGCAGAAGTAGAGGGGAAAGACCTACCAGAACATGCAGTCCTCAAAATGAAAGGCATGAAATTTAATTCTGTGACTGTGTTACATCTTTTTAAAAACTTTCCCCCCATACATATTGTGCTTATGTAACTATGTCAAATCTCTCTGGTTTACGTATCTGAAAAATTAAGGTTTTTGGCAGCAATACGGTTTCAAGAGTTAAAATTGCACTCCCCTGTATATGTTCGGCCTATTTCTGTTTAGGAAAATAAAGTTACTAAGCCTCAAGAATTGTTAGCTTTAGGGTTGTGGGGATTTGTGGTGGGTTTCTAAGTTAATAATATGACTGTTTATTGCAGGAAACTTTACCCTCCCAGAGGTTGCTGAATGCTTTGATGAAATAACCTATGTTGAACTTCAGAAAGAAGAAGCCCAAAAGCTTTTGGAGCAATATAAGGAAGAAAGCAAAAAGGCTCTTCCACCAGAAAAGAAACAGAACACTGGCTCAAAGAAGAGCAATAAAAATAAGAGTGGCAAGAACCAGTTTAACAGGGGTGGTGGCCATAGAGGACGTGGAGGATTCAATATGCGTGGTGGAAATTTCAGAGGAGGAGGCGAGTTAATTTTGAGTGTTCTGTCGACACAAGTGATAATTTTATAGTTTGGTTGATTTGAAGTAGCTTTGGAAGAAAAATTGAAAAACAAATTCGGATGTGGTTTGGATATAGCTGTAGTTTCTTCCCCATTAATGCTCTGCTGCCACGGGAATAGTTTAAGGTGGTGATGTGCTTTGATGATTACTTTTGGAGAAAAAGGAACAGTCTAGAGGAATCCTAAGTCTTTTGTATAAGTAGGTAGTGTACAATGCAATTAAATCAAAACATCTCTCGTTTTTTAGCCCCTGGGAATCGTGGTGGATATAATAGGAGGGGCAACATGCCACAGAGAGGTGGTGGTGGCGGTGGAAGCGGTGGAATCGGCTATCCATACCCTCGTGCTCCTGTGTTTCCTGGCCGTGGTAGTTACTCAAACAGAGGGAACTACAACAGAGGTGGAATGCCCAACAGAGGGAACTACAACCAGGTAATGCAGTATCCCTGGAAGCATGATATCTGTATAGCTTAGCCTGGAAAGTTGTGAGCTTTATGTTAGGGTAATTTAGTAATCCATAAGGAACATGATATGCATTGACAAAAGGAAAATTGAACTAGTAGTGGTGAAATGAGTCTACTTAATTTTGAGTGTTTTCGGGTATACTAATTAATAAGTCATATGTATGCATTTCTCATAATGAATAAAAAATTAAAACACTAAGAAACCAGTAGAGGGTATCCCAAATGTGTGTATTGCCCCCTGAGATTAGGGGCTAGTAATCTGTCTATTTTTGCTTCTCTCCCACCCGCACAAATCTATCTAACAAGGAGTTGGGCTCAGAGCTCTTAAAAAATATTTGTTTTTTGTAGAACTTCAGAGGACGAGGAAACAATCGTGGCTACAAAAATCAATCTCAGGGCTACAACCAGTGGCAGCAGGGTGTAAGTAATTTCTTATGTGCTTATGTACATAAATTGTATTTTGGGTTCCTAAGATGTGTCAGTCTTGAAAAAGATCTTGTCCAGGGATTGAAGTTTTTAAGCGTTAATAGGGTCAAGTGTGAATCGTGTTGTAGAAAGTAGCCAAAATCTATCTTTTGAAGGCAAAATAGGTTGAAGATTGCTATGAGTTAAATTTTTTAATAAAGTAATATTATTTAACGTATATGGTTCTTTTTACTGCTAGCTTTAATTGTGTAAACAAAGTCGTGTCTCCTTTTGTAATGTGTATTGATAATTACGGGATATTAAAACTAAATTTGGTTTGGTAGAAATCAGGTATGACAGGTATAAATTTGTTTCCAGCAAATTACTCTGAATTAGATTCATTGTCATTTCCTAAAACAGTTTGAGTGGCTTATTGATGTTTTTTCTTTAAAAACAAAATTTTCTCTTACAGCAATTCTGGGGTCAGAAGCCATGGAGTCAGCATTATCACCAAGGATATTATTGAATACCCAAATAAAACGAACTGATACATATTTCTCCAAAACCTTCACAAGAAGTCGACTGTTTTCTTTAGTAGGCTAACTTTTTAAACATTCCACAAGAGGAAGTGCCTGCGGGTTCCTTTTTTAGAAGCTTTGTGGGTTGATTTTTTTTCTTTTCTTTTTTGTACATTTTTAATTGCAGTTTAAAAGTGAATCGTAAGAGAACCTCAGCATTGTGCACGATAAGAGAATGTGTCAGTATTTCAGGGTTCTACATTTTATCTGTAAAATGTGACTTTTTTTTTTTTTTAATCACAACAGAAGTAAAATGTTGCTTTGTACCTGGTGTCTTTTATTAAGAATTTACTCCCCTAATTTCTCACAGAGAGTAACAGTCGGGAGTCATTGTCACAATATAATAGAAATGTTAGCAACCAGATTCATGTAAGGACTAAGAAGTCCTCATGAATTGCATAAGACTCTGTACTGCTCATATTACACTCCATCCTCTCTGTAGTTTGCTGGGTAGTGGAGGGGGTAAGTAAAGTAGTTTCTGACAATAACTGGGAAGACTTTTTAAAAATAACGATGGAATTGGTATAATTGGGATTGCAAATTAAAACTTGGAATTAAGAGAGAGAAGATGGAGTGTATGTAGAAGGGCTGTTAAAAATGTAAAACTCGGTTGCATTATTTGTGGAGGCTCAAACTTGTGAAGGTTAAATACCATAATTTTTCCATTTGTTCTGCATTTTGATTCTGAAAAGAAAGCTGGCTTTGCCCATTTCTTATTAAAAAAACTTGTTGTAAATCCAGTTGTCTAATGGGATCTATATGAAGTTAGCCATGTCTGTATGCCCTTCTCCCACAAAATACTGTATAACTAGTGTGCTTGTAGTAGTTAACTCCACCATCTTTGTAAGCTAATGAAATTGTGAGTCACCCATTTATATCTTAATTTTTAATCATGTCAGTTCTTGAATGGGTATCTCCTTAGCCTGCTGATTTCTTTTTCTTTCTAAAGAAAGTGGGTGGAGAAATTAATTTAGACGTTTGTTTGCAATAAAAAGAATTCATTTTACTCTTGTTTTGGGATTCTCGCCATCAAGGTTCAAAATCCCTTTATAAACTCCCAAGAGGAGAAATTTTAAGTGTGTGCTTTCTGGACAGCTTATTCTTTACTCTGCATAGAACATTTAGGTTTTAAAAACTTAAATGTATACTGACAATTGATATATAATTATGAAGTAAAGTTGAATTCTTCCCTTCCCCTCCCCCCCCCAGACAACTTTTAACAAATTTAATGAGGGGAAAAGGTACTGGCTGGGAGAAGTTAACACTTGAGTTTATCGTCATTACAGAATGCTAATGCTGTCCTCAACTGATTATTTTATATACATATATATGATACATGAAACTCTGGGAACAGATGCTTTTAGAAGCCATCATGCAAGCCAGTCATTGATGTCACTGCTACACAACACTGCTAACTTGACTGTAGCTATGTAATACCATTAGATCCCCTAATTGTAATTATATTGGGTTTGCACAGAACACTTTAATCTTCCCCTCACCAATGTGAAGGGAGGAATCAGGAGTCAAACTGTAGAACTAAAATTTGACTTCAGTCTAGTGTTTCCTTGTTTTGAGGTTGCTTTTGGTTAAGTTTAGGTTTGCTATATTTCTGATTGGTTAGAATTTTGCTTTAGCCCTTCAAAAATCAGATTTTTAATATGAATTCATACTCCTAAGGAATTTTCTTGCTATTAGCTGGAGTTTTAGGTGATGGTACAGGTTCAGTTGAGAAATTTTTGGAGCAAAGGCTATAATCCTCAATTAACATAGGATATTTAACAGTCGAAGATAGTGTCATAGGTTTTTAAGTTTTTTAGCAAGTAATGCTAAGAACCACTGGCCCGAGCTACTCTTCATTATTAGGATTCCATAGGCTAACCTAGATAGAGGAACAGTTTCAGGCTTTGAATGCTTGTCAATGTTGAGGTATCCTAAAGTTTTCATTTGTGCCTTTAAAAAGTTTTAGATGTCGGATGTGGTGGCTCACGCCTGTAATCCTAGCACTTTGGGAGGCTGAGGTGGGTGGATCACCTGAGGTCAGGAGTTCAAGACCAGCCTGGCCATCATAGTGAAACCCAATTTTTTTTTTTCCAAAAAAAGTCTTAGATGTACCTTCTAGTTTAAAAATGCTTTTTAAGGAATTCATTTTATAATTGCAGTGGGAAAGTAGTGGTCAAGTAACACTAGGTAGACTATTAATGTCTGTGTAGCCCAGAGAATTTGGGGAAGATAGAATAGGTAAAAATAGTGCCAGAAAAATGTTGGAACCATAAGTAGTCTCTCAAGACTAGAATTAATAGATTGTCTATACTTGTATGGAAAAAATAATGTTATAAAGTGTTTAAGAAATTCAGAGAAGGGAATGTACCAAATAGCAAGCAACAGGGAGAAAATTAGGTAATTTAAGAAATAAGATGTGAATGAGAAACCTGAATTACTGCTCATCCTTCCCCTGCCTCCATGATGGCAAGCAAAAATCCGAGCAACTGGAAACAACAGATGTAGTTCTGGCCAAATCCTGACTACCCAGAGGAAACTTAATTGTGGGATTGCTGTTGATTTGAGGGGTGCTTTCACTGAAAGATTATGATTTCAAATAGGATAACATGCTGAGTGAAAACAGGTCTTGGATTGGTCAGCTACAGTAGTACAGAAACAGCATAGAATTTGAGAACTAACACTTAAGACTGCTATAGAAATGATGTAAATAAAATTAGGTGGAAAGAGCTTTTCCCTCATAGAGCTTTTGAAGGGCTCTGGCTCTGACGAGCTTATGGCCTTGAGCAAGATGAAATTATGAAATTGAGTCAAATCAATTTGACATTGAAATGGCAAAAGGAAACTATTAAACATAGAAAAATTCATTTGCCTAGGATAGCTCCTGTCTAAAAATAAAGGCTGAACCTAGATGTTCTGAGCACTAGCGACAAGGTATTAACGCTTAAAAGGAATTTTCTTTATATTTTAGGAAACAACTATAATCCGTATTTTAAGGGATTTTCACCTTGGGATTTTATATTCATCAACAGTATATTCTGTATTTAAAATTGGTCTCCTTTGTGGGAATTGAATGACATGTTTTTTGATAAACTTACTCATAATATAAATTAACTTTTTATTGTAGGACCATGTGAATAATGGGTTCTATTGCACAAATAAAAATGATAATATTTTAATAGATTCTTGGGTAGTGGTGTAGACATCTTGGATGAAGATAATTGTAGATCTTGTATATTTGATTTAGAACTAGAATAAACAGAGAGGGATAAACGTAACTCTTAGAGCCCAAGTGGTAGTGTCTAGCATTGGATACAATAAATGGATGTTTTACAAAGTGTTTCCATAGTTCTCTTCCTATATGTAAATATAAAATGTCTTGTTTTCAAAAGTGGATGGAACTTGGCTGGGTGTGGTAGCTCACCCCTGTAATCCTAGCACTTTAGGAGGCCAAGGCAGGAGGATCACTTGAGCTTAGGAGTTTGAGACCATTTGGGCAACATAGTGAGACGTCTCTTAAAAAAATGGATGGAATTTGTAGCACAGAGTTATCTACTTCTCAGTCTACTTCAGAATACTCATTTGAGATATTTCCCTGGAAAGATGAACACAATACTGCATCTGAAGCCATTTCTTGCCACCTAACATTCTTAAAGTGGTCGGAGTCTAAACTTAGTCATTTATTCGTGATCCTAGAGTTTTGAGAGCGAGGTGTTCAGAGTTTGTGAATAACGGGTTTCAGTTTTAACATTTTAGTGATAGTTAATAAAAGCAAACATGTTGAGGCCTGACAGCGGGTTGCAATACCTATGCATTGGGACTCATACCCAGCCTAAATGGTGAGGGACTGAATGATGAGTGCTTTGAGTGAGATTGGTTAACTACCTGAGATCTCTGAAACTAGTTTGAATTACTAATTATGTAAGCCTCAAGACCCTTCGAATTGTTAATTACCTAAATTTACCCTAAAATTTAGTTAATGCTGTAGTGCCTTTACTACTTACAGCTTTTTTTTTTTTTTTTTTTTTTTTGCGACAGCTACTCAAGTTAAAATTTTAAAGCATGAAGGTGATAGATCCAGCTAGTATTAGTGCTTGAGTTGGTAGTTACATCGGCTGCTCTTGAATCATCCTGTTTTCTTTGCCTATTTGTAAAACAGGCATTAAAAGTATTTTGTCCAGGTAACTCATGTTGGAGTGACCTTTGTTACTAAACTTGTTAATTAGAATAAGCCCTTGAGAATTTGGAAGTGATGTAGTATATATCCCTTGAGCGTGTTGGAGTAGATTCAAAACCCAGGGATCCCTGAGAGTCTCAATTACATTTTTGAAATTGAACAACAGAAACAATTCATCTTAATACTTTGTTTTCATTATGTTTCCCATAATATCTGTGCTGGTTTATTTGGGGTCACGCTTGTCAATCTCAAGTTGCACAGAAATAGCCTCAGAAGAGGTGAGGTCGGAAGTGGATGATGCATTTACATTATTGAGTAGGACTATACTTTCACATCCTAAATCATTGATTAAAAAAGTAAATGATGGAAGTAATTTCTATTAGTTACCCCAGGTATCTAAAGCCTATATGGTAGAATCGGGTGTTGATTGTAAGCCTAGTATTGTTAGGGAAACATGTTGAAGGTGGGCCAGGACATGGGTAATCACTACTAGGTTAGGCAAGTTACTAAGACAGGCAACATAACCATGAATGCTTTTTCATGCCAGGATTCAGCATGTACTTGAGTCTTGACAAGAGAAGGAGTTTTGCTTTTAAAGCTGAATTTTGGGCATAAGGAGTTACACACTGTAGTTGAAAGTGTGAAGAAGATAGCAGTGTAGGTTAGTCTCCACAGAAATGTCTTCTGTGAAGATTCAGGGTCTCTGCATCATTATGATCACCGTACTATGCCAATGACAGTCTACATTATTGAAATATAAAGCAGATTGTAGGGTGGAGAGTTCACATCTGACAGAAGGGCTGCACCACTGTGGCATGTTCTTTCTTGATTATAGCAGTTCTGTTTTGAACATTAGAGGAAGTAATTGAGTTTTGTCTAAAAAAATATATTACAAACACTTAAAGCATTTCCACAAATTGGTGTCAGCCAATAAATACCTTTTTTTTAAACACTAAGAATAGACATGGTTCGCATAGATGCCGGTTTCTAAGTGTGACATTAACGCTATACAAGTTAAAGCACAGAGAAGTTGAGATAAAATCATACCTAAAGAGTTATTGCGCTTACTTAAATGGGAAATAAACCTTTTGAGGCAGCTTGTATCTTCTATCTCGGTTATTGGTAAGGAAAGTTGAGAGTCATGGTCAAATAAAAGAATAAAATACTCCAATATAACTTTTTTGTCCTTGAAAAGTAAAGCAAACATGCTGATTTACATTTCATCTCCTTTTCCTTAGTCTGTCCATGTGAATGTGCTGTGTGGAAGAGTTAAAGGGCCCACCTAAATGTTCCAGTCGTTCCAATAGGTATTCCAAATTAATTGCTGCTTGTACATGTAATGGCTATGTTAGGGTTCCAGAATCACTTTAAACAGGACCCTATTTTTTAAGATGAGGGGAAAAGAGTAATTGGTAACCAGATAGTCTCTATAACAGAAAAAAAGGTGTTTTATCCTGCATATCTGAGGTAAAGTGTGCATTTTGTGTGTTCTTAGCAGTTGGCAGTCTTCTTGATTAGGTGTATACAGGTGTACGTGCAAAGTACACCTGAGTCCTATCAAAGTTAGATTAGATTTCTGATTTTATCTGTTAAACTTTTGGCAATACATTTATTTTGATACCCACCCTACTTGGAAAGAGTGTAAGTACTTCCTTACAACATTCTGCTGTAAAATGGTGCCTAGGAGACCTTTCTGTCCTTGGTTGTGCAAAACCTTTTTCATTTCTACTAAATTCACAAATACTGGAAATGGTTTTACTAGCTTATGAAAATTTGGAAAACAGATTGACATCTTTTTCGAGAACGAAGTGATAAGTTCGTATATTGAAGTATATAAAAAGCAACTAGGAAGTAAATTCAAGACTGAAGGAATGTGAGGGCTTCTGTGAGCTTTGGTTGTGTCAGTCCAGAACATGTAATTTTCCATTTCCCTGAAAAAGACTTTAGAGGACTTTATTTTTATTTTCCCCACTGTGCACTCCAGGATGTCCTTAGGTGAAATGAGAGGGCTTGGGCTGATTTCTAATGTAGCTGTCAAGAGTTTGCTTAATGAAATACGGATCTACTCACAAAAAGCAATTTATTGGTTTCTGAAGAGTAGGCAACTTGTGGTTTCATAACCATTTCTGTTTATTTGAGAAAAATCGTAAATCTACAGAAGAGGAAATACTCATTTCAAAAATTAGCTTTGAATTTAGTTGGTAAGGCATATATGTTTTATTTCACATTACTTGATGGTATCAGTGAAGAAACATTTCTATGGAAACTTAACAGTTTAAGAAGCCAATGTATGCAGATTGATTACTTTGATACCGTCTGAGGGTGTGCCATTTAATAAATAGGTGGTTGACAGCATACAGGACTTAATTCCTAGAAGAATTAAGAACAGATAACCACCCATTACATTGACCTTTGTTTTAAAGTGAACAATAGAAACTTCTCAGAATTAGTATTTGCCTGTTAATCAGTGTAGCCTTCTCAACATAAAAGTACTTAAATGTCCTTATTCTAGAAATTGGAAGTGTAGGACAAATGGAGTGGTTGAAAGCACTGAAAACTTGTAAAATATCTGTAGTGCTCACAGGAACTTTAATACTTTGAAAACTATCTTCATGATGTTTTGTTCTAATGGCTTCCTTTTTAAAAAACATTTTTAAAATGCTTAAAAATGGAACTTAATGTGTAAAATAAGTTGTGTAAAATGCCAGTGTTTGCATGGTGGAGGATATTGGTATATTCTATTGGCCTGGCTTGATGACTACTGGACTGTTAGAAGATACCTACTTCTAAAACTGACTTTATTCTAGAGGACCACTAAAAACCAGAATTACAGCAATCATTTTAATTTTCTACTTTCCTCGTTAAGGTCTTGTGCTTACCCAAAGAATAGTGTATATCTTTACGTGACTTTTAAAGGGGTGTCTTGATCCCCACCGCAGATTTTTATCTAGGAATAGAAGGATTCAAACCCTATTTGATCCCTAGCTCTTTGCTGAAAAGCGCATAAACAGGAGTCCTGAATTTATTATATAGACCTCCTCGCATTATGTAATCGAAGCAAAGGGAAACCAGCGATGGAGTAGAGGTACGTAGACTACACAGATGCTTGCAACTCAAACTGCTACGCAGGGACAGTCACATTTTCCGTTAAACCACAAGTCCAGAGAAGAGCTAGTTAATTCTAAATTCCCCGAGGTCCTTTTGCTGAGATGGAAAAGCACAAGTAGTCAAGGAAAACCAAAGAGGGAGGGCGAGGGAAGGGGGAAGTGCACTTGTCTGTGAAAGTAGGTATGATAGATAAGCCACACGAGGTTTTTAAGACGACTAATAACCATAATTCTATTTTAATCAGCTATTTAGCTGGTACCTAGTGTGACATTTTGGAATTAATGGAACAATGAAGGAAGCTGTGCGCTGAAGGTTCCAAGTGGTCATGGCAGGTAGGTTACTCTCAGTTTGAAATTGGAAGGTGTAAAAGTAGGGATGAGAAGGGAAGGGGAACCTCGATTGTCTTTAGTGAACATTTGGTAATTTGGTCTAGCATTTATTGACTATTTTGTGCCAGATACTTGGATGAAAACGTAAAGATAAAAATGGCCAAGGTTTTTGCCGAGACACTTAGGCTGTATGTGATTGTACCAGACACTGGTGACGGAGAGAGTGAGAACTTAAAAGGTGATTGTAATTCTCAGAGGCTAGTGAGCAAAATAATGGAAAGTTAGAGGAGGTGAAAAGGCATTCCAAGCGAAATGAAAAGTTTGAGTGTTGGCATGGATATGGTATAAAGTTCATAGTGCATTGAAGGTTTGGCAGAGAAACTAAATACAGTTTGTAAAGTTGGATAGGAAGGTAGAAATTTATTGGAGAGACTGGAACTGTCTTAACAGTCTTATTGAGGGTGGGTGTTACAGACTTCAGTAAATCTATTAATACACTTTGTAAAACCTTAATAGCACAAGAATAAAAATTATTAGTGATCACGTAAATACCTGAAACATTTATAATCCAACCAAATGTGTTACAACTTTGTTTTTATCCAGGTTTCCAGTTTATGCAAACTTCTGCTGTGAAAATGAGCTAACCTTGTTATTGGTGAAGGCATTGGAAATTTTGCCAGCCAACAGAGCTTCTCTCTTATTCAGGGTAAGATGTCATTGCAGTGTCCTAGCACTGGAAGGGACCTGTTATACATGTGTATATGTCACATGTCAGCCCTCCATGTCCTCCAGTTCCGCATCCTCGGAGTCAACCAACTGTGGGTTGAAAATAACTGGAGGTAAAAAGCCAAAAAAATAACACTAACAACAGAAGTTTAAAAACACATGGTAAGGCCGGGCGCGGTGGCTCAAGCCTGTAATCCCAGCACTTTGGGAGGCCGAGGCGGGTGGATCACGAGGTCAGGAGATCGAGACTATCCTGGTCAACATGGTGAAACCCCGTCTCTACTAAAAAAAAAAAAAATTAGCTGGGCATGGTGGCGCGTGCCTGTAATCCCGGCTACTCGGGATGCTGAGGCAGGAGAATTGCCTGAACCCAGGAGGTGGAGGTTGCAGTGAGCCGAGATGGCGCCATTGCACTCCAGCCTGGGTAATGAGCGAAACTCAGTCCCCCTCAAAAAAAAAAAAAACCACACACACATGGTAAAATAACTATACTTTGCATTGTAAGCAATCTAGAGATGATTTAAAGTATATGGGAGAATGTATATAAATTTTTTTCTTTTGAGACAGAGTCTCACTCTGTTACCCAAGCTGTAGTGTAATGCTGTAATCTCCGCTCACTGCAACCTCCCACCCCGGGTTGAAGAGATTCTTGTGTGTCTGCCTCCCAAGTAGCTGGGACTATAGGCATGCACCACCATGGCGAAACCCTGTCTCTTCTAAAAATAAAATTTTTGTATTTTTAGAACGGTTTTGCCATATTGGCCAGGCTGGTCTTGAACTCCTGACCTCAGGTGATCTACCTGCCTTGGACTCCCAAAATGTTGGGATTACAGGCGTGAGCCACCATGCCCAGTGGAATTTTTAACAGTTATTTGGTTATGACCAATTTGGATAATGTAGACTGCATGCAAGTTTGCTTTGTGCCTCTAAGAGTGGGCAAACTGTCCTTTCCTTTTTGTGAATCAGTTAAACTTTTCCCTCTTTGTGTTTGACAGTGTCATTCACTGCTAAGTTAGGGCATTTGGTAAACCACACAGCTTCTGCGTCACAACCCTTCTAGCGGTAGCTGCAAGAAAAGGTGGGTATGGGAGGGAAAATGCTCTTGTGAGTTGAACCGGAGCAAGCTCCACTTTTCTTTAGAAAAAGACAGATCAAAATACAATTTTTTTCCTTGCTCTGTTTCTGACTTAGGACCAGAAATGGCCACAATCCTGTTGACTGCAGGTATCTTCCTCCCAATATTTCTTGTAAGCATTTCTTAAGGATCTAGCTTGTGTTTTGTTATTAATAGGTTTTCTTAAAGGACTGTACTGATTAAAACCAGAAATAACTTCATTTTCCTAGAAAGGGAGAGTTTCTCCTGGATGAATAAATACTGGGGATTTAGTTGGATGCTGAGGCTAATTCTTGTAATTTAAGTAACATTTTAATGGGAGCAGCTGATTGCCTTTCAAATGGATTGTTTACATTAAGAAGTAATTCTGCAATTCTTTTCCTATTGCATCAGTCTCCCAAACAAGTTCCATGTGTGTATTTAAATTCAGAACTAAACTAATTATACTTAAAAATTAAATCCCTGAATACCTCCCAAAAAATGTCGAGGGCAGTGAAAAACAACTCTTTTGGAAGATGACTCAAATTCTGAGAAATGAGAAAACACTCAAATGACGGATACATTTTAAAAGTGATTTGCAAAGTGATAAAATCACTTAGTTCTGAATCTTGTAATGACATTAGCTCATACAAGAAGCCAGTAAGTATTTGCTTGCTTTTAATGGGATCCTAATAAAGTTGAGGTTTTTGTTAAGGGAAGTTTACTTATCATTAAACTCTAAACTTATTACAAGGAGACTCTTTCCAAGTACATGAAACACTAGGGCTTTTTCTTTAACACTAGGTTTTTATTGGCCTCACTGCCAATAGATGCTGTTCACGTCTTGTAAGATGTAACAATCCTATACTGGCAGTAGATACTGGGCCAGAATTAACTGCCAAGTTTTCATTCCATACAAGTGTGGGAAGAAAATGACTACAACTTACACAAACTTTATTCACTTGATTGAGAGCTTATTGTACATGAAATGTTTTATGTGGCTGATCTTAGCTGCATTCACACTGACTTCAGGGAGTTCGGTTTTCTATGCTCAAGGTCGTTCAATTGCTGCTGTTACGGTTGTTTTGATTTCTTTCAGGATCGAGGTGGGTACCTTCATATAATAACTTATTTTTCATTCCTTGTCTGGTAATTCTTTGCTGGATTTTTTGCTTTGCATAATTATACCTACAATGAAACCTTGGAAGAAAAGAATATGAAAAATTATTAATACAAAGTCCTACGGAAATTTATGGAATTTCTCTATAAATCAAACAAAACGTAAATACGTACAGATGACTACCTGAAACTGTGATTGTTCTCATTTGGAGTGCTATTTTTGGGCAGTTTTGGTGTTAGAATACCTATCAACATATTCTTTTTTATTATGAAATAGAAGGATATCTACATAATAATTTGTAAAGTGATAAAATCCATTAGTTTTTTTCTTTTCTTTCTTTTGATGGGGACAGGCGGTGGCTCACCTCGCGGTGGATTGCCAGCCTGCTCCCAAGATCCAACTATGAGCTTTTTAAAAATCCATTAGTTTGGCCGGGTGCGGTAGACCATGCCTGTAATTCCAGCATTTTGGGAGGCTGAGGCGGGCAGATCACAAGGTCAAGAGATCGAGACCATCCTGGCCAACATGGTGAAACCCAGTCTCTTAAAAATACAAAAATTAGCTAGGTTTGGTGGTGTGCGCCTGTAGTCCCAGCTACTCGGGAGGCTGAGGCAGGAGAATTGCTTGAACCTGGGAGGTGGAGATTGCAGTGAGCTGAGATGGTGCCGCTGCACTCCAGCCTGGCACCTGGCGACAAAGCAAGACTGTCTCAAAAAAAAAAAAAAAAAAGAAAAATCCATTAGTTTTAAGTCTTCTGATGGCATTGGTTATTACAAGAAACTAGTAAGTATCTGCTGTATGCTATGTCTACATTAAATGATTTCTGTCACCTTAAATAGATCCCTCTAGAACTTCATGTATAAAGGAACCACATTGTATGTGTATACTGTAAGGTCTGCAATTACTTGAGATTCATCCACATTTTATATTCACTCGTCAGTAGTTGTAAACACATTGTTAAGGTAAGGGAAAAGGTTGAGGCTTTCCTGTGTGAGGTGTAGATACCACAGCTTTCTTTTTAATGGATGTCTAATATCATGCATTTATCTGCTCAAGCATTTTAAGGCAGATTTCCATGAAAATGCCCTTAAAAATCAAGATTCATTCTTCACTGAGGGTGAGAATCTCCCAATGGGAGATTGCTCTGAAAAGAGCTTGTGCTTGATAACATAATCATGGATGTTCTTGAATACTTAGCAAACATACCAGCATCCCAAAGTCACCAAGATAAATCCTCCTACTCCAACATCACATGATCTTCTAATTCTACCTGTCAAAAAATAAGCATAACCACTATAATCAGAATTACATTTTATATACATTAGTTACTCCATCTAGAATAAGATAGCTAATCACATAAATGCTTTTTTAATACATAGAGAAATAAAAAGCACAGATACTCACTAGTTAACAAAAAATGTCCAAAGCCAGCCACAACAGATCCTAATGAACCATATAGTATTGAATCCCGGGCGCAGGGAATATTTTCAACATCTAAAATTCCTAGGAGCTTAAAGGGCTAGAATAAAAAAGATACAAAACCCTAGATTGAGTAAGAAAGTTACTTTATTTTAGGGTGATTTGACAAAAGTTAAACCATTTCTTTTGTTGTAGTTAAGGGTTTAAAGTAGAATATACCATGTGACAACCTAAATCAGCTTGCATTGTATTTGTCCAGCTTTGGTATGCAGTCTGAATCTTTAAATCCAAAAACCTTAAAAATTGGACCAGAAAACCCTAAGCAATATGGTAATACTGAGCTGTATCTTAATTTGCTAGCCACTTGACTTGGAATTAGGAAACATTGTATTTTATGAGCTCTTTAAATGGGTTTATTTAGGAATATGGCTATTACTGAAATTGGAAGCAGCACAGTTTGCTTCAGTAACTCCAATAAGTTGGGAAGCAGAAACGGGAAAATCACGTTTGCTTACGTAGTGCTGTTTAAAATTTCCCTAATAATTACCTTTCACATTTTATTAACTAGGCTAACATCAACTGCAATATATTCAGCTCTTCTAGTCTTTGATCATACTTGATTCTTTGTTCGTGATACATGGTAATGACAGCCAGGTACGGCAAAAAACCTGGGAATCCAGAGAGCTGGATTTTTGTCTCAGATCTGCCACTAACTTTTGTATTCTGTAGGTTATCTTAGTCTCCATGGTCTCAATCTGTAAAATGTACAGGTTGGTTTAAATGATTCAAGTTCCTTTAAGTGCTAAAATGACTTATTTTTCTACTGTCCTGGTTGGATTTATGTCTGTCATTGAGATGTCTGTCACTCTAGGGCGGCGAGACAGACATTTAAAATTAACAGTCACACTGTGGAACTGGCATTTCTGTTAACACTGTTTTCTAAAGTGTATAGAAAGTTTTCAGTAAGACAGCTTTTAAAAGGAACCACTGTCCATTTAAAGGTCTCATAGTATTGGTTGGGGGCAAGACATTAAACCAAAGAGGATTCTGTAGGATGAGGTGATACCTAGAAAAGAAATGGGGAAAGGACAGTAAGAGGCAAGTCAGATTAAAGGTTGAAACATGAAGATACTCTCAATTGTATTTCTGCCTATGTTTGCTTCTTTGGCTGAAGCATCTGCTGGAAGAAAAAAAAAATGTGATTTGGTTCATAATAAAGTAAAACTTACTGCTCTGTTGGATCATTCTATGTCATTTTTTTCTTTTCCTCCTCTCCCATCTGGCTCCCTGCCCCCACCTGCATGCCTAACACAGGATTGCTTCAAAGCTTTTTAGTACAGTTCACATTACCAAGAGGTTGGGGGATTTCATTTAGCAAAAAGACTTTCTCCTATCAGCTTGAAAGCACAGGGGACACATGATCATAGGGACAGTGCTATGCAGATGGGGAATGCTGGACTTATAGCTCTAAACTATTTCCCCAAGGACTGGATGCTGGGGCCAAAGGGTTAGTACCAGTTTTATCTAGTCTTGGGTGCAAAGATGGAAGTGTGAGATCAGCTTCTACCAGAGTAGAACAAAGTTTTTTTTTTTTTTAGTTCTAGTCACTGCTTCCCAGTTCAAGCAATAATTCTCCTGCCCTAGCCTCCCCAGTAGCTGGGATTACAGGTGTGAGCCACTGCGCCCAGCCCACAACTGAAGTCTTTTCTAGTCCTACTCTCAGATTCTGATCAGATCCATGATGGACCATGGGATGTTTTTTTTCTTATGACTATCAGATTGGGGAAACACTGATTTAGAAAATTTTAACAAAAGCAAACTTGCAAACAATAGAATATCTCAGCTGCCTTTAAAGGCAACTGTCTAAATAGAAGCTATGCATCCTATTTAAAATTGTGTCTTCTAACACAAAGCCACCCCCCAGCAAAACTGTCTGGTCTAGAATAACAGTGGTTGATCTCATAATTAAGAGCTGCTGGTTGGGGGCGGGATATTTGTGGCAGGATCTCTGTCAGATTACCTCTGAAACACTTTAGACACTAATAAGTGTTGGCAGGAGTGGAGGCAGAAAAGTCAGTTTGACATCAAAAGCCTATGTGATCCACTGTGCCAAACCACGTTACTAAGAACCGCGTCTGGAGGGTTTTGGGGAGCTTTCCAGTTGTCACACATCTAAGAAGAAATACCACTAAGTAAGTTTGCAATTTTTATCAAAGCTGGGGAAGAATATACAAAGACTTAAGATGGCAATTTTCCCATCTTCAGCCTCCTGGTAGAGCTGTACACTGAGCTGTGTCATGCTCAGAAATGGAGATGAATAAAGGATCCCAGGCATAGCTTCCTGTGAAGTAGTTTATATACAGAAATAATCTGTCCATAATATGCATGCCCTTAACATTTCTATCCCTTAACTAGCCTGCAAACTTAAGGTTTAATTCTTGCCACTAACAAATGTTAGATATTTTTAAAGCTTAGATTTAGAAAAGCAGCTTTACCAACTCATCTTGATGGATCAGAATGTCAACAATGGATGGAAACAGATTGGATCAAATTATAGCCAGTTGTCTGCTCTGCCACCACTAAATCTGCTTCAGTGCCTGTATTTATTTGCCTTTTCTCTGGTTGCAAAGGATGAATTGGCCCTACACCCTATCTAAAACTTGAAGGGAGCACAGGCAGGAAGACCAGTTAGAAGGTTAAACAGGTGAGGGGCAGGTGTGTTCGCTCATGCCTATAATCCCAGCATTTTTGTAAGGCTGAAGCGGGTGGATCACCTGAGGTCAGGAGTTCAAGACCAGCCTGGCCAACATGGCAAAATCCTGTCTATTAAAAGTACAAAAATTAGCCAGGCATGGTGGCATATGCCTGTAATGCCAGCTACTTGGGAGGCGAAGGCAGAATCACTTGAGCCCAGGGAGGGGAGGTTGCAGTGAGCAGGGATTGCACCACTGCACTCCAGCCCGGGCACCCGCTCCACCTCACACACAAAAACCCTCTACACCTGTCTCCCCTAACCGGCTCCTAAACTACCATCCTGGTTTTCTGCTGCCTTTCATAGCAAAACTTGAGTCTAGGTGTGCTTTTCTACTTAAAACCTCCCATCCTCCCTTTAACTTCACTTCAGTGAGGCATCTGTCCACCGAAAGCCACTTGACACCACAGTCCATCTCTGAAAGACGTCCACTTTGCAGTCTCTCTTACTCTGCATCTCAGCATATGTGGCACAAACTATCATTTGTTTTGGAACCATTTTTACTTGGCTTCAAGTACGACCTCTCGTGATTTTTGTTTGACTGAATTTCTGCTGCTGTGCCCTCTCTCAGTGCTGATTTGAGTGCCGCTCACCCTCTCGTGGAATCTCCTCTCTTCCTGGGTACCTCAAGGCTATCAGTTAGATGCTATCGGATGAGGCCCCCAGGTTTCTACATCAAACCCTAATCTCCCAACTTCAGCCTCATTCATCTGCTTATTGAACCACTTTTTTTTTTTAATATTGTCATCCTTGTGCAGGGGCGATGCAAATCTCTGTGTTGTTCCAATTTTAGTATATGTGCTGCCGAAACCACACTTTTATGTATAAAAAGCACCTGTACCTAGTATTTGCAAAATAATTTTCACCTTCAAACCTGCCTCTTAAAACCTGAGTCATCCTTGATTCCTTTACCAAATCCATGTTCAATATATTAGCAAGTCTGGAAGGATCTGCATAAAAAATGCATCCTGAACCAAACCACTGCCCACCAGCTTCATTGCTAATACAGGCTGAGCATCCCAAACCCAAAATGCTCCAAAATCTACAGCTTTTTGAGCACTGATATGACAGCAATAGAAAATGCCTTTTTTTTGATTTGGGAAGCTCAACCTGTACTATCAAATCACCATCTATCAACAGTACCTGTTAGATCTTGATTTTATTCATAAAAAATGTATATCAGATGACTATAATAAATCAGCCTTGGCTCTCAATTATGCTTAGTTTTGTTTTTTGTTTTTTTTGAGCTGGAGTCCCACTCTGTTGCCAGGCTGGAGTGCAGTGGTGCGATCTTGGCTCACTGTAACCTGTGCCTCCTGGGTTCAAGTGATTCTCATGCCTCAGCCTCTCAAGTAGCTGGGATTACAGGGAGGCACCACCACATACAGCTAAATTTTGTATTTTTAGTAGAGATGGGGTTGCACCAGGTTGGCCAGGATGGTCTCCATCTCCTGAACTTGTGATCCGCCTGCCTCAGCCTCCCGCTGTTGGGATTACAGGTGTGAGCCACCTCGCTCAGCATGCTCAGATTCTTACCATTGCTCCAAAGGCCCCACATGATCCTGTGCTCTTTCAGCTCCCACTCTAGTCCACTAGTCCAGGCACAGTGGCTTTTTAAGTGGCCTCTAGCAAGCCGAGATGGTTATTACTGAACACATGCCGCCTTTCTCCTAGATCTTGGCAGGGGTTGGCTCGGTAAACAAGTCTTGCTTATTGATTCCCCAGTAGAATATCAGCTCCTTAAAGGGATTTTTCCTGTCTTATCAGTCTAGTACCTAGTTTAGTGCCTAATACTCAGTAGATACTCTGTAAATATTTTTTGAATGGGTGAATTAAGAATTTACCTGAATATGAATTTACCTGTATGTATCAAATTTCACATTTTAAAGTTTCTTGAAGGACAAGAATGTGGCAGAGGATGGTGTTCAGGGGCTAGTACTATTAAGGTATGCCAGCTTGGTAATTTGCATTTTTACTTTAGGTTTACTAATTCTTAAAATAATCCTTCTCCCTGAGTTGTGCTGGAATGATCACTTAATTTTTTTTTTTTTGAGATGGAGTCTCCCTCTGACACCCAGGGTTCAGTGCAACGGGGAGATCTCGGCTCACTACAACCTCTGCCTTCAGGGTTCAAGTGACTCTTCTGCCTCAGCCTCCCGAGCAGCTGGGGCTATAGGCACATGCCATCATGCCCAGCTAATTTTTGTATTTTTAGTAGAGACAGGGTTTCACCATGTTGGCCAGGATGGTCTCCATCTCTTGACCTTATGATCTGCCCACCTCGGCCTCCCAAAGTGCTGGGATTACAGGGATGATCCACTGCACTCGGCCCAAAATTCTTTTTTAAAACATCACCACAGGCTTCCTTTCCGCCATTACCTTAGGCTGTTAATTAGTCATAGCTTCTATTAATTTAATTAGCTTTTTGATCAGCTCTGATAGGTGCTACTATTTCATGAGCAATTTCTCTTGGCTTCCCACATCTATGCTGTTTTGAGACTCATAATTATTCTTCATTTCAACAACTACAATATTGTTTTGCTATGTACTGATGAGCCAATTAAATAGGTCAATGTTGATCTTTTTAAGTTCTTTTAAAAAAAATTTCCAATAGATTAAACCACCTTTATGACCTTTAAAAACAGGTGTTATCGCCTATCCAAAAGTCCCATTCAAGATTCCAGTGTTTATCACAAAGCTGAATCTAGGATTTACTGTGTGTAGTTATGGAACACCATGAAATATAAAGTTTCAAACAAGGATTTTTTTTTTTTTGAGACGGAGTTTCGCTTTTGTTGCCCAGGCTCGATCTCAGCTCACTACAACCTCCACCTCCCGGGTTCAAGCAATTCTCTTGCCTTGGCCTCCCAAGTAGCTGGGATTACAGGCATGTGCCACCATGCTCAGCTAATTGTTTTGTATTTTTAGTGGAGACAGGGTTTCTTGAACTCCCAACCTCTGTTGATCCACCCGCCTTGGCTTCCCAACAGGCATAAGCTACCACCGCGCCCGCACAAGGAGCTTGCTTTTTTTTTAAAAAAAACACTAAACTTATTCAGTGGACGGGACAGTAAAAACAGATAAGGCACCAGTAGTAGTATGTAACTTGACAAAACTTGTTAAATTATGAAAACGATTTATACAGTATTTGTTAATTATAACTATATGATCTTATGTCTTGGCCAAATGTAGCCCACCAGAGAAGCAAGCCAGAGCAAGAAGTGAGCAAAATTTCCAAGCTAAGAGAATATTTTAAAAGTATATGTCATTATCTGGAAAGTATATATTAGGAGCCATTTAGCACGCAGTGGGTCTTCTATAAATATCTCTGCTCATGATTAGCTGTTACATCTCCACAATTTATACTAACATACTTTTTTTCCTCTTGCATTATCCTTTTCTGAACACCTGTTCTGCCCTGAGGATATAAATTGGGTCCCCTGCTCTTAATAAGGAGCCCAGGCAAACACAAAGACAGGATCATTTATTACCTTCCAATATAATAAACGTAACGACGTACAAGATCCCTGGGAAGATGGGGAAAGCACTTAAGTCATCTTTGGAAAAACAGCCCTTGCAGGGAGAGCGTTTCGTTTAGCTTTATTATGCCAAGAATTTGGGTTTTATCCCTAAAGAGCTAGGGTGGGCTGCTGGAACTGGATTTAGGCAGACGGGGCCGGTTAAGGACCAGCGGACAGTGGTGGAAGGTGGACCGCGGAGACGGCATCGAGACGGACACCAGCTAGGGAGGCCACTGGTGACGGGGGAGAAATCTCAACCCTTCCATTCAGCGGAGTACAAGCAAAGCGTCCGTCAGCAATGACTGTCTCCCTCTACGTTAAATGTGACCAACAGCGTTAGGGACGAGGCGCCTGTCCTCGGGGAGCTTTTTCGTCTCAGATCACAGCGCACCCTTAGCAAACACAGTTTCTCGCCGAAAGATTCCGTGTCAGCTTATTTCACAGTCACTGCTGGTCCCTCCTCCCTCCAGTCTGGTCAGTTCTGTGCCGGCAACTCAGATTAACAGGACTCGGAACGGTTAAGAGTCTCAGCCCGGGGGGGGGGGGGGGCAGACAAGCCGTGACACGTGCTCCGCGCCTGGGGGCTCCGCGGAGGCCTCCTTTCCCACCGCCCGCCCCGTTCTCCCACCCGCGGGGCGCGCCCCGCCGACCCCTGGGTTACCTTCCGCTTCGCGGGCTCGTCGGGCTCCGGCACGGCGGCCATGGGGACGACTCCGCGCCTCCACCAGCACTGCGCGGCCTGGGCCACCAGAGCCGCAGCCGGCCAGCAGCGCCCCTCCCGCCCCCGCCCCGCCCCGCCCCGCCCCTGCGCGCCACCGCCTCCCGCCCCGCCCCGCCCCGTCCCCGCGCGCCGGCCGCCATTTTAGGGAACGTTCCTAATGTTCCGCAGTGGCCGCGCGGGCGCCTAGGGTGCGAGGCCCTTTGTTCCATTGAACGGGTCACACTTTCTTCCCAGCCCGGCACACAGCCAGCAGGGCCGGGAGCGCAGAAGGAGAAGGGTTCGGGAAACAAACCGGCTCCCTGATTCCTGGTAGGGCGGGGCGGAACCGAGCCAGACTGCTCCACTTCTCGCCCCCGCCCCCCACTCCGCCCCAACCGCCATTTTTAACCGTCAGCGGCGCGCGCGCGCTGACGTGCACGAGCCCCGGGCGCGCGTCGAGGGGGTGGGGCCGTGGCGGCGGGAGCGGGCGCGGCGCTGCTGCTTTGTCTCGCGGGGTGGGCCCCGGTCCCCCGCCCGCCCCGGCCCACCGGCCCGGAAGTCGCTCCGCGCTGGCTCGGCGGCCCTCGTCCCCTAAGTGTCCTTTGTCCTTCCGGCCACGGGACGAGCCCTTGGTGCCCAGGCGGCCCCACTCCGCCCCAGCCGCCGCTTAGTCCCCAGTGCCTGCCTCGCGCAGACGGGGCTCCGACGCCCACCCCACTTCCTGTTACGGTTTCGTTACCAAGTGGCTTTAAAATAGCACCGCGCAGTTCGCCTGAAGGAGACTGGGGACAAAATGGAGGGAGCAGCTCGCCAGTGTACATGCGTCGGGACGTGGGTGGCCGCGGGGAGGGTGCGCCGGGGACGAGGTCTTCCGACGTTCCAGAAAAGACGGCTCCGCAGCGGGCATTTTGATGTGAGGTCGTGTCCACGTTTCGCTCCTCCCTGCGACTGCGGCTTGAGGAGAGACGAAACCCTGCGTGTTGGCGAGCGCAGGCCGGAACGCGTGCCTGCGACATCCAGCCCATGTTTCAGCGACCGAAGTGACGCAGTTCTTTCGAGTATTTCATTTCTCCCCTTCCACCTTCCGCCTGCCTTGACATTTCACGTTTAGGCTGTGTGTGTTTGGAAGGGCGCTCCTGGGAGACTGGACTCGTAGAGGATGTCGTTGCGCAGAGTCCTGCTGCTTTGCGGTGCTCGCCGGCACGCAGCACTCCATGTTCACGACGCTGAATTCATGCTCGCACCGTTCCCTGGGCGGTTTTCTCATCCGTAATGACCTGACTTTCATGCGCGTTTAATACCTTTCTACAATGCCAGCAAAATACACAACGTACGATATGTATTCATGTGTCAGAATTAATGCTTTTAAAGTGAGGGTTTTTTGTTTGTTTTTTGAGATTGGAGTTAGAAACTACATACTGCCCTGCTGTTTGCTAGGAAAAGAAAAAAGTCACCCTACTGGATTCTCAGCTGAAATTCTAATGCTGACTATGCTTTGAACTCCAGGTCTGAAAGGTAGTGTTTAAGGTAGTAATATTCCATGAAGGAGTGAGGAATTCTTTTGAAGTCATTGCTGACTATGTTGTGAAAGGAAGGAAAACTGGAAAATTACCAGGTAAAACACCACCGACTCATCCTATTTTACGTTTTATTGTGACTTTAAAAAATTGCCAGAGTAGACACTGGCAATTTCCATTTCATTTGCCTTTGAGAAGTATTTTCATATGGATGATTATTTTATTTTGTTTTGTTTTATTTTTTGAGACACAGTCTCACTTTGTTGCCCAGACGGGACTGCAGTGGTGTGATCTCAGCTCCCGGCAACCTCTGCCTCTGGGTTCAACTGATTCACCTGCTTCAGCCTCTGAGTAGCTGGGATTACAGGCACGTGCCACCACATCCTGGTAATTTTTTGTAGAGATGGGGTCTCTCCGTGTTGGCCAGGCTGGCCTCAAACTCCTGACCTCCGATCCTCCGGGTTCGGGCTTCCAAAGTCGTGGGATTACAGGCCTGAGTCACCGCGCCTGGCCTATTTAAAAATTTTTATTTTCACAAAATTGCATAATACTTACATTTTTAATTGTTAACATTTAAAGAATAGAAAGTAAAAATGACTTTTTTCTCTCCTTTTTAAAGAATATATTACTAACAGTTTGATATCTCTTTCCAAACTCTTCTTTTTCCTTCTTCTTAAAAAAATGTTATTTGTAGAGACGTTGGGGGTGAGGGGGGTGGGTCTCACTACGTTGCCCAGGCTGGTCTCGAGCTCCTGGACTGAAGTGATCCTCCTGTCTCACCCTCCCAAAGTGATGAGATTACAGACATGAAGTATGCAGCCTGGCTTTTTCTTTATTTCTTTTCTTTTCTTTTTTTTTTTTTGAGACAGAGTTTCACTCTTGTTGCCCAGGCTGGAGTGCAATGGCGTGATCGGCTCACCGCAATCTCTGCCTCCCAGGTCCAAGCGATTTTCCTGCCTCAGCCTCCGGAGTAGCTGGGATTGCAAGCAGGCACCACCATGCCTTGCTAATTTTCTGTTTTTAGTAGAGATAGGGTTTCTCCCTGTTGGCCAGACTGGTCTCAAACTCCCAACCTCAGGTGATCTGCCCACCTTGGCCTCCCAAAGTGCTGGGATTACAGGTGTGAGCCACCACGCCCGGCTGGCTTTTTCTTAATTAAATATTATCACATGAATACATATATTTTGTCTTCATTAAAACAACATGGGAATATAATAGGTAGAAAATGAAAGGCTCTATGTCACACTTGCCTCCACGCCAGTTAAAACGACACTGCACTACATCATTTGCATTCAGTAATTTACTTTTTGCCCTGTATCTGGGAATTTTTTTGATGTATGTACCACAAATATACTCATTTGTTTTCATGACTGCTTAGTAATCCTTTCACTATTTTCTCTGATTGACGTTTCTGAAAGTTTCCATTTTTTGTTAAATCCCCAGAAGTGCTTCAGTAAGCATCCTTGTGCATGCGTAGATATCTGTACATGTTCAAGTATTTCTGTAGGGTAAATATCTGGAAGTTTAACAACTGATTTAAAATGTAATACATACTGCTAATTTGTTCTCCAAAAAATACTGTCAATCTGCAGTCTCCCATAAACTGTATATGAGAGTTACCTTTTTCCCCATCTTTGCAACACCTCATATGTTCACATTTTTTAATTTGGGGGAGGGTGGGCATGATGGCTCACGCCTGTAATCCTCTTAAAATTTGAGAGGCCAAGGCAAGAGGATCTCTTGAGGCCAGGAGCTTGAGACCAGCCTAGGCAAAAAAGTGAGACACCTCACCCCCAATCTCTGTCAAAAAAAAAAAAAATTAGCATGGCTCAGTGGCATGTGCCTGTAAATCCCAGTTTTTGGGGGTGGTTGGGGGATGGCTGAGGCAGGAGGAGCATCACTTGAGCCCAGAGTTTGAGGATGCAGTGAGCTATGATTGTGCCACTGCACTCCAGCGTGGGTGACAGAGCAAGAGCCTGTCTCTAAGCTGAATCTGATGGGGTAAAATGGTAACTTACGCTCTAAACTTCCTGATTGCTCTATGCCTGCGCATTCTTCCACGTGTTTATTACCATTCTTTCTCAGAGAATTAACTTTGTGTAGCTCTTCTGTGTTTAAAATTTGGGGACAGCACTTTGGGAGGGCAAGGTGGGCAGATCACTTGAGGTCAGGAGTTTGAGACCAGAGACCCCATCTCCACTGAAAATACAAAAATTAGCCAGGTCGTGGTGGTGTGCGCCTGCGGTCCCAGCTACTCAGGAGGCTGAGGCAGGAGAATTGCTTGAACCCCAGAGGCGGAGGTTGCAGTGAGCTGAGATGATGCCATTATACTCCAGCCTGGGTGACAGAGTGGGACTCTGTCTCTAAATAAATAAGTAAAATTGGTTGTGTATGTGCTTTTCTTGTTAAAGCAGCTCTTTACAGTTGTAGCTTTTAGTCCTTATACATGTAATGAATGTTTTCGGCACATTCACTTATTTGTTGTTTTGTTTATGGGTCTTCTATTTCTCAAGCATTTTAACTCTTTTTTTCCTGGTAGGGTCAAATCTGTCGGTGTTTCCTTTTATGGTGTTTGATCTAGTGAGTTACCTAAGTAGGCGTTCTTGACTCATAATGAAAACATGCTTTCATGATTTTGAAAATAATAATCCTATAGTCCCTTTCTCATTCATAATTTTGAATGTTTTTCTTCGAAAAATACCAACTTTTGGTTTTACTAAGTCTATTTTTTAATTTTATTTTATATTTCACATTTTAAAAAGTTGACCTGATATATTCTGTTGTGTTTTTTTTTAGCTTTTTGAATTGACTACTTCATTCACTTATTCTCCGTCTTTTTTGGTTTGTAATGAATGTAGTTATGACTATAAAATTCCCTCTGAGAATCATTTTATCATTTGTTATGTCAGATTATCATAGAGGTAATGTTCCCATTATCTCCTAAATTTTGTGTAATTTCAGCTTTTATTTCACAAGTGAGTATGTTTGGGTGTGCTTTTGTTGTTCATTTCTAATTTTTGTTTTATTTTGCCTTACACTGTGACCTTACACTCTTACCTAAGAGATATTATTTCTGACCTGGTGTGGTTTCTCAAGCCTGTAATCCTAGCACTTTGGGAGGCTGAGGCCAGTGGATCACTTGAGGTCAGGAGTTTGAAACCAGCCTGGCCAACATGGTGAAACTCTTGTCTCTACTAAAAATACAAAAAGAGGCTGGGCGCGGTGGCTCACTCCTGTAATCCTAGCACTTTGGGAGGCCAAGGTGGGTGGATCACCTGAGGTCAGGAGTTCAAGACCAGCCTGGCCATCATGGTGACACGTGACTGTAATCCCAGCTACCTTGGAGGCTGAGGCACAAGAATCATTTGAACCCATGAGGCAGAGGTTGCAGTGAGCCAAGATCACTCCACTGCACTCCAGCCTGGGCAGAAGCGGGGGCCTCCGTATCAAAAAAAAAAAAGAGAGCTATTTTGTTCATGTTACATGGGAATTTGGAAAGAATGCGCATTCTCTATAAGAGCATTAAACCAAGCTTATTGTAATATGTTGTATATTATAGTTATAGATAGATACGTAAAATATAATAGCATTCAGTCAAGCTCATCATTCAACCGTCTTTGTATTGTGACGATTTTTCATCGCAAGCAGCGGGCTCTGACTTTAGTTATGACGAATAAGAAAAAGAGCTCCCCTATTGGGAGGATGTGGAGAAACTTAACTGAATTGAAGGGAAAGTCGAAGAGCCGGGTCTGGAAAGGGACAGCATCCTGGACGGGTCTAGGGCTCTAGATCACAGGAACAAAACGAGTGGCTCTGCAGGATTCCCTGCTGGGACTCACGGCAGTCTGATGCCTGCTATTGTGCTTTGCGTTTTAACTGTGTTGTCTTGTGCGACTTACTCCCTGTGTGTCTGGCAGAGGATACAAGTGATGATTCCAGGCCGGGCGCGGTGGCTCACGCCTGTAATCCCAGCACTCCGGGAGGCCGAGGTGGGTGGATCACTTGAGGTCAAGGGTTCAAGACCAGCATGGCCAACTTGGCAAAACTCTGTCTCTACTAAAAACACAAAAATTAGCCAGGGGTGGTGGCATGTGCCTGTAATCTCAGCTACTCCAAAGGCTGAGACAGGAGAATGACTTGAACCTGGGAGATGGAGGTTGCAGTGAGCCGAGATTGCACCACTGCACTCCAGCCAGGGCGACAGAGCAAGACTGTCTCAAAAAAAAAAGTGATGATTCCAGAAGCCTGGAGTGAGGTGGTCATGTAGCTTAGTGGCGGGGCAGAGTCAGAACAACTCTTTTAAAGGGGTGCCTTCCCTCCCACTGGCTGAGAGTCTCCTGGCGCAGTGTCAGGAACCCTATCCTACAGAGCTGTGGTTCTCTACAGGTTCCAGGATGGCGGAAGGGAAATAGGGGTGCCACTTTCGGGGTTTGGGATGGGGGCCCTGCTGGCAAAACTCACTTTTTGAGGTTCCTCTGGCTTGTGTAGGGTTGTTTTTAATCAGGTATGTTGCGTTTAGAAATCAGTGTGATTCCAAGCGTCTTATGCTCAGAAAATTTTAACTGTTTGGGTTCGTGCTGCTGCATTATCCTGGCTTCCCAGCAGTTATCAGCTTATGTACATAGATGCATTTATATACATAATAAATAATTGTAATCTTATATCAATTTATATATAATAATAAATATATGTATAAATATATATTTTTTCTTTTTTTTTTTTTTTGAGATGGAATTTCGCTCTTGTTACCCAGGCTGGAGTGCAATGGCATGATCTCAGCTCACCGCAACCTCCGCCTCCTGGGTTCAGGCAATTCTTCTGCCTCAGCCTCCTGAGTAGCTGGGATTACAGGCACGCGCCACCATGCCCAGCTAATTTTTTGTATTTTTAGTAGAGACGGGGTTTCACCATGTTGACCAGGATGGTCTCGATCTCTTGACCTCGTGATCCACCCACCTCGGCCTCCCAAAGTGCTGGGATTACAGGCGTGAGCCACCGCGCCCGGCCGATACATATTTTTTCTATTTGAGACAGGTCTTGCTCTGTTGCTCAGGCTGGAGTGCAGTGGTGCGATCTCAGCTCACTGCAGTCTCTTCCTCCTGGGCTCAGGCGATCCTCCCACCTTAGCCTCCTGAATAGCTAGGACTACGGGCACACTTCACCATGCCCAGTTTAGAGAAGGGTTTTGCATGTTGCCTAGGCTGGTCTCAAACTGCTGAGCTCAAGTGATCCACATGCCTCGCCTTCCCAAAGTGCTAGGTTACAGGCTTCAGCCACGATGCCAGGCCTTTTATATTCCTTTTGTCATTTCAGTAGGTTTTGGAGGAAAGGATGATAGAAGTCTGTGTTGAGTCATATTCTGTAACCAGAAGTCTGCCTACTTAGTATTTGTCTGTGTGTGTGCTTGCGTGAGTGTGTGTCTATGTGTAAATCTAACAGTATTACAGGGCTTATAAAGAAAACCAGCTGGCCGGGTGCGGTAGCTCATGACTGTAATCCCAGCACTTTGGGAGGCCAAGGCAGGTGGATCACTTGAGGCCGGGAGTTCGAGACCAACTTGACCAACATGGTGAAATCCTGTCTCTTACTAAAAATACCAAAATTGGCTGGGCATGGTGGTGGGCACCTGTAATCCCAGCTACTCAGGAGGCTGAGACAGGAGAATCACTTGAACCTGAAAGACGGAGATTGCAGTGAGCCAAGATTGTGCCACTGTACTCCAGCCTGATGACAGAGCAAGACTGTCTCAGAAAAACAAGCCCACCGTATTCTGTCTGCATGCGTCTCTCTCCTCTGGAATTCTGCACCATGCAGGTAACAACTTTGATCTCTTTTGGCCCTTTCTTCTGCCGGTTTACCTTCATATTTGTAAATAAATGTTCATTCTGTGATGTCTTTATTTTTTCATTTGAGGTGTTATCTATTGATAATGAACGTGTAGTTCCCTTTTCTGCCCCCTTCTCTACTCTCAACCTCTCCGTGGTTATGTCACATTTAAATAAGTTAAAGCAGCATTCAGTGTGTGCATTGTCGTGATGGTGTAAATATTGCCCATAGCTGAGCCATGCACAGTACTATGATTTCATTTCTTGCACAACTTTTTATTATTCCTGGAGTTAATAACTTTCGTTTATTTGTTTCATTTTGTTGAAGCCAACTCTTACTGGCTCCTGAGAGCTGGTTGTGCATCCTTTGCCAGCTCTGCATTCCAAAGTTGGTCGTTTGAAATCAGCTACGGTGGAAGTATTTATGCCACAGAAATCAATCAGTGCTACAAATCAGGGCCTCTTGTTTTTCGGGCTTTTTGTTGTTATTTTTCAGAGAAATAGTTTGCCAATACACCACCAAATGTACCTATCCATTTTTCCTTGGAAATTCTCTCACAGTTATAAAACTCTCCACATTATGGTCAAATGTATCATGTGATCCACCTGTCAGTATTTTTTCTTGGAAACATCTCCTCTGGATTTTCTCTCCTATTCCAGTCTATGAGTCTATGATGGCTGCTTTGTTCTCTCTCTCTCTCTCTCTCTCTCTCTCTTTCTCTCTCTTTCTGTCTCTCTTGCTCTCTCTCATTCTCTCTGTCTCTCTTGACAAAGTTTCCCTTTTGTTGCCCAGGCTGGAGTGCAGTGGTGCAACCTTGGCTCACTGCTCCTCTGCTTCCCAGGTTTAAGTGATTCTCTTGCCTCAGTCTCCCTAGTAGCTGGGATTACAGGCGGGTGACATGACACCCAGTGAATATTTGTATTAGTAGAGATGGGGTCTTACCATGTTAGTCAAGACTGGTTTCGAACTCCTGACCTCAGTTGATCCACCCGCCTTGGCCTCCCAAAGGGCTGGGATTACAGGTGTGAGCCACCGCTCCCGGCTGGTGGCTGCTTCCTAATACTGACTCCCACTTGTTGTCCTGGAGGTTCTTCTTACCTTATGCTGAATCACCTGCCCCTGCATTCCACATTTTTCTCTGTCTTCGTTTACACCCTCATTTTGGAGAAGAGTATCTTTCAGTAACTTCCTGGAAAAGGGTTGCAGAGAAAGTAATTTTTTTTTTTTGAGAAGGTAGATATTTTAAGATCTTATATGCCCCAAAATATTTTTGCTCCTTTCAACTTCAGTATCTGGTTAAAACTGCAGTTCTGGAATTATTCTTAATAGAATAACTATCCCTCCTAGATATAAAGCAATCTTCTACATAACCATAATGCTGTTATCACAGCTAAGAAAACTAGCAATAATTTCAGAATACCGTCTAGAATGTAGTACACATTCAGAGTTCCCCAGTTGTTCAAAGAAATTTTCCCAGTCTTTTGTTGTTTGTAAACAAGGATCTAATGCTGCCTGTGCTTGCTGTATCTCTAGGTTTCCTTAGTCTAGGACAGTCTCCCCATCTTATAATAATTTATTTATTTATTGAGACAGATTTTTGCTCTCTTGCCAGGCTGGAGTACAATAGTGTGATCTTGGTTCACTGCAACCTCCACCTGCTGGGTTTAAGTGATTCTCCTGCCTCAGCCTCCCAAGTAGTCATGAATACAGGTGTCCGCCACCATGCCCAGCTAATTTTTGTATTTTTAGTAGAGATGGGGTTTCGCCACGTTGGCCAGGCTGGTCTTGAACACTTGACCTCAGGTAATCCACCTGCCTCAACCTCCCAAAGTGCTAGAATTACAGGTGTGAATCACCTGGCCTTGTCCTTATTATTATTATTTTTTATGACATTGATTTTTTTTAGAAAGCCTAAGGCAATTGTCCTATAAAATGTCCCACATTCTGGATTGTCTCTTGGTGTCATTTAACTTGTCTATCTGCTATCCCTTTCTTTCCTCTAAACTGGAAGTTAAGTCTCCAGCTGCCTAATTCAGTATCAGAGCTACAAGCCTCATGTGGCTCTTGAGCCCTTGCAATGTGGTGAATAGAGCCGAGGAACTGACTTTAAATTTCATTTCATTTTAGTTAATTTGAATTTAAACTGAGAAGCTGACACTCAATTCAGTGACTGGAAAAATGTAAGTATATGTGGAACAACTTGGAGCTACATTTTCAATTGAAATTTTATGAAAGCTAAATACAGATCAAGTATTTCCAATGAAAATTTAGCATCTGAATTGAAATGTGCTTAAAGCATAAAAATACATGCTGAAAATACATGACTCAGTACAAAAAAAAATATAATGGCGAGACCAATTCTGTTGAAATTCTTGCGTAGAGCCAAAAAAAAAGGAATATAAAATATTAATTTAAAAATATGGATTACATGTTGTAATACTAATGTTTTGGACATGCTGAGTCAGTTAAAGTATGTTTTTAAGTTAATTTCACCGATGGGCTTTTGTTGTTTTGTTTTTTGCTTTCAAAAGGCAGTTACCAGAAAATTTTAAATTACATAAGTGGCTCACATATGTTTGTATTGACATGTGTGGGTCTAGCAGTCTGATTCAATTTAGGTTAAACATTTTGGGCAAAAACACTTCTAGATGATGTATTTTAAAATGCATTACGTTGAAAGGCACATATGTCAGATTCTGCTACCATTAGCGATGCTAGCTTTGATCACTGGGTTAAGACAGAGACTGCCAGAACTCGCCATTGTGAAGATACACGTCTCCCTTGCAATCAAAAATCCATGCAAATATCCGGTTACCAAAAATCTGTTCACCCAGTGGTTTTAGCATTTTTTGAAGATTCTTGCCTGAATCAGTAATTACACTGGGGGTTACCAAATGCTGCCAGGCATGGTGGCTCACGTCTGTAATCCTAGCACTTTGGGAGGCTGAGGCGGGTGGATCACTTGAGGTCAGGAGTTCGAGACCAGCCTAACATGGGGAAACCCCATCTCTCCTAAGAATATAAAAATTAGCCAGGCGTGGTGATGCACACCTATAATCCCAGTTACTAAGAAGCCTGAGGAAGGAGAATCGCTTGAGCCCAGGAGGTGGAGGTTGTTAGCTGAGATTGCACCACTGCACTCCAGCCTGCATGACACAGCGAGACTCTATCTCAAAAAAACAAACAAAAAAATGGTAACATTATTCTGTCACTCCACTTACTAGCTAGCATTCCCTCCTCCCTTTCCATATACATGTATCTTTATATGAAATGTTTATTATTTAATGTGTTTTAATTAATTACAGTTATTCTTTTTGATACCCAAAGCCTTTCCTTGAACATTCTGTGGTCATTTCTTCAAGGAACTCTTGTTTGTTTCAGTGAGGATTAAGTTGCTTCTTAAAACCACTTGAGATAAATTTTTTTTAAGTATAAGAAAAACATTAAGCCCAGGCACAGTGGCTCACACCTGTAATCCCAGCACTTTGGGAGGCCGATGCAGGCGGATCACTTGAGGTCAGTAGTTCAAGACCAGCCTGGCCAACAAGGTGAAATCTCGTCTCCACTAAAAATACAAAAATTAGCCGGTTGTGGTGGTGCATGCCTGTAATCCCAGCTACTTGGGAGGCTAAGGCAGGAGAATTGCTTAAACCTGAGAAGTGGAGGCTGCAGTAAGCCAAGATCATATCACTGCACTCAAGTCTGGGCAACAGAGCGATACTCCATCTCAAAAAAGAAAAAACTATTGATACGATTTTATTAAAGATAGTCACTAATGCTTTGTATATACATGTCAGTTCTATCTACATTGCTGATTCTAGAATCAAAGCATTATACCTTATTTTCCAGCCATTATTTTCTTCAATGCATATTAAAGCTATATCTTGGCTGGCCTTAGGTTTCATATCTGCAAAACTGAGGTTATAATACCTCTCTGAAAATGAGGACAAGAAATAGAATATGCAGAGTTCTGGGCTCATTCTTGTTGCTGTTGGCTACTCTACTTCCCTGGAGGCCCAGGCTGGGGAAGCCTCTGCTCCCTTATCATCATCAACATCTCCCCAGTTCCTGGCTCTTTTTTTTTTTTTTTAATTTTAGTTGTCTCTGACAGACAGACCCTGTCAAAAAAAAAAAAGTGGTGTGTTCTGTGGCTGTATGAGGGTCGTTAGTCAATTTTTTCTGACGTATATTCATGTGAATTTGTGATTAGTTGTCTCGAAGTGCATAGAAATTACTCATATTTCTAATACATTTATTAAACACTGATGAAAGGATACTTACTGACTTTTTTTTTTTTTGAGACAGAGTCTCACTCTCTCGCCCAGGCTCGAGTGCAGTGGCCTGATCTTGGCTCACTGCAACCTCTACCTCCCAGGCTCAGGCTATCCTCCCACCTCCCAAGTAGCTGGAATTACAGGTGCACACCACCACACCCAGCTAATATTTGTATTTTTAGTAGAGGTAGGGTTTCACCATGTTGGCCAGGCCGGTCTCAAACTCCTGACTTCAGGTAGTCTGCCTGCCTTGGCCTACCAAAGTGCTGGGATTATAGGCTGAGACACCTCATTCAGCCCGGAATACTCAATAACTTTGTAACTCATGAATATTTAAGGATTTTGACATAACTCCTTTTGCAAATTATAAAATTATTTTTTCCCATCTAAACCAACATACATTTACATTTGGTTTATACGTGTATATAAAAACATGCACATTTTATCTGGGTGTCGTGATGCATACCTGTAATTCCAGCTGTTCAGGCGGCTGAGGTGGGAGAATCGCTTAAGCCTGGGAAGTGGAGGTTGCAGTGAGCTGAGACTGCGCCATTGCACTCCCACCTGGGTGATAAAGCTAGACTCTTTCTCCAACAAAAACAAAAAATAGTCTGTTATTCACTAATTGAATAATTACATAACCTTAAGCAAATCTCTTAACATCCCTGACTCAACATCACCCTGTCAGGGAGAGACTATCTAATACCTCATTTTACAGAGGAGGAAACAGACCCGTGAGGTGCAGTGACTGGATTAAGGTGACAGAGGTGGAGAGTTGAGGTGTAACTGTGGGTTTAAGGTGCTGACAAGGAGTCCCCCAGCTCCCAGCCCCTCAGTGGCCCTCACTATCTGCCCTCTCAAACAGTGGCATAAACCCCAGTGTTAATACAATCTAAGGTACTACTTCTTTTTCTTCTTTCTTTTTTTGTTTGAGATGGAGTTTGCTCTTGCTGCCCAGGCTGGAGTGCAGTGGCGTGATCTCGGCTCACTGCAACCTCCGCCTCCCGAGTTCAAGTGATTCTCCTGCCCTAGCCTCCCGAGTAGCTGAGACTACAGGTGCATGCCACATGCCCGGCTAATTTTTTCATATTCTTAGTGGATACGGGGTTTCACTGTGTTGGCCAGCCTGGTCTCAAACTCCTGACCTTGTGATCCGCCTGCCTCAGCCTCCCAAAGTGCTGGGATTACAGACATGAGCCACCGTGCCTGTAATCCTTTTGTCACTAGGGTTAACAATTTTAATGTTATTATTTCAAAATGGAGTTTTTCTCTAAAGTATGTGGTTTTCAGAAAGTTTGTTGAAATCGTCAAGTACGCTTTTATTCATATAGGGACTTTTTTAAAATTTTGGTCAAAACTCAGGTCTAATTTTAAATTGAAAGTGAATTGAGAAAGAGGATTTAGTAGATGTTTTCTTTACAGCATCCTTTGTGGAACTCCTGTTTTGCATTTAGAATGGGAAAATTGTATTTGAAGGCGAATTTTCAGAGGCACAAGATGTTAAGTCCTACCCCTGAGAACTGTTTCACTGGCAGCAATACCAGCTAATTAAATTTTTAAAAAGGGAAGACAAAAGGAGAAGAAGTTAAAAATAACAGCAAACAGTTAGGGAGCCACTGAACTTTTGTGCCAACTTATTTGGGTTAATTTTGTTTGTTTTTTGAGATGGGGTCTCACTGTGTTGCCCAGGCTAGAGTGCAGTGGCGTGATCTCACTCACTGCAAGCTCTACCTCCCAGGTTCAAGCGATTCTTTTGTCTCGGCCTCCCAGGTTGCTGGTACTACAGGCGCCTACCACCATGGCCGGCTAATGTGTGTGTGTGTGTGTGTGTGTATATATATATATATATATATATATATATATATTTTTTTTTTTTTTGAGTTGGAGTTTCGCTCTTGTTACCCAGGCTGGAGCGCAATGGCACAATCTCGGCTCACTGCAACCTCCGCCTCCTGGGTTCAAGCGATTCTTCTGCCACAGCCTTTGGAGGAGCTGGGACTACAGGCGTGTGCCACCACGCCCAGCTAATTTTTGTACTTTTAGTAGAGACAAGTTTTACCATGTTGGCCAGGATGGTCTCGACCTCTTAACCTTGTGAACCGCCCACCTCAGCCTCCCAAAGTGCTGGGATTAAAGGTGGGAGACACTGCACCCGTCAGGCTGTCCATTTTTATGGTTATTTCTTGGTTATATGCTAAACAAGGGGGGGGTTATTCATGCCTCCCCTTTTTAGACCATATAAGGTAACTTCTTGGTGTTGCCAGGGCATTCATAAGCTGTCATGGGGCTGGTGGGAGTGTACCAGTGAGGACAACCAGAGGTCACTCCTGTGGCCATCTTGGTTTTGGTAGGATTTGCCTGGCTTCTTCACTGCACCCTGTTTTATCAGCAAGGGCTGTATGAACTATATCTTGTGCTGACCTCCTGTCTCATCCTGTGGCTTAGAACGCCTGACTGGCTGGGAATGCAGCCCGGTACACCTCAGTTTTATTTTACCTAGCCCCTACTCAAGGTGGAATTGCTTTGGTTCAAACGCCTCTGACATTCGCCCGTCCCTTTTATAAGAACCCTAGCCCTCAGCTTGCAGAGGGATGCAGATCCATCTTCCGCCGCTTCTTCAGGCTGACTGGGGCGATGATGTTCCTGCCTGACTACTGGCCTTTTGCATTCAGGGTAGAGAGGAGCTTAGTCAGAAAGCATGACTATGGTGAGGGCTATTCTTGACTCTTGAGTTCTGACAACAGGTGATATCTGGTATTAAGTGTTCAGTTTAAGAAAACGTTGAGTAAGCTCCTCCTCATTCCTACACAAAGAGCACAACAACCATATAGTCCACAAGAGTAAAGCAAAATAAGTAAAATCATTCCCAATAGACTAAATTAGAAGGCTTCCCATCCACGGGGCAGCTGTTGGAACTAAGCTGATAGGGGTGTTAGCAATTCCAGCGCATGCCCAGAATTAGCATGCTGATTCGTTTTTACATTCCCCATCTCCCCCACTTTTTGTTGAGCTGCAGCCATAGATCACTAGTTCGTTCACAGGAATAAGCAGGCTTAGCCTAAATTGCAGAAACAAACTTAAAAACAACTGATGAGACTAGAATCTCATAACAGGTGTATCATAGTTCTTGAAACATAGTTTTTCTCTCTCCAGTTTCCCATTTTTACTAAATACAAATCATGGTAAGACTGCTTTGCTTTATTATACTTGGCCTGATTACTTGTATAAAATGCAGCAAGAATAACTATTTTTCACCTAAGGTCTTTTTACATTGGCTTTGATGGAACTGTTCCATAGAAGAAATCTTAGATAAGACTTGGAGTTTTTGGTTACCTCTGTGGCATACAATGATTTTATGTAACAATTGTAATTATTAATAACATACTAAGTCATATCAGAATTATAGGAATTTCCTATTACTTTGGAACACATACCAATAACACATTTATACAAATACAGCCCAAAAAAGCAAACACCATTTCATATTTGACAATGTTTCTTATATGATTTTTGTACCAAATGAGCCAACTTTCATCTTTGTATTAGTGTATTATTAACGTTAAACCCAATTCCTTTCGTGGTGCAATCTTGGCTCACTGCAGCCTCTGCCTCCCAGGTTCAAGTGTTTATCCTGTCTCAGCCTCCCAAGTAGCTGGGATTACAGGTGTGCACCACCATGCTTGGCTAATTTTTTTTTTTTCAGATGGAGTCTTGTTCTGTTGCCCAGGCTGGAGTGCAGTGGGATGGTCTTGGCTCACTGCAACCTCTGCCTCCTGGGCTCAAGCAATTCTCCTGCCTCTGAGTCCTGGGTAACTGGAATTACAGGCACGTGCCACAATG